>CM068964.1:71997732-72013737 GCA_035128595.1 Eptatretus atami
TTGTATCCAACTTCTCATACAGCTCGCCATATGCCTTTTCCTTAGCCTTTGCCACCTCTCTCTCTTCACCTTGCGCCACCACTCCTTGTACTCCTGTCTACTTTCTTCATTTATCTGGCTATCCCACTTATTTTTCGCCAACCTCTTCTTCCTTATACTTTCCTGTACTTCCTCGCTTCACCACCAAGTCTCCTTATCTTCCTTCCTCTGTCCAGATGTCACACCAAGTACCTTCCTAGCATCTCCCTCACCACTTCTGCTGTAGTTGCCCAATCATCCCACCCATCTTTACCACCATCCAACACCTGTCTCACCTCCTCCCTAAATTTCACGCAACAGTCTTCCTCCTTCAGCTTCCACCATCTGGTCCTTGGTTCAGCCTCACTCTCTTCCTCAACCTCACCTCCAAATCATCCTACAGACCACCAATCGATGCTGTCGAGCTAAACTCTCCCTGCCACCACCTTTACATCTCCTAATCTCTTTCAGGTTGCATCTCCTGCTTAAGATGTAATCCACCTGTGTGCACTTTCCTCCACTCTTGTACGTGTTCCTCCTTCTTCTTGAAATACTTATTTACCACCGCCATTTCCATTCTTTTTGCAAAATCTACCACCATTTGCCCTTACACATTCCTCTCGTTGACACCGTACCTACCCATCACCTCCTCATCCTCTTTATTCCCTTCCCAAACATGCCCATTGAAATCTGCTCCAAGCACCACTCTTTTCATCCTTGATACACTCTCCACCACTTCAGCTAACTCACTCCAGAAATCTTCTTTATACTCCATCTCACACCCCACTTGCGGGGCATATGCACTGATGACAGTCATCATCACCCCTTCAATTTCCAACTTCACACTCATCACTCGGTCCGACACTCTCCTCATCTCCAATCCAATACCCTTTTGACATAATCCTCCTTCAGGATTACCCCGACACCATTTCTCCTCCCATCCACACCATGGTAGAACAGTTTGAAACCACCTCCAATGCTCCTAGCCTTACTCCCCATCCACTTGGTCTCTTGTACACACAGTATGTCCACCTTTCTTCTCTCCATCATATCAGCCAACTCTCGCCCTTTGCCAGTCATAGTCCCAACATTCAGAGTTCCAACTCTCACCTCCACACTTCTACCCTTCCCCCTCTCCCACTGCCTCTGGACACGCCTTCCCCGTCTCCTTTTCCTCCTTCGCCCAGCAGTAACACAATTTCCACCGGTACCCCGCTGACCAACAGTACCGGTGACGGTCGTTGGTAACCCGGGCCTCGACCGATCAGATATGGAAATCCGTTTTATTGTCCGCATAATGATTTGGCATAGGTTTTACGCCGGATGCCCTTCCTGACGCAACCCTGGTCGCCTCATACGACACACAGGGATATGGTACACCTATTCTAACCGGGGCATACACCGGGCCCAGTACACTGGTACATATATACATATATATATATATATATATATATATATATATATAGTATATATACATATACATATATATATATATATATATATGGAGGGATAGAAGAGGGAGACGAAGGCAGCGCGAGGGGAGGAGACGAAGGCAGCGTGAGGGGAGGAAACAAAGACAGCGTGAAGGAAGGAGACTTGCATGCATGCTCGTAACCTGCTCGCATGCATGCATGCACAAACCCCACCACGTCCGACCTCCGTGGGTGCTGTCTTCGTACCTCTTCATTTTCAGCCACTGCCAACGATCAATATATTGCAGAAACTATTCGTGTATTTATATTAATATTTTGTCATGAATGCAGATCGCACAAAACAAGGAAAAGAAAACTGCATCCGTAATTGCCAAAAAAACAGTACCCCTGTCAATTCTATCATCATGGATTGTAAAAGCAGGTTAGAGAGCACGGCATTACGCCAAATGAAGTTCCACTTTCTGCATATTCCTTAATCTTTTCTTCAGTAAATATAATTGTCCGAACAGGAGGAAAAATTAAGCTTAATGTTAATTTTTATTCCGTTTTTTTATTTTTAGCAATTACGCAAAGATTGGTATTTCCATCAGCAAAGCAACAGGACATACTTCTCGTGGTTTTGAAACGAACAACCAAGCAGCTTGGTGAGCGCTCACCAAATGGCTTAAGAACTCAAGCAAGCACGATGCATAAAGGCAGGGCGATGCATAAATGTGGTGACTTGTCCATGAAAGGACGTTAAGCCAGCAGAAAGGCATTCTGGATGTAGGACGACGTTAAACATCTCACGGTGTCTTTTTGTGAAGAGTAGGTGAGTTATCGCTGGCTCCCTGGCTAAATAAAATTTTTTTATTAGTAGAACATCAAACCTAGCCAACAGGATCCAGAGTGTGAGAAATCTGCTCCCCAGCCAACCCAACAAGAAGGTGGGAATAATTTGGACCATTTAAGAAAAAAAACATTAAATATCAACATGTAACTTGCCCTTTTTAAATCCGACACAAAATACATAGCAAGTTCATCCTTATTCTATAATCTATCATATTACATTGTTCAATGCAACTTGTCTCTTGTTAAAATATCACATTTAGAAGGCTGAACAATTTTCACCATAAATGTAAATCAGTAGCCATTTTTTTCATATCAATGTTCCAACTGATTGACGAAGATATTTATAAGCCAAATAGATGGTACCATCATCAAGTAAAGGTTTCTCCCTCCCATTAAGTATATTTCAACTCAACTTCGAAATAAATGGGGAAAGCAATAAGAAAAAGTTTATTTACCGCCAAATACTGCCCCACACAGAAGGTCTGCATCATTTCCTTGGTGTTGTCACATTGCAGTGCTGCCTTCAGAGCATTGACAGGGTCATCATTTGGGAATTTGACTGCAAAAAAAAATTCACAGTAAAAACTGAACAACATACAGATATTCCACAAACTGCAAAATATTAGTGGTGAAAGTATTTACAAAAAGTAAAAACAATAAACCTGTGAGGGGCCAATTAACAGATTTGAATTGTATGTATGCCTGTGTGTATCTGTCTGTGCGTCAGAGAAAGAGACAGAGAGAGAGAGATGTACATAGTACTTTTAGATCCTCCAAAGGTCTACAATTGACATGATTTATACTCTGCTCCAACTACAAGAAAAAGCAGCTGAACAACACAAGGGCCTTCACTGATCTCACCAAGGCATTTGACAGTGGGCAGATCAACACTCTGGGGACTTCTCAAACGCTTTGGATGCCCTGATGTGTTTATCAAGATTATATGTGAATTCCATAATGGCATGATTGCAAGAGTTCCTGTTGGTGGTGCAGAGTTTGATCCTTTTAATGCCAGTCATGGAGTGAAGCAGGGTTGTGTTCGAGTGTTCAAGCACCAACACTCTTTACATTGTTTCTGGCAGCTGAATTTATGGAAGCCTCTACAAACTAGTATTCTGGTGTTAACATTCACACAAGGTCTGATGGAAAGCTCTTTAACTTCGCCAGACTTAAAACAAAGACTGAAGTACATAAAGTATGCATAAGAGAAATTATTTTTGCAGATGATGCTGCTCTAGTTGCTCATTCTGTGGATCAGAAGCAGGAGACAGTCAACCATTTTAAATCAGCAGCAGATTGTTCGGGATTTACTATCAACTTAAAGAAAACAGTCATTCTTTAAACACTTCCTGGCCAACATCAGCTTGACCTCACAATTAACATTGGTACTTAAGAAGTAAAATCTATGAAAACTAGAAGGGCACTCGGTAGAGCACATACATCTGCTACGCAATGCCTGATCCAGGAGAACATATCGGGCCCAATAAATTTTTGAAATATCATGCTATGTAATCGCTTGTGGTCCATCGCTCAATCACTTTTAAAATAAAATAAAAATCTCGTATCCGGAACTGAATTCGGATCTCCACCAAAATTGAATCAATTCTTCCTCGTCCGAACCCGTCCCCAACTTTTTGAGATATCGTACTATGTATAGTTTTTGGCCCTATCTCTCAATGGTGAAGAATCACTTAAAAATTCCAGTAGCCGGATCTGGATCCAGATCTTCACCAAAATCTAATCAGTTTGTCCTTGTCACACACACAACCTGCCCACCAAATTTCATCTGAATCCGCCTACAACTTTTTGAGATGCCCTGCACACAAACAAACAGATAGACAGGGGTGAAAACATAACCTCCGTCCACCTTCGGTGGTGGAAGTTTTAAAAAAAAAAAAAATTGGCAGTGCAGTTACTACTTGACAGCACACTTAATGCAAAAATGTATAACCGTAGTGCAATGGCCTCAAAAGATTTTGGCTGTTTAAGTAAGGGTAGAATTTAAGCATCGAATCAAGTTAGCAACAAAATGTTGTCTTCCATGCAAGGGTCTTGGCATCACTCCTTTACTCTGTTGAAACATCCACATTGTACAGATGACACATAAGACACTTAACCATTCGATAATGGGAGTTTCATTGAAGGATCATATACCAAGTGTTTAAATTATGCGACGTGCAAACATGGCAATTGTGGAGGCAAATTTTTTTAGCCACTCAAATTTGGTCAGGTCATGTTGTCAGAATGAATGATGATAGATTGCCAAGGGAAGTGTTTTATGGAGACCTAACTTAAAGGGCAACACAAAGTTTGTGGTGAGAAATTAGTACACAGGTATAAGGATATACTTAAAAGACATTTAAAAGGAGCAGATATTCCAGTGAATTCTTACGATATGGGGCATGACAGAACCCAATGGAAGGCGAAGATCAGAAATGCAATAAAAAGACAGAAGCAAGACATGAAATAAATCAATTGGATCATGACAGGAGACATGGAATTTTGGCGGGCTCGCTGGCAATGTATGCATGCAACATGGAAGAGGCTTTTTCACACTCTCTGGACTAAAGTCTCTTGAATGACATTGGCACATGGTCTGAATTTTTACTTTTCCAAGTCATCGTCAACTCGACGAACAACAATGATATAGATTCAACCACGTTCGGAATATGGTGACGCGCTAAAGACTGCCGGGGCATGACAGAGATTTCTGCCGTATTCCATATCTGTGACAGTTTTGGCTGTGTTGTTGTTGACGTAGGGTTGTGAGATGGGAATCATGAACACGTCCCGGCCGTGTCCGACAGCATCCATTTCTTGCAAATTCCTTGCCCATAAGATGCTTTATTCGGAATGAGGGATTTGCCCTTCAATGGTGTCAAATGGTATATAAAATATTATAAATAATAAAAACTTCATGCATCAAATAGGAGGATAAAACAACCAATCAGAATGATGAAAATGGCAAAAGCAACACAGAAAATCATGCACAAGAAAGAGTGACACCTGAAAGAAAAAAAATTATAATCAATAAGCTCACATATATTTGATGTTTAATGCATATTTGTGTTTAATCGAAATCTGGAGGATTCAAAGTGAAAAAAATTGCCATTATCATATCTGAAACTGTATTCTTTTTCACATTTGAAGTGATATTTTATCCATCACCCCACAATGAGGTAAGCAGGAGGGTCTCGCTTTTACTGTATTGGGGTGTTGAAAAGCATTTCCATTTTAAATTTAAAATATGTATCTGGAATCACACAAATTGGCTGTTTCCATCTGAGCACATAGCTCATGATGTTGAGATCCCAAATTCAAATCCTTCATAAGATGTTGATTTGACCTTTGGGATTGCAAAAGTCTTGCAAAAGCATACCGACATCTACTCACATGAGTAGGGGATAAATGGGGTTTCTGAGGCAGCCATTCAAATGAATGGGGGAAAAGGGAAACACTTTCTGACTTAAGCCCCAACAGCCCAAAATAGGAGACTGATTTTCTCCCCCTCCCATACAAGCAAATGTAAAATTGAGACCGACTCAAGCCCCAAAAGCCCAAAATAGGAGACTGATTTTCTCCCCACCTACTCTCAAGTCCCGAATAAGCGTGGGGGTCTGAATAAGCATGTAGGGTGGAACATTTTCCAAATTTTAATAAGAGTAGAGGGCGGAATAAGCGTGTAGGGTGGAAAATCCAAAAAAGTCTAATAAGCGTGCAGGTCCGAATAAGAGGGCAGGGTGGAAAAACCAGAAATGTGACAAATATAGAACATGTATTTTATTGTTCAAATACATACATTACATCAGGACGACACATCTCTCGACAGGACAACATAGTCACCCTACACGCTCGCCGGTGTAAATATGACCTGAGGGTGGCAAGAACGATTTTTTAATAAGCGTGTAGACCGAATAGAGGACGTGTTAGAGGGGATTTTTACCTCGAAAAAAATAAGCGTGCATGCACGCCTATTCGGGACTTGAGAGTATCCCCTTCCCTCCCATACAAGCAAATGTAAAATTGAGACTTACTGATTAAAGCACTTCTTTCCTTTCATATTTTCATTCCATTCAAAGAGCGAACCAATGAAATTTGTCCATGTTCTATTTTGGGGAATAACTAAATTTCCCATTACATTTTCCTATTTATCATCTATCTATAATTCCAGCAAGTGTGTGTGTGTGCGTGTGCGTGTGCGTGTGCGTGTGCGCTGTGTCTGCTGTTTCTCGACAACCACTGGTCCGATCTAATTGAAACTTGCCAGGTATATTGCTGGGGCCCTGTGGATGTGCCTTTTCAAGGTTTGATATTAATCGGACAAGTGGTTCCCAAGTTATGGCCATTTATTTACCAAACCAATGACAGGACACGTGCTATGACGTCACGATTGACGTCACAATTCTTTTTTTCTTCTTTTTTTTTTGCACATACGGGCACTCACGTACGGCACGCACGTACGGGCATGCACGTACGGCACACAAGTTGCTTATTTAAACCAACTTGATGACGTAATGGGAGATTTCACAACAATGGTTTTTCCAGGGTGTGTTCCCACATCGGAAATGACCGGAATTTTTTTGGCTTGGTTGGGCGAGGCAGCTGGCTGACTTCAAAACTGACTCGTTTTCACACGAAAATGAAACATCTTGCTTTGAATGATTTTTGATAAAAACTACGGTTAAAAGCTGTTTTAACTAAACTTTGTTCTGTTCGTGTTCTGATGATTTAAAATATAACCACAAGAGACAAGGGACAGAATACTTCCTCATTTTCACGGCACGACTGTTCTAAAAACACTTCCCCATTTTACAAAACTCACGCTAACGGCCCTTTCTTTCGTGCTTGAAGAGATAAAGTGAATATAATAGAAAAATTAAGTTATTCCCCAAAGTAGAACATGGACAAATATTCATTGGTTCGCTCTTTGAATGGAATGAAAATATGAAAGGAAAGAAGTGCTTTAATCAGTAAGTCTCAATTTTACATTTGCTTGTATGGAGGGAAGGAGATAGGTGGGGAGAAAATCAGTCTCCTTTTGGGGCTTTGGGGCTTAAGTCAGAAAGTTTTTCCCTTTACCCATTCATTTGAATGGCTGCCTCAGAACCCCATTTATCCTCTACTCACATGCTTGTCATACATGTGGTATTATTGTACAAGATCCACCATGAGCATAAGATAACTGTAAACAAAAAAAAGTCTCTCCTTAGGCCTTAGTTATTTTATAACTTGGTTTACGCAGTTCTTCAGCTAAAATGTCGGGTCGGTAGGTCGAAATATAAATATAAATATAATTTCAATTTTTAGAAATTATATATTTTTATGATTTTTTTTTCGGATGTTCCATGGAAAAGACAAGGGGAAACAAAGTGGGAAAATAAATATAAATCCCGGACCAGGAGGATCTCAGAAAACATTGAAGATGGAAGACCATTCAAATGCAGGTGCCCATGTTCACTGTATCATCTGATGTGAAAAACAATAAAGAAGGATTAAAACTTGTTTTTACAATATAGTCTGGCATGTTTTTTCTTATAGAAACCTGTTGGATCATCAAACAAATGGAAACAATGCTGAGAAAATTACTGTCCAAGTCGTAGATGTGTACGTGCACACCAGTGCATAGTGCTGGATATGATTTTTTTTAAAGGTGTCTACTCGGAGTCAACACACTCAAAACAGTCAATAACAGCCATAACCAGCTCTTACTTTTCAGCGGGTATCTGATCGTACCGTCTCCCCATGAGCACATCAAAGGCTGATTTCTGGTCCGTTGAAGCTGAATATCAGCATCTCGCAGGGAAACTTTGACATACTTGGCACCGAAATCTTTCAATACGAACAGCGGTGTGCAACTTTCGACGGAAACAAAATCGGCACGATCGAGAGTAGCCTGCGAATCATCCCTGCTGCTGCAATGAATTGATGCAATCGTTCGGCCAGAATATTAGTCGTCAAGATGTTGCGTGATTAAATCACCAATACAGTCACTCGAATTTATACCGCTGACATACTTCTTAACAATCACTTTCGCCCCAGAAACCACAGTCAATCTGAACACGCTGGCCACTGCTCAGACGCCATGACCGAAGACTACTGCGCAGTTTGGTTAAAGGGGACTCGGCATTTGGTGCGAGCGCGCGAAATTATATTTTGAAAATAAATGCCGACGTTTACATTTCGGGTTTTGAAACTTTTGCACCTTCCGCGGAAAATTTATAAATATAAAAGGCTAAAAATGTGTTTTATATTTATATTTCATTTCGGCAAATATACCGTCGGCGGATCTGTAAACCAAGTATAAAATAACTAAGGCCTTATTTCTTTCATTCAATCAAAACCATAAACCAAAGAGATGTGCAGACAGAGACAGTCAGGACAGTGCAATCGCATGGATGTCAGAGGCATGGACAAATAATGGCAACAAACAATAAGTGTAGGACAAACAGATAAACAAAACATATTGTAATCTCATCAAGAGTTGGTTGAGACAACGTACCGAATTCTTCTGAAAGTGGGTATGTACCACTGTAAGCCTGGTATGCTTTTACATCATAGACTCGACCATCCACCACTGTCCAGGATCCTCCATCCTTGTTGTGATTGTCTAGGTGGTGTTTGCGGATGAGAGTAACTGGCCGGCGCAGAGATGGACTTTCTCCCAATGACCACGAGGCTGCAATAAATATACATTTCACTAGCCCTTACCCATACATTTATAGGGTCTTCTCCAGTGAAGATGTACACAGCAATGAGAAGCTAAGACAATTACTTCCTTTGCATATTATTTTTTTGAATTTCAACTCAGCTTTTCCACCCAAACGCACCCCATACCACCCCCCCCCAAACCCTACCCCAAAACCCTATATAAGTTCCCAAGGTACTACTCATTGCATTGTGAAGAAATCCAGCACCATTTCCTTCCACAAGCATTTGTAACGATGAGATTCAAACTTTTATTTTATCAATAAAATACCGAGAATTCCTGGCCAAGCGAGATCTTCTTGTTCCTCGCAATCCTGGCCTGGTGCCAGTTGATTGAAGGAATCCAGCACTTCCAGAAGGCTACCCAACACGGGTACAGTACCAGAATTTTGAGCAGCATCTCCATTTCGAAGCAACAGCAGTAACTGTCCTAAAATCAACTCGGGCAGCAGCACTCCTGGACAGATATCAAACAACAAAACTGAGATTTGTTTACAGCACTGACATGGTGTCCACATTTAAACATAACATTCAACTGTGCTCAAAAGCAGCATGCAACTTCTAGAAATGTTTTTTATTATGTATATATGTATGATAAAGAAAGACCCACACACATCTTTCACCTGTGAATGGAGGGAATACCCAGGTGGCTATGGTTATATAAATAAATTGACTCCTCCCATGCTCTTCTCGCTGAAGAAGCTGCATAAAGCAATCAAGAAAGGCAACTAAGGTAAGCCATTTTTACTGTTTCAAACCCTTCCCAGAGTTCCTCCACAGCTGTAAAAACATTCACAACTAATACACACATGAGAATCCCAATGCTACACACCCCCACAGCTTTCGGACCGGTTTTATCGCTTATTGGCGAGTCAGCAGTGACAGCGCAGACAGTAATGCATACCAACGAGGCTCCCAAGCATATACCACATGCAAATGTCAAAAGCAGTCAATATATAAATGATAAAGAAAGACCCACCCACATCTCTCACCTGTGAATGGAGGGAGTAACCAATTAGCTAATTTTACCTAAAAATTTTGGGAGGGGAAACGGGGTGGTTTAACGGGTGTAGAAATGATTATGGTTTTGGATGGGGGATGACTTGAGATGGTGGTGAGGAGCTGTCTTCAAGATGTGGAGGGAACAATGAAACAGAAGAGAGTATGGAGGGTTGTTCCACAGGCTGGAATAAAGGGGAATAAATTAGTGGAGGTGAGCAGTGCTTGTGCTAAGTGATAGGCCAATAGACTCAGCTTCATCGGGAGAGATTCCAATGACATTGAAAGCCTTTGTTTCGATGGCATCAAGCTGAGCAAGATATGAAGCAAGGGAGCCAGATCAGAGAGGAGAGCAGTACTCCATTGAGCTGTAGATGAAAGCCTTGTCGGTGTTTCGGAGCTCAGGTGTGCCAAGCAAGTATTTTGCACGACAGAGGATGCCCAGTCGGCATCTCACCTTGTTGGCCAATTTTGAAATGTGGCTTGGCCAAGTGAGATCATGGCTGAGAGTGAGACCCAAGAGTTTGAGTGACTCAACCTCTTCAAGAGGGTTGTTGAGAAAGTAGATGGAAGGGTTTGCGGTATGGTCCTTTTGGAGAGAGTGAGTGTGAGGGATTTCTCAGGACTGAAAGACATGTTCCACGTGTTTGACCAGTTTGTGATTTTGTCAAGGTCTGAGGAGAGGGAAGAGGCTGCTGCCTTCAGAGGGATGAGGGATGTCACGGCAGAGAGTGGAGTCATCAAAGAGATAGAGGATTTTCCAGTCAGTGAACTCATTGATGAAGATTAGGAATAATATGGGGCCCAGAACAAGTTCCATTTTAATGGAGTTGCTGTGCATTTTGGGTTGTGGTTTTGTCCTCATATGCAAGTAAATTTCCCCATGAAGGCAACTGCATGTGCTGAAACATCTGTGTGGTTAGATTTGTAAAACAACTGCACCAAGGTGGATTAACCCTGAGTGCACAGTTTCACCTCCGCTCAGGGTCTCCGCTCAGGGTCTCCGCTCAGGGTCTCTGCTCAGGGTCTTCGGAGAGAATTCTCCAGTGGTCTCACATCACACATGAGGAACACTTATCAGTTTATGATCGGGGAACAACTTATCTAAATCTGTTATATTTTGAACATTAATCAGAACATGAATAAGAAGACGTCTGTTGTTTTAAACATTCCTTGGCTTAGAATTCATCCGAACTGTCCACGTGCAGAGGAATGAGATAATATTTTTACTGTCTGCCTGCCTGACAGTCAAACAAAATTGAAAATCATTCCAAACAGGAAACTTGTACTGTTTTAAGGGCATCATAATGGACACATTCAACAGGCGTGAATAACTAATGTAATGTGTTAGATAGGGTGATGTCATAGCCACTGGAGAAAATGGCAGTAGACAACCGCAATATAATTATTATTTATTTATATGCTTTTTTTATAGGAAGAATGCTTATTGCCTGAACAAATCTACAATGCCAATGAAACAACTTTGTTCTGGAAGTATCTTCGGTGAAAAAAACCGAAGCTACTGGAGAGGAAGCACCACCCATGCAAGGTACAGGTGACTGTGGTGACTTATCTTCAGATGAGCTGTAATTACTGTAGAAATACAATAACCCCTTGCCAGACAAGCCAACAGAGGAACATTTGGAAAGTGAATATATATATATATATATATATATATATATATATATATATATATATATATATATATATATATATATATATATTATGTATTTATCTTCCCCAATATTATTGCAAATAAATGTAAAAATATCTGTAATATAAGTACTGACAGACCCCGCTATTCATGGGGCATACATTACTGGAAATGTCGCGAATGTCCAATCTGCAAATGTCAGGGCATTGTTTCAATGGGAAAAGGGGGATAGGTTCCTGGTTGTTCTGATTCATAAGGGAAAAATCAAAAATCATATGAAAAAATGCAAAAGAAATGTGAATACGCCAGCGAAAAACCACGAAAACACACAAAAAAAAAGATACAAATACGCCCGCAAAAAATATGAGAATGTAGAAGCAGGTCGCCTTTTATCAACCGCAAATACGCGTGGTTCGCGAATGGCGAATTTGCGAATAGCGGGATCCGACAATATTGTACACAATAGGTGTAGGGAACCAAATCCCAAAAAACGGAAAATCGAATTCCCCATTCTGGCCAGATAAGGAGTTCCCCACCTGTATATTGTAACGTGCCAATTATTTCACTTTTCTCCCAACATCAAATGACATGCACTTGCAATCCTGTCTTGCATCAAATCTTGATTGCTCGCTCAGTTCTTTAAGCACTTTGTTGCTTACAAATTAAAAAAATTTAAGGTGCACATTCAGCAAAAAATACCTTGTTACTCTTCTCAAATATTGTGTCATTTACTCACCTTCATAAATCTGGCACCCCTTCTCCCATCTGTGGACTCACCTCCCAAAATCGATCAAATTTTGCACTTCCCTCCGCTTATTTCAGGAATAAACCGACTGCCATAATCCTTGCGGTCTCGTGGACCTTTCCCCTCAGTCCAGCTACGATCGACACTCTCTCTCCTCTCTCTCTCTCTCTCTCTCTCCTCTCTCTCTTCTCTCTCTCTCTCTCTCTCTCTCTCTCTCTCTCTCTCTCTCTCTCTCTCTATCTATCTGTACCTTCAACGAGATGTCCTCTTATGTTTCAATGTGAGGTATCTGGAAACATCTCTAAAGTTCTCCTTGTGTAACTGTACTTTACATGTCTATGTGTCCCTGGTGCACATTTCTTTCTGTAGTGTAGTGTATGTGTGTTGGGCTTTCTCCTTTGTCATCGAGCTCTTCACTGAGCCTTGAGCTATGTAATAAAATGATACTTTTTCCATTAAAAATGCATGAAATAAATTTCACACTTTATTTTATTTTCCATGACCTGATCTGGCATTTTCAATTCAATGCAAGTTTTCCCTTACAGTCTGAAAGTCTTTCATCAGTATTTTATTGACAAAATGCAATATTAACAATGTATTTTCTGGGAGCCACACCAGTAAGATCAGCTTCGAGCACATGAGCAGCCTCAGAAAAATGGCGGCAGCCAAGCTGAGCCACACTGCAGGCCACAGGTAGTACACTGGCTACATGGTTGCGAAGAAGGACCATGTACTTCTTAAGCAGTAGACTGGCCCCTTGAACTTCCAAACCTGCCAAAAAAAAAAACATTAACAAGTAAATTAAATTAATTTGAGTCATTTCATGTCATGATCAAACATAAATTTTCAGTACATGAGATGGTGATCATATTCAGTGTGCTGCTGTATTATGGGAAGGCAATGAAAAAGCTCTCCTTTACATCCCATTTCCATGTTCAGCATTCATCTCTTGTTTAATAATAATAATAATAAAAAAACACCACATAACATCATTCCTTCACAAAACAACTACTTCAAAAGGTCCAAATATCCTGTTTAGTACAGTATATTAAATGGCTGTCCATAGTATATTATATTATATAATATATATATATATATATATATATATATATATATATATATATATATATATATATATACAGAGACATGATAGAAGTAAATAGACACCATGATTTTTTAAGAATTTATTTATTGAACATTTGAAGTACATTTGATCCATTTTAATACGTACGCAATTATTTGGTAGACTTGCCATTTGCAGATTTCAATGCCTTGACTCTTTCAGACATCGAACTGACGAGTTCCGAAATGTTCTCTTGTGGGATTTCTGCCCAGGCTTCACACTAACAGGTTAGCAGTTCTGCCCATTATGTTGGTTTCCTGGACTTTTTCCGCACAGCTCGATCCAATATGGCCCAGAGAGAGGTGTTGAATGGGATTCATCTCAAGAGATCGACTGGGCCATGGAAGTCGCTTGATCCCATTTCTGTCCTGCCATTCTTCGGTCTTTTTTGCAGTGTGGCATGTAGCTCCATCTTCCATGAACAGTGTTGTTGTTT
The DNA here is from genome assembly GCA_035128595.1 of Eptatretus atami. Lineage (NCBI taxonomy): Eukaryota > Metazoa > Chordata > Myxini > Myxiniformes > Myxinidae > Eptatretus > Eptatretus atami. The sequence continues at coordinate 72,011,677 of CM068964.1, forward strand.
TTTGACCATCTGGCCAGTGGAGAAGACAGAAAGATGTCCATCCTCAAGGATAGAAATGTGTCGTAATGTTGATGTGCCAACACACTCCACAAGCTATGACCGACCAGCACTCCAGATTGCTCCCACACCATCACTGAAGAACCACTTTGTTTGACAGTTGGCTGCAATCGGATCAAAGAAAACTCTTGACTGGGAAGTCTCCAGACCCACACTTGTCCACTCTCAGAAAATTAAGCAAATTGGGACTCATCTGAAAAAAATTACAGTTTGCCAAAACTCCACGGGTCTGTTGGCCATCTCGTCAGCCCACTTCTTTCTCCTTTGAATGTTCGCTGGTATAAGAGGAGGTTTTCTCCTAGCTGCTCTCCCATAGTAGCCCAGTTGATGAAGGTACCACACGGCAGTTATTGAGCTAAACTGGACCTCCTCTGCAACATCTGCTGCCTTGCAACGGGAAGTTTTCTCAATTTTCTCGTCATCATCGCTCGCCTCCCAGACAGACCTCATGCAGTCCCTTCAGCTCGCTCCTCACGAAAGCCGATCGCAAAAAGACACAGCCGTCCCTTGTACAGCCGATCACACAACCTCGGCGCTCGTCGCAGATCCACCCCTGCCTTCCCGGTGCTCGCTTCTCTAGGCCACTCCCTCTCAGAGCGCTGGGCGGACACTCATCCGGAGAGAGGAAGGAAGAAGAAGAACCTCTCGGTACACCACCACTGCACGAACAAATCAACAGCCTCCTACACCTCCCGACACACATGTAACGTCCATTACCGAACAACCTGGCTAAACATGCATTTAATGGGGATCTGGGCTAATCCTATATTTAATAACACACTAAGGGCCATTTCCGCAACAATATATATATATTATATATATATATATATATATATATATATACACACATATATATATATATATATACACACACATATATATACATTATATACATATACTGTTGCGAATCTGGAAACCATGAGCACACAACATTCAGGTTCCTATAGCTCAGTTCTTTCGGTAAGTATGTGTTTTATAGATAGCTTCCTTCCCCTTGTCCAATGGGTGAATAAATGTAAATGCGCTGTGAATTTATTTTGATAGTCAGGGTTTTCTTTTATTCACACCACCAACAACTACAACACCAGCATCATTTCACCTTCACCTCGCTCTGCCCGACACCATAATCCCCACACCACCGAACACAAACGTGGGCGGGAAATCGCTCGGGACTCGGCCCAGAATAAAGAGGGGTGGGCCTCCTTGGCCAATCAAGGACTTCACTGCCTCAGATCGGGACTCCGCCCAGAATAAGAGGGGTGGGCCTCCTTGGCCAATCAAGGACTTCACCACCCTCAGATCGGGACTCCGCCCAGAATGAGAGGGGTGGGCTCTCGGCCAATCAGGGACTTCACCACCTCAGATCGAGAACGGAGAGGGCGGAGCGTTACCCCCCCCCAAAAACAGGGTGAATAAGTACGCGGACGCTCATCTTGATGAGGTACATCACTTCTCGTGGGACATCACATCTCGTCTTGGCCGGTCTTGGAGGGGGGACTTTTTCTTGGCGTGGTGGTCGCCATTGGGGTGGTCGCCTTGCTGGGCTCGTCATGCTGGCCTTCTCTCGCCTTGGTCCTCGTCCTCCTCCACTGCGGATCGAGCCGCTTGAAGACCGCACGAGGCGGGCAGGTCCAAAATAGACCTTGGCCTCCAGCTCCACTATCCTCCGAGCTGAAGGCCGAAATAAAGGCGTCAGCCACTACTTCTTGTGTGCGTGTGTGTGTTTGTGGTGCCAGTCTGATAAGTAGTAATTGTATAAGTGCTTTGCTGTGCATTATTTGCCTTTCTATTATTCGGTTTAGCTCTTGCCTGACGTGCTTCCCTCATTCCCCAACTATTGTATAAATAAACCCCCATTTGCTAAATGTTTTCAGCTCGTTCGCGTTTATTCTTTCATTGACTGAGCGTGTCGCGTGCTGGGAAATTAGCTGGCTATTGCCGTTATAACGGGACAATCGGGACCGACGGTTCTCGGCGATTAAACCGCTCGGAATCGCACACGGA
>CM068964.1:72090840-72115473 GCA_035128595.1 Eptatretus atami
AGCCAGTGTCAGGGACGACAGAGATAGAAAAAGTTCCAGAGAAGGTAATACGGATGGATTGAAGGGGGTGAGAATTGTGTAAGGTGGGAGGGAATGGGAGAGGTTGTTGAGTGTTTCAAGGTAAGATTGCAGCGTCATGACAATGGCCTTTAATTGTATATCATATAAGCAAGTGCATATTCTGAACAGGGTAAATGTCAAAACCATGCAGATATAATGCGAATTCGTACCTCATATAAGAGCCCGTAGGTCTGGAGTACATTGCGGCAGTCGACAAATATGATAGTCAGCCAATTGAGTTATGTGCACCAAGAGGTTATTGCTCAGAGCTTGAGGTCCGCACACCTTCCGACATAATAGAAAAATAACAAACTACAATATCAGTCTTCTTCTGGAATCTTTCAAAGGATCTTCCAATCTTTTTGCAAAACTTGATCATTTTTTGTCTGGGAATTAAGGGTGATAGTACCAATTTATGTTTTGAATACCCCTTGCAACGGGCGAAAAGTTGTTAAGAAGTTCGTCCATGTCCATCCGTTGTCTACCTATTATCAATGTATGATCATCAGTTTTATGAGAAACAACTCACATTCAATGGAATGTATTTATTATTGAACATGAGCATGAATTGGAAAAAGCTGCCTTTCTACCTGATATTGTCTCTCGAATTCTGCGACCGCACATGCGCAGAGAGGAGTGATTATATATATCTTACTCCGTCTGTCTACTTGCAGATGGACCAAATTGAATCAATCCAACAGGGAAATTTACTTGCTTTAAGGGACTTACAAATGACACAGACACAGAGTGTCAGAAAAACTAACGTTATGTGTCTTAATTGGTGTGTAATTGGCCGACTGGGGAAAATGTGTTCTAAACTGGAATTTATTATGTGTTCGCTCTTTAAACCACGTTAATCCTTTGAGAAAGTTTAATTAGTACTGTGTACCCTGGAGACAAAATCATCTGACTTTAATACTTCTAAGAGACCAATGCCAATATATCAATAAATAATATTTATATTATATATATATATTATAATATAATATATATTTATATAATTAATATATATATATTATATATATAATAATAGAATTAGAGGGTGTCATGTTTATTGGTTGAGGGTGACATAAAGAGGCTGCCATCTGGCTATTGTACCAATCATAAGCTCATCTCCAAAATTGCCACTCAATGAGAATTATTACAGTAGGGGTTGGTGTAATAAGACTACATTTCAGTAAATTGCTTAAACCTTCCATATATTATTAAACGATACTTTATAAAATCATTATTTAATTTAACTAGCAAATACAACCTGTCGCTCACGAGAGGTAGATGAAGGAGTGGAGGAAAAGGGAGGGAAGCAGAGATAGGAGGGGAGGTGAGAAGGAGGAGAGCAAAAAGAGAGGGAGGGAGACCGAAGAGGAGGGAAAGAAGAGAGGAAAGAGAGAAGGGAGGGAGAGAAGAGGGAGTATGACGATGGGGTGAGTAGAAGAGAGGGAGCAAAGAAGGGGAATAACAAGGAAGGGGGAGCAGATAGTTGCTCCTCACCAAACCAGTGGCTTATTCCTCTGGGAAGAGTGTGGGAGTGAGGATGGGGGGAGGAGGAAGGTGGGAGGAGACGAAGAGCGAAAGTGGGGAAGGTAGGACTTGGAGGAGAAAGCGTAGGGCGGGGGGGGTCTGGGACTTGTGTTTGTAATGGACTTGTTGCAGAAAGGAGGGGGGTTAGTACAGGATGAACGAAAGTGTATGTGTTTAAACAGCACATAAAACAGCACACAGGAGACTGCCTGGGTCCAATGGTGGCATAGGGGAGGGTTTGAGGAACGTAAGTTGAGGGGAGGAGGAAGAAGGCAGCATGAAGACGAAGGAACGTTGGCTGAGGAAGGACCTACAGTGGAGGGGAGGGATACGGGAAACAGCATGAAGGGAGGAAAGGCGTTGAGGAGGGGAACGGCAAGCAATGAGGGAAGGGAAGGCGGGATAAAACATGCCCAAACAGCAACATTTTCTTTTACCCCCGGGTCTCCATATAAAACTCTCGGAGATTTTGACCTATGCTCTGACCTGGGAAGACATGCCTGCATTGCATGCTCCGCACATGCAGCAATCTTTGCACCCTGGTCGGCCTCATCCGAATCTGCATCTTGACATCTACAGTCCCTCAGGGATGGAGGAGCAGGGAGGGGGAGGTTGGGAGCAGGGGGAGGGGAGGGATGGAGGAGCAGGTAGGAAGGTGGAGAGAGAGAGGGGAAATTGGGAAGAGAGGAGAGAGTGGGGAGAGGGAAAGGTTGGAGAAGGGGGAGGGGTGGAAGGTGAGAGAAGAGAGCATGGTGAGGAGGGGAAATAGAGGGAGAGGAAGAGAGAGGTGTGGAGGAGGAAGGGGGAAGGCAGAGAGAGGAGGGGGATTCCGGCAGTGTGAAGGCCAATTAAAACGTCCATCCAGACGATGGCACACACCATATGCTCACCCCGCCTGTAAACACCGTGGTGACAGACCAGTTTTAGTGGCAGGATTCACAAACCAGCTAGAAGCTAGAGAAGCATGGCATACATCCGTATCCTTCAGTGTTGTAACAAACCTTCATTTTTTATTTTTATTTATGTATGCCAAGTGAATGGGTGGTATAATGGAAAGAAGATTGTAAAAAAAACGGGAAAACATGCTTAAAAATAAAATGCATTCACAAGGCCCGCACTGCCCGATAAGATGCGCACAGAAACAATCAAGAGCCACATCATATCGAGAATGGCTCCTAACTTGTTCAAGTCATCAAATATCCACTATTCAGTGGGACACGAATATTGTGAGGCTCGCCAATAGCTGTAAAGCAACGCTCCCTCCAACTAATGTTAATAACGAACGGCTGGCTGGCTTGCAGCGATTCGGGATGCTGATCCTCGTATTAAACACCGACACCTCCTGGAGGACACCCGTTACAAACTAGTCAACACTATCTTGCACGTCGGTTTAAGCAGAGATAGAAGAAATGTGAACAAGGTGCGAGAAATGTACACAACTTTACAAAAGCAAGACCACAAGCAGGAATATATCCTAATATGAATTCTTCTACATATCTAATAACACGAGGACAGACGCCAATCACACACACACACAACACACACACACACCACACACCCACAACACAACACACAACACACACAACACGATTGAGAGGAGTTAATAGAGAAAAAGGAGAGGAGATGGGCTCGTCTCTCAATAACTTGCAACGATTGCCCAACTACGCCACCAGAGTTTTGGGGGTGCCCGGCTGGGCGATTACCTCCCTGCAGCTGGCTTGTCTCTTGCTTCAGAACTTCGTTGCGCTCCATTGGTCCAGAGATGAACCGACCGTCAGCCGTGAATGGGAGGAACTGTGTGGAAGCTCGACGAGTGGTGGAACAAGCGATCAAAGCCAGTGGGTGGAGAAGACGAAGACGGTGTGAAGAAGCAGGTTCAGCAGAGCAAATTGGTAAAGAAGTGCGGAGTCAGCGGGAATGGGTAGGTTGTCCAATTTCCAGGCAGGACGAGAGACCATGATGACGACAGAGCGGTGATCAGAACGACGAAGCAGGAACGACGGCAGGACGCCAGGCGAGCAACCAAACCCAGGGCCTCCGCAACCATCCCTTTTATAACCCCTTGTGGCGGGACGACACGCAAAGCGATTGTGTCATTCACACGTCGGCGCTCTGGTTTGCCCCGCCACGTGCGGCCAGGCCATTGATGGCCAGAAGCGAGGCCCCACAGTCCACTCCGGCAAATGGTCTAACTGCGGACGTCTCACTCGAACCCGTTGATATGAATCGCTTGTCACCAACTCCTGTTATTGATCGCCACTGCATCGACGCCCATGCCATGCCCGGCGGACCCACGGTTGCGTGGTCATATGTGCCTGCTCCGTGGCACCATCGGCCTGAGCGATCCGACACCGGCTGCCCTCATACCCTGGTAGAGCTGCATCGAGGAGGTGTGGGAGATGTTCCATTTCCGTGGAGAACATTTGTGGCGTTGTGTTGAGCGAAGACCGCGGTTGGATGTTAGTGTTAACCCCAAATATGCCCAGTATCCTCTCCAAAGAGTGGTTTATTCCGTTGCCCCGTTTTACCCAATGATAACAGTCATAGGCTGCGCCACGAGCCCGCCAATGACACTGGTCTCAGCCACGGTCCACCCGCCATCGAGATGCCCCAAACAGTGCGCACGGTCCTCAAATCTTGTACAGTGTCGAGACAGGTCCGCCTGCCATCGAGCATCCCCGTACAGTGCGCGCGGTCCGCCATTGACACGTTCAGCCCAGTCCACCCGTCATCAAGCATCCTCCGCACATGCCACGGGTCCCCAATTGAACCACATGTCAGCCGCGGGTCCGCCTGCCATTGAGCCTGCCCCGTTTACGTGCGCACGATCCACATTTAACAGTGAGTCTCAGCGCCGGTCCGCTGCCCAATTTGCGCATGCCCCGTACAGTCGCGCGGGCCGCCATTACACGTGGTCAGTGCGCAGGTCGCCCTATCAGCATTGCCCGCACAGTTGCGGGTCCACCATTACGCCGTGGTCCACGGGTCCGGGCCCAGCTATCGGCTGCCCCTACAGTGTGCGGGTCCCCATTAGTGTCATCGCGCGGCCCGCCCGTTCCAAGCTGCCCCTGCACAGTGAGACGAGTTCCGCCTGTTACACATGTCAGCGGTCGCGCCACTCACAGTGCCCGACAGTGTGCGGGGTCCCATGTACACTTGCGCGGCGCGGCCGCCGTATCAAGCGCCCCACACAGTGCGTGCGTTCCGCAATGTACACATGGTCGCACGCGGGTCGCCCGCTAAGCATGCCCCGTAACAGTGCACGGGGTCCCTGTATCGAGGAGGAGGTGTCGAGATAGTTTTCATCCTTTTATATATCGTGGGTAAGGTTTGCATTATATACAAGGTTGGTTGTCGGTGCACCGTGCAGCACTTATCTGTCAGGGAATTGAGGAAAGGATTGGATATAAATATATTGAAGAAGAATGTGCCACGGCGTACTATGTTGTAGTTGTGGTGTGTTGGTTATGCCTCTGATGGCCCCTGAAACAGTGTGGGTGAGGGGGGGTCGGCACTGTGGGAAAGCGCTCTGTGCGCATGCGTTTATTGTTGGTTCTACTGCTACCCCTTGCTTGATTTTACCTCAGGAAATAGAGAAAAAGGAATAGGATGAGGTTCAGAATGTTATCAGACCTAGCTATGGGCATTTACACAAACACACTGTCTCGTTTTACCATAGACGAAGGAAGGGACTATCGAACATACATTAATGAATAATGACTGGACACTGTTATATTGTTGCATGGTATTGGGTTGAAGGGATCGGTTTCCAGACCGCAACAATTATTATTATATATAATATAATATCGCCGAACTGCTGTCCGGTAATTGCTCGCCATCTATCCAAAAAATATGAACTCGGTAGGGACTTTGCTCAAACACTGACTATACACAACTGAAATAAGTGTATAGCTCAGAACATCAGCAATGGTTTCATGTTTTAAAAATCAGCGGGAAGGGAGCGGGACGATGAGGCCCCAGGGCTTGCCACATGATTGTACCCCCGAATGGCTCTTCCCGGATGAACACGCCCTCTCGCTGTCAATTTGTTGAATCCACTTACATATTAAAAAACACCGAAATAAGTTTGCATTAGGGCCTAGTCCAGATAACATTAAAGGCTATAATCTGAAGTAGGGGAACCAGGACGGTATGAGGTCATCCCTCATTCCCGATTCCTCTTCTCTTTCTTGTTCTTCGAAAGCCGGTGTCGGACATAATGCTATACCTGAATGTGGCGTTGTTGACTGTTCAATAAAGAGGTGTCATCGATTCGATCACCCAAACAACTGCCGTTCATTACATTAATTGTCAATATCAACGTCATCGTTAACTTGTTGTGTCTTGTGTGTGTGATCTTCAATTAAAGCGTCCAGCGGTGTGGCTCCTCGATGGTCGGATGGCGCCAAAAAAAGTGCCGTTCATTGAAAGCTTCAATTCTCTTGACATTTGTCTGTGTATTGTTGATCGGTCACCGTCCAAGTCTGTACTCATTGCTTCCTCGAATTCTGGAATAGTGGGACACAAGGCTGGCTTTATGAAATCCTAATAGTTAGGTGTATAACTGAACGTATGCTCCAATGCATACGTCTTGAGACCTTCCAAGTCGTATAGCAGGAGGATGCATTTTTTTCCAATGAGTCACTCGCCTGCCATGCATTTGACTTGTTCATCGACACATTAATTCAGTTTGATAATTGATGACAATAAGCCTTGAATGGACAAGATCCTATCTAGACCAAGATCTACGGAATTGATATACACGTCTTCTCTCGCAACGCTCCTTTTTAGTTGTTCTATCCAGGGCCAGCAAGATGCTATTATTTTGGTTCCAACTTTCCCGGGGTGTTCTAAAGAGAATACTTGCTTTTCCCTTATGTCATTATATCTATCAGTGAAATGACATATAAATTGCACTTCTAACTCATATCGACAACTTCTAAAACAGGGCATCGTTCACCAAATTCATCTCATGGAAGTCTGTGTTCTTCTGCAGAACTAAGCTATCCATTATTAAGCCCAATGAGCATGTCTAAATACAAATATCGTTCTTAAATATGTTATCTTTACTCTACTCCTACCCAGATCTTTGCACATATAGGCTCTGACAACTATTTAGCCTCACTCAACCCTGGTTTGGCGCACCCAGTCAAACATCCGTCCCAAGCTCCTAGTCTAGCTATTAACCTCGAATACCTAACTATTATATTTAATAATAATAGTAAACAATTATATATATAAAGTCTATGTCATTATAATTATGGGACGTACCACCATGTTTCCCAACATTAAGAAAAGTTCAATAACTCGTTAGAAAAAAAGGATGTCTTTGTTGTTAGATCTTTATAAAGACCCAAGACGGAACCAAAATGTTCAGTCATGTTATGTTGACGAATGCACTGTGTTTCTTTTTTCAGAATGCCCTATGCAAAAGTAGTATTTTTGATACAAGCGAGCGCCCAGAAAATCCGTACAACAACAGCCACAATGATTGTTGGTACTTTGGCACCCGCGAAGTAGGCACATCAGGTTCAGGAACTCTCTTACTCATTAACCTTTTCCGGTTCATATTCGCGCACTAATTACTCCATCCCAACCTTATGCGGATCATGTTTTAGGCAACCATCGCATACAAGATCTGTTACCATAATGTGACTAATTCTGATAGACCCTTTCACAAGCTGTCACAACAAGTGCCTACGTGAACACAAGAGACTTGGTCGTAGTTGAATGAAATTGGACAATGGTGAGGAAACATGACCCAACCGCTCGGATATAGGATTCAGAAGATTCCAAAAAAATATCTGATCGTTGTTGATGACTTGTCTGCCGTAACGACTAAAACATCATATATGCAGGCACGTTCTACGGAGGAGCCTGCTCTTCCAGAAGACACAATTTTCCTATCTGTATCATACTCATATCTCGACTTGATGTGATCTGTACCTTTATCAACAGAACGTTTCTTATACTTTCGATCTTAATGATTTGGCATATTCGGTTCTTTCGATCGAATAGATATAGAGGGACGATGCAAGGAATCTTCCCATCAAAAGATCTTAATCTTTGCTGCGGAAGGCATGCTTGCTCCTAAGGTCACACTTTGTTCGCATACCCCGGGAGTGTAACAGCAAGTGCCACAACGTGCTTCTCAAATGATACGGGATGTATATGGCTTACACCTTTCTGATGATCTTTTTTTGAATAATAGCATCATACTGAATAGAACGTGTGACAAAGTTTTTCGATTCTGTTTCATCAAATCTCACATAGTGTTATTGGGTGGACATCGCCTCTGAATAATCCTCGAGGTCGGGCCTTGTCTTCATTGGATTGTCCGTCTAATGGTGACCCAATACTTCTGTTTGAGTCAATAGACCTCCTAGGAATTGTCGCCATCGGCCGGTATCGTTCCTGACCCCAAGAGGTCGATTTACCATATGCCCAGTCGGTGAACTTATAATCCGACGAGCCAAAATGAGGTCAAGAACTCCCTATCCGAAGTATCTGGTTTACCTAGGACCTGGCACTGCATGTCTAGAGCAGCAAGTCAGGAAGTAAACCAACTGTCTGAGTACCGCAGCAATCTTGAAAACCCTGTGGTACTTTCGAGAACGAATTCAAGCTCGCCAAAAGCCTCAGCAGTCTTTGGACCACCTCAGAATGGACAAGAAAATTCAGCGCCCAGTTTCTGAAGGCAAAGGAATTTTGTGAGGGCATCTAGCCAATGGACAACATGTCCAATATAATTGCGAAATCGACGCAGGACGTTATCTAACACAAATCATATCACTAAGTTGTTAGAGGGCGAGAACCAATGAACATTCGAACTGCATGCTCTACACAGAAGCGATTGAGAGCATGTGTATTGGAACTCTCACGATAATATTTATCCAATGCTCTCTCTTACTTCCGTTTCCTTGAGCCTCTACACCTGAATGTAGGAATCAGCTTGGGTTCGCCTATTGGTCTTTGATGCAGTATCTTTGATCGTATACGATGTTATATTCGATGACTTTCTTTGTCCTTCATGCCTCCTCCAGTCACCGCGGTGGCGGAACTGGGAAAGTTGTGATTTATGTACACCATGCCTACCCGAGTGACCGGTTGTCGAACCGATTCCTGCCTCTCAGTGGCAAATCGATTTCCCACCACGTGGATCGGTCGAAGTTACATTGATAACTAAGTGCGTGGCTTTGCATGACCCCCTCATAGAACAGTTCGCTACTATCGCCAATCCTGAATATTTTAGCCCCTGATCCATCAGCACAAATTGTCACCACGTCTCTAAAAAAGGAGAAAATGACCCCCTTATTGTGCTTTTTTGATGCCAAGTCCAAGATGGTTTAACCGACTGTGGGCTGTCCATCTTGAAAAAAATGTGTTGTTCTGTAATAAATGGAAACTACCTTGCACAATCTGATTTAATTATTTTTGTGACTATATGTTCACTCACCTACTGGAACGTACCCTACTTTTTCGAGGCTTTCGATGACCTAAGCCATCGAGTCTTTAGTTTATCTCACCCTTTTCTATCCCATCAATTATCTGAATAAATATTTGTGTATGACCTTTATTCAACATTCTTTCTGCCCCAGAATGAAAAAAATGTGCGTAGGATTTCCCCTCTTTTTGGTGGGAGCCACTGATATTTAAATATTGGTATCATAGGGCTTTGGGTATTAAAGTGTCAGATTGATAGGAATAAATATTGCGTCATATAAATAATTGTTGTGAAATAATAATTGTCGATAGTGAGGAAAATTTATGTGTGGGTATATGATTATTATCTGCACAATTCGTGCAAACTTCGATTGTATCATCAGGATCAAAAGAGGTATTAAATACAATAATTAATTAACGATTTACAATGATGACTGATATTTTAACATCATGAGGTATCTTCTTGGTGAACTTCCTCTAAAACCTCACAACATCTATTACCCACATTCTACTCTCCCCAAGCTATACGTCTCCGATAACGTATGCCATCATCATCACAATCCATGTGTAACAGCATGTCGTTTCCAGACGCCCATCCAATCAAGTCAACAACCCCACCTATATCCACACTTAAAAGATCCCATCCACGCTATCCTTTGGCCTCTTCAATAAACTGCATATGTTACAGGAAAAACAAGCCTGTGGTTTATTTTCGAGTTAATTATTAGAGATCGAAAAACCCAATCCTCCGAGCATTAAGACCAGGCAGAAGGACAACTTAGCAGTAACGTTGCGTCTCACTAATAAAGTAAACTTGCACCGTGTCCATGTCGGTATTTGCTAGTCTTTTCAGAGCGTATGGGAAGGCAAGGTAAGCCTGCGAGAAATTGCCATTGGGTTGTACCTCGGTCATTTGAAATTGGAACAGCAAGGACAATCCAGGAAGAACTCCATCTCTCCCAAGAGTGTGACACATGGTCCCCGTCACAATATCCCCGCTCAAATGCTAACGTGCTATGTAGTCCTTGATCATTGGTTCAGTGAGAATCAGTAACTGGTTTTGCATTGTTCTCTGGGTGGATGGGGTTGTTGTTTACTCCTTCACAGCCGAATCCGTCCTTGAGAAGGAACAAGGATTTTCTGGTCTTTGTGAGGAGGGGGTGTCAAGCATGAATTTCAAACTCACGGTCATTGTTCCTGAATTTGGACCCAGTATTATCACATTCATTCCAGGGGAGAATAACAACAATAATAATACATTTTATGGACAAGTCATTCTCCCCTGTTTTTTGCCCCCCCATTTGAAAAATGCGGCTTGGTGATTGGGCATTGAAGCTCTCTATGTCAATGATTCTGGCATGGCTTGTCCGTCCAATCGCGACATGCTGAAAAAATAGATCGTACAATTGTGCTGGCAACCCGGAAATTTGTGTGCCCCAAAAAACTTGACACAAGCACAGAAAAAAATATATGCATGGATGAGATACACTTGCCACGTTGCATGAAATTCCCGTGAGCATTGAACACGTCCTCAATAATTTCTCAAAGTCACAGTCACCCTCTGTGCTGTGTTTTCTGCATAGCGTGCCTATGAAGCTATCTTTCATGTAGATACTCCTTAAAATACGTAAAATTCTGTATTTAGAAACTTGTCTAGGAGTTGGAACTCTGCAATGTGTGTTGGGACTTTCTGAGCTTAAATTTTGTATCTCTGCTTAGCTAAGAGAGACTTCTCCGATCGGGTGAATCACCATCCGTGTACTGAGTTAATAAAATCGAAAACTAAGCAACAAACAGGCTATGATTCATTACGGCGGTATAAGCAAATAGCAATGTCCTAGCGAGTCATAAGTTAATTGAATAAACCCAAGACATTTGAGAAGCACAGTGTGAGCCTGAGGAAAAGATGGAACCAAAAAAATATCGTTTAATCTGTTGCAGGCCTGTTAGCCAAAATCAAACGGCAGATGGTTGAGCAGGCCATGGAAACATGGCGGCTATCAGAACCCCAACTGCCACGACCTAGTCCTTTATCCCTCGTATAGAGCATCAATTACTGTGCTCGGAAGGCCGAGTATTTATAATAAAAGATTACCGTATTGGCGTTGTGCACTGGATGCTGGCACTCTCATGTGAGTGTGGTTCAGCTCATCGAAGAAAGGAACCACTCTTGATGAGACTTGTGTTTTGCATCCCACTTATAATGAAATGTTTTCCCCTCTTGTTAGATTGCATTTTTCGCCTATACGAGGAGCTTAGACAAATTTTGCCAACTGGAAGTACTGTGGTACGTTCAAAACACACGTAGATTTCTATCTGAAGGAAGCCTCTATTCAACCAAAGTTGTTCACCCGAGCAGAATTTTCAGAGAAGAAGTTTATAGTCTGCCATCGTGTGCGATTGAGACCAGAAAGGAATGTGTAATTGGAGACTTGTGAAGGTTCTCTCAAAGGCAGGAACACGCGGACCAACATCCGGAGCAATGGCGAGAGGCAATGCATCAGAACCCACCTCCGAAACTATAGATTCCACCCGCAACCCCAACAAACACCCGCTTCTCCAAGTCAAAAAGATATACTTCTCGCCAATACCCCCACCCCCCGCGCCGACCACCCTGTGGTGAAATGAAGCGCGAATTGCATGCCCCACGGATGGGACGGTTAGATACAAAAAAAATTACCGTTCTCAGGGTCTCCTCCTTTTGTGAGTGCGGGCAGACTACAAAAGTGGGCCAGCAACAATCCAAAGTGCCAGGAAGAAGGGCGGTGAGCGAGCGCGCACGCGAAAATAGAATGGACGCAATAAATTGCCTAGGGGTGAAAGGATAAATAGGTATAAATTAATATGAGAAATTTAAACAGAATAAGATGGCGTGTGACGTGCAATGATATTTGTTTCTTCCCAGATGAACAGAAATATGAGTTCGCTTGAATAATCGTGTGTTATTAATAACGACGTGTATTGGTATATGAATGGCAAAAAATATTAACCCCACGGTAATGAAAATGTAATTTTAGTGAAAATATCACAGTAGAATTCGCTGTTGAATACATTCCACCCTGAAATGAACTTGAGCCAGTGGGTTAGGTATCGCAGGGTCCGCAGTGTTAATGTAGAATCTTTAATTGATGGCACTGCAGGGCAGCGATTGAAAAGAGATCCATTCTCTGCTTGAGTGGCCCTGTCGTTTCCCGATGCGGCCCCGCCTTTCCCAAGCCTGGAGAAGACCGCAGGTTGGAAGGGACTCCTGTTTTAACTGTTGTACAGATAGAATCCCCGAACCCATCCTAATCGGATGCATTGTTTGATTTTTCGTGTTGCAGTTGCAGAATCGATAAAGGCAAACGCACCATGTGTGGAAAGACTAGACATACATACGTCAGAAACATTTTGTAAAGTGTTTGATTTGAGGCTGTAAGGGCCGTGTGTCGGTGAGTGAGGAGAAGGTGATGAGTGATGAGGAGGAGGGTAGCCTCGAAGAGGGGGGATTGTGGCCAGTAGAAGAGAGAAAGAGGAGTGACGTGCCAGCGATGTATAAGTATGTCCAAGTCCAGAGGAGTCGAGAGGTGTGGCTGAGGAGCACCTCTCTCCAGCGCACTATGTAGACTGCTGTAAGGCGAGATCGTAGCAGAGAGAGGAATGAGTAGGAGGAGAGGTGATTGGCGGTGAAGGAGTATACAAGGTAGAGTGCTGGGAGATGATTCCTCGGAGGATGAGGGATAACAGAGATATTTGAGAGGGAGGAGTTCTGGTCGCGTGATGCATTTGCAGCGGACTTTCATGTTGGAAGACTCTTATATCTTCCCAGATGTCTGTGAAGAAACAAGTACAGCAGGAGGGCTTGCAATAGTCTTTCGAAGGGGAATAGGTGGAGCAGTAAATCGTTTTGGAAGCATTATGAGAGTGAATTCTGAAGAAAGAAGGCGGAAAGTGAAGTAAGGAGTGTATAAAATATGAAGAAACAAGCCGGTTGCATCTTAACTACACAGCTCGAGGTAAGAATTTTGCCTGTTCACTACAATGAAACACTGTTATAACGGAAGACCCATTGTTTGACATAATGATCATTGAGAGAACAAGCCGACGAACCTATCTATTATGTACATTCGAGAGGAAATACCCCATTATGGCTGAGACAGGATGGACAAAATGGCAACACTTACAGAGCCACAGTGTGAGCAAAGAATGACGAGGGCAGACGATGCTTTGTTCCATCGATCGCCAAAGCTGACCAGAGGTGTCTGCATTGTAGTTACGGGATTCTCCTGTTGCAGTATATATCCCTTGATCGCTGTTTGTGGTACGAATATTCTCGAGATTCCATGAGAGCGAGTCGGAATGTCCGGAGAATCGACCCAGTAGAGGGGAGTGTGCTATGGGTGGGAGAGGGGAGTATGGTGTGGACAGAGAGAATTTGTCAATTTTTCCAATTACAAGTGTTGCTTGACCAGTGCGTATTGTTGGTATTGTGATTGTATGGTTTATTAGATGATGGATGAAAAAGATATGGAAGAAAAGAGGGCTGACTGTGGCGGTGGCTTACGCCTGAGAAACCGTGGGGAGATTGCCTGAAGTGGTGTATATGCGTCCTGTTCATATAGATGCCCTTCTCCAGAAGAAGAAATGGATTAACAACGAAGCATACATTACTCTCTCACTATTAGAATGTACAGTAGAGACAGGAATTGGTTTTATATTGAATTTGTCCAAACAATTGAACTTTGTGGTGCCAAAGAGTACTCTTCTTTTTTATGAACACTTATATGGTTCACAGATGCCGCCAAAGAATAATTTATTTAAATTGATAATATTCAGGGTGAGCGTCAAAAGTTTAGTGCTAGCTTTGGGCAAGTTGAATGTGAAAGTATCCATTCGTCTGTCCCGTTTAGAAATTTATTCTTTCTATTTTGAGCTTTGAAACATTTCACTGTCGTGTCTCATGTTACTGGTTGTTGAGTGCAGTGGTTGACAGTTGTTGTGTGTTCCATATTTCAACTGGTAATTCTTACTGTCGGCCGTGTGTTTTTTTTTTTTTTTTTAAGTGAAAATGATTACCACACGTTGTGCTATTGACTTGACAAGTGGGGGGGAATGAATATCTACAGTGGCCGCCAAAGCGCATGAAACCTCCTATCCCAAATTACACTCTATTTGGTGCACTTCTTTGTAGTGAGAGTTTGGATTGAAGCTCTGTCAACGGATGGATGGGTAAGTTGTGTCAGAAAAGAGGGGGAGTGGACCGTAGGGGTGCAGGCCGGTTTCAGGGAGGACCGAGGACCAGGCTCTGAGGGAGCTGAAGCGGCATCTACTGCATTTGAGGGTTAACTTGAGGGAAAAGAGGAGATGGCGTCTCGACTTGCATATTGCTTGTTGGCTGGGAGAAGTGAGGCAGGTGAAATTTTTTTTTTACTCATTGGTTGAATCACTCTCATATTAGTTTTGACGTCCGTTCCCAACTCTGAGCCACATGTCTGATGGAAGAACGACCGCACCGACAGAGTCACCATCATAACTTTAAGCTCAACAGCTGTCCCCCCGGGAAAGCCTTGCCAATAAGGAATCGTGCTGAAGCAACAAAATGTTGAGACAACCGTTTAAAACGACGACATATTATCTAATTCCGAGTGTTACCATCCGCACCACGGCTTCCCTTAATGTACAAGAAATACTAAAATGTTGAAGGAGGTTATGCTTTCCACCACGGTTCAGGTCTGCTCTGTTTTTACTTACCGAAATGCTAAGATTTGCGGTAAGTATATGTGTATGCCATATGGTCCGTTATCTTTTGTTGCTCTATGTCTTTTTGTAATTTATTTTTATGTTCGGTCTAATACCCACGGGATCCATGTTTGTATCTGCTGTGTGGATACCAGCCACCCCGGAACCCTAGGATACCTTCGTGAGAACCGGACAAGAAACGCCTGAGCCAGACTGTCAAAACTTGTCTTACGTCATGCCCGTGAGTTCTTGAGCGGTCATGGCTAGCGCTGATAGATTTGGTTCAAAAATCGGTCTTCACGAAGGGTCGGATATAATCGCGAGAACCTCCTCATGATCGATCAATTAAGATCCACCAATTCCTAAAATACTCCTAGCATGAGAAGAAATGCGAGAACACGAATGATTTTTGTGCTCTATCGCCTCGACGTTACGATTACGTACACTCGTGAAATCAGTTCTCCTGGATTTTTAATTTGTGTCTTCGGTTTTTGCCATGACCAACGAGCCAGAGGTTTTTGCATTTCGGCACAATAGACTTAAACAATCTCTATTATAGATAAACACGTATTGCCGAATATTTCTGGATTAGGAAAAAATCCGCGATGGTTTTATGGAGATAGCTAATTTTTTAAACAAGTTCATAAAAAAACAAAGCCACCATTCACATTAAGAACGTGCAACTCGCATCGATATACGAGGCAGGATTCAGTTCCACATTATGCACAGTGGCTCGACCTTAACAGTCTTATGACCACATAACCGGATCGGTCGTCCCATGAGCGTCTGCCCACGTAGCACCATTCGAGCTCAGTTCCCGTACAAGATAAAGCAGGACACAGACCTTCAAGGTCAATACGCGTAATGGGGTCAGTGTGCGAGCGGTGACGTATTCTTTCATAATAGAGACTCTTTGTGTAGTACAATGTCAATTTTTATCCCAATAAAGATGGCGTGGACTTGGCAGAGTTATCGTGCACCGTATGCCTGACCGCCCATCAGACCCGGTTGCAAGGTTACCTGCACCCCTCTGTGTCTGCTCTGTGAGTTATGTAAAGACGGTTGGTGGAATGCCGAATATACACCAGCTCTCTTGATGGACGCTTTCGATACACCAATAATACTTACAAAATGCAAATTGCGTCTAGGACTATAATGCCATTTTTGCTAGCCCTTGGCTCGACGTTGCGGAGTTCATTTTAACTCGATTTTTTACTTTTCGTGGAGGTCGGCGTTTCTTCCTGGCGCAGCGATCGCTCTCGAAACTCCTACTCGGTCGGTCTGCCCTCGGAGATCTCAATTTCCGCAGAAAAGGCGCAAATCCTGACTTACTCTCATTGCGCAGCAGTGATGGGCTTCCTCGTGATTTCGTTCACGCCTTCTGCGCCAACCTTAAAGCAAGTCTATAAGGGCGCGTGGGGGTAGGTTCTTCAGTTCCTTATCCCGGGACGGGTCCAGAAGACTTATGTGTGCGCAGGAAGCGTCAGTCGAGAAAATCAGCTCTACCAGCTCTCTCGTACCAACCTGAACAAGCGCTGCCTTAAGACGACGGCAATCGCCCGCCTTGGGGACCTCCGCCTAGCTCCTTGGCTCCTAAGCCAACGACATGCCATAGCCAATCGAGCCTGTCTGAGAAATCGTTAATTATGCCTAGACACTTGCCGCGCTCTATGGATCAGTCGTCCAGATTTCACTCGGGGCTGATGTAAAACTGTCGCAAGGGCTCGAAGGTCGTCTTCGCCGTGAGCCTGACAGCTCCACGCCAATCTTTTATGCGAATGAACTCATTCACTACAGCTCGTACCTTAGACCATATAGGAACGCATGACCTGATCATAGCTCGAGTATCCACTGGGCCGTTTGCGCTAGTACCACAGTAGCAAATTGGCTGTCGCTCCAGGCTCGCGTTTCCGTCGGCGCTACGCCATAATAGCCGGTACTTACGACTCGTTAGTATCTCTTTTTACCTATTTGATGGTCATTGCATCGCTGAATTGTGATTCCACCACATCACCATGTCTGCACTCATCAACTACCTAGAGTCAATCGAGTTGAACGTACAACTCTTCCACGGATGTAATCTCGGCGAAAGCTCTTGATCGTAGCTGTGATCTACAGCGAAGCGTTTAAAGAACCGTTGCAGCGTGGACTGCATCGGAAAAACCCGCGCCGATGACCGCGAATCAATGCGTTGACGTCGCCGTCCCAAGGGAAAACTCCTCCAAGACTGCTGGCCGTGCTGTTTGTATTATCGGCAACTCCGAGTTGGCTTACGGCATTCGAGGCGAACTCCTGTTTCAGCTGTTCTTTCACGCAACATCTTTTTAGAACCAAATAACCAAAACACATCCTGTCGCAACTACTATTAATGTCCTATGTCGGCACCCCCTGCGCTGCGAAAAGAAATCTATCCCCCCCTAATTCCAGGGTAAGCCCTCTCCCCGGTGGCCTCATAAGACACCCTCGTGATCCACCCCCCTCTCCAAACCGCTCCCACCCTATATACCGTAGACGCCCACGGCCTTTGGCGCTTAGAACACGTTACGAGAGAGTTGTTGATTCACCGCACCAGCGTCCTACTTTACCGTTCTACCTTGCGCCAGAAAAGAAGATGAGGTAAGGAGAACTACGCATTTATACTCCCACATATGTCTCGACTTCCTTCCGCGTAACTATATCAAACTCGATCTGCAGCGACGATTCGTTATCGATCATCGCAAATGGAACCTATCTGTATTAATTTATATGGTCTATTGAAGCTTATCTAATGGCGCAACATTAGCCTCATGCACCTCTTTCATTAGTGGCCTCGTCTGCTGCTAAGGTCAGGAAAGCGCTTTTGATAAAGGTTGTCGAATGCTGTGGAATTCCAAGGTATACTCTTTGAGTATTTATAATCAAATGCTACCCACCTCCCCATTGCTATCAAATTAATGATACGGACTGCTTCCTCGAGGCGTCCCAGGATTTTCGGTGTCAGATCTCACTTCAAGTGTAGTTATATCAAAGATATTTCTCACTTTTGAATGTTCAGACATAAAGTTGCGATTACTAATCTCAGAAGTTGACTGCCATCGAAAGTATGCGTCCAGAATTATATCTTTATAATACAGTGCGTTTCGCTCATTACAAAAAATACAATTCAATATTTTCCATTGAAAATGCTAATATCGTCTGCGTTGTGAATAATTATTCAACAAATTGCCTATCGACCGACCATAGTTGGGTATACGGACCATATCTCTGTCTTCGACAGATCTAAAATTTGCCCCATTTTATGTCGGCTCCTCTCGCGTTCATAAAACCCGAAAGCTTTAGCAGCTGCTAACACGAGACCATCACTTTAACGGTTTGCCACCGTCCAGGATCGCCCATACAACAGCTCGATACATCTTAACTATGTGTGTGGATCGTCTGGGATTAATTACATATCTGTCCTATATACATTTCTACCTTGTTACCACACACAAAGGATCGGAAATTTTGATATTGCTCAAGGAAAGCGTAAATATAGCTAAGATAACCAAAGACTCGTTCAAATAGTACTGTTGAACTCGAAAATTCGTTAGTGTTTTGTCCTCCGTAACAAGGGACCAGCATGAATTGCGAGAGAAACTGTGGAGGAAGGACTCAATTGGTCTGCGCAGAGACAAGTTGAGAACGTGCTTATGTACATTGCGACTTGAACGTTGATGAATGCTCTACCCTGCGTGTACAGTGCTCCAGTCTAGCACCAATTCTTGTGGCGATAGTCCCTGCGTGATACTTCTGCCCGAAACTACCAAATAACGGTGGTGATGTAGGTGAAACATCTGGCATCTAATTTGATAGACTAGGGGACATACCGCCAACACCAATGGCGATATAGTAGAGAGATCTCTGACGGTCAATGATATCGAGAAGATGGTTAAGCAAGCAATTGTTGTCGATGCCAAAAAGGATACATATGCTCCCTTTAAACCCAATCGCAGTAATCAGTGTCTATGCTTTCTGTGCGGACTTATAACACAGGCTGGGCATAGACGGCTCGCCAGTGGCGCTGGTCCTAAGACTGGTCTTTGAAGATCTCTCGCCAATCACGGTCTGAGAGGAAATGCCGCGCACACTTGGCCCCTAGACGATTTTTGTGACACCTTGGCCACCATGCCACTATCAGTGGTATTCTGCCAAAACCATTCTCGGGTTTGTGCTTGAATAAGTGCTTTCACAGATGTGCTCAGACCTTCAAAACATGTCCTACTAGTCTCCCTGATCTGTTCTAGTTGCAACTGAATCTTGGCTCTGATCTCCAGATGTCCATTGATCCCATCTATCCTCTTCTCTTTTGACCACACAACCCCAAATCCAATTAACAATTGTTCAGATGCCCTCGTCGATCTTATTCAGCCTATCGACTGGCTTATCTGTGCCTTATACGCGACTCTTCTGATTTTACGAAGTGTCTCACTGTGCGTTCACTGAACCCCTCTGATTTTTGTCCCATCATTTTTCTACCGCCTATTAAAGCTCTCCCTTTTACCAAGCACATCATGCCCCTTGTCAATATCACAGTCCAAGACTGCTGACTTACCCTATCCCCTCCTCAACCAGGATTCACCTCTCTGAATTGGGCTGAGCTGGAAAACTGACGACAGGGCGAGACAGAACTCAGGTCCTGTCACCGAGCGAGTTCCACTCCATTCAAAGAAGAATGCCACTCATCAGAAAGGCCGCATACCTCATGGAGATCCGAAAAGAAACGCAAACAGAACTTCTTGATCGTTTATCTTCGCTATCTAGGTGAGTCCAGGTGTGACCGGAATAAAAACAATGCGCCCTCATTCTGCTCCGGAGGTTAGTATGTTGCAGTGTTACCTCATCCTCAAGAAGTATTGTAGTCTGTTCCAAACAAGGCTCCCATGATTTCACAAATCCATGAACGAATCTAGGGGTAATGTGAGAGTCGACTAGTGCGTTAATTATCTACTAACTAACATCATTAACCTAAATACGGCGCTTTCCCAAAAACGCCTCACACTTTTAAAAACTAATCGGGGGTTTAAAACCATGAAATTCCCTCGACCTGATTGTGGTTCATATTTTACACTTTAGTGGGCCTGCCCCCCCTTCACTTTATTGTTCTGCCCGCACAAATCGCCCCCAAAGATTTCCTGGGACTTTGAATGAGGCTGTCCGTACCAGAGAACGGACAATCACTCGCTCAAAAACTTGGCCGCACGGGAATGCGCGCAAAAATCTGTCCCCCCTTCTGAATTTTGAAGAGATCTGTTCATGGAAAGCAACCGAACTTCTATCATAATCGGCAATTCCCTTCAACTGCCGCAGGCTTCCTCTACATCCATCCAACACGGACTGCTCAGAGCATCAGAACACTAATCCTCCCCGCAAGCAACCGTCCTTAGACACATTTGGGTAGTGGACCTCTTGAAGAGAGGATTTGTCCTCTATTGAGCAACTTGCCTCCCCTTCTCTTCACATGCCTGCAGCATTCAGCTTATTACCAATCGTGCTTGTTAAGATCGCCCATTGATGGACGTGAAGTCTCCCCTTAGTTGTCGACGCTGTTCCAGACTTCGGCACCTCTGACACACTAAGTCCCATTGCTGACATGAGGAAGAGAAGTTGCCTATGACCCTCGAGTACGACCAGTTTACGACTTGTTAGATGTCACACTTGGCTGCCCCAGAATGACGCTGGAGGCAAAATTGTCGTATAGTGTTTGTGGCCGACCAGTCGTGCGAAGCAGGACACAGCTATACTCGCAAGTGTACCAACTTGCCTGAAGGCAACTCATTCTTGCTCTTGCTTCCTATTAGGACCCCAAGTGTGAACGATCCGTTCAATGTCAGGGAGACTTATATCCCAAGCAAGAGTTGCACCGGAGACATACAGTGCTATTCAGGTATCTGCTTTAGATAAATGTCCACTGAGTTGCCATCCTTGAGAAAGTTCCTCAGGCTGGAAATGGTAAACTTCCTAAAGAGGATGACCCAAAAGTTTGATGTGCGAGTTAACTCTTACATTGGCTCAAAAAAAACATGCGCACAGCCTACAAGGTGAGGAACAAAACATAGAAGCCAAACCTCACTTGAATATGCCGACAAGAGGAACAGAGAAAACTAACCCAGAGACTGGAAGCTACTCCTGATCCAATGAGAAAGACTCCATCACTTAGTCACCCACTCCATGGCCAACCGAGAAGAGGGACTTATCTATTGCTCCGTCAGCAAAGTCTCTACGCTCGACTTGCAACCCATCAGAAAGACTCCTCCTGATGTATGAAATAATATGTCCTGTTCATTGTGCAATCGGATCAGTGTCTCTGATCTACTGTCACCAAATGCTGAATCATCTCCTTTTTTACTAACTCTCGGTGACTGTGAGGCGTACTTACTAGTAAATACTTGTATCGACTCTAGACAGTTGGCTCTAAAACAGTTTGCATTTTTTGCGGAACCATGGATCTAAGTCTGTGTCTCTGCCATATCCGTCAATCCCTCGCTACCTATATATGTCAGCATTACTCTGCGTTCCTGAACTACACAACACATTTGGACACACACAGTACTTAAGCGCCTCTAACACTCAGTTATTCATTCATATTGTTAGATTTCCATTTGCGACAAAGAATCACACAACAACCTCCCAATAATAAAATTCATTGTTCCTTCATGGCTTCAAATGCTATCAAAATTCAACAAAGCTTAGCCTTTAATTCATGAAAACTCTTTTCTGTGCCCGCTCGGGTACTACATCCCCCTTCTGATCCCCACGGCTTCGCCCTTCACTTCAGACTATTTGTCCCATACTTGTTTCCCTAGTTTGACCCATCCCTGGGACGCTTCAATAACTCAGGCCTTTGTCGAAAGACATTACTGTAAAGATACTCTACCATTATAGAATTATCAATGCATTTCTGCGGCGCTGCAGTGTCTTTCGCAGTCTTATAAGCACTGAACAATACAATTATGCCTAATTTATGACGGGGATAATTTGTAAGATCACAGCAACTACCGCATCATGCCTCTGCTCTAACTAAGCCATTCCACGAGGCTCCTGCTACCTTTGCTCTCGAGACAGCCGCTTTACATTAACCACAAAGGTTCATTGGATGGTCAACCCACGCTGACATGTTTCCTCGTCTAAGTTACAGACTCTTACTATGACTGTCTAATCCGCTTTTGTTGTTCGTTTGGCGTTCCAGGATCTCAAAAAGTCGTGTATAGATCCGATAAAACCTTTAGTGGATCATTAGGGTGTTCGTCGACAAGGAGAGATTACACTCATTTCGTGAAAATCCGAATGCGATCTGATGCCCAACGAGAATTAATTTAATTCTAAAAGTTGGGATTCTTCACCATTTTAGAGAAAGTGCGAAAACGAATGTGGGTACTGTTGCATATTTCTAAAAACCATGTATCTGGGCACCCTGATTATGCCTTGTTCTCCGGAGGATTTCGCATTAGGAACGCTCTTGTTCGACCCGAAGCGGTGGTATGGCGCTTCAGTCTTGCTTTTCACTGCCCTTAGACTTTTATTTTTTATTACTGTAATTATCTATGTTGTGACAGCAGTCGCACGTCACCCAATAAAATGAAAGAAGATCGTAGAAAAAATGGGAAAATCTTGTGAAATAATATATCCATTTTTCACCAGACAGGTCACCACCTGAGGCACTGTGTCTACCGCCCATAAAAACATCCTGGAAACCAGTACCCAGCACTTCGCCAAATTAGCCATATGATGATCAGGCACTCATCGAGCTTGATACGATTTGTTGTAACACTGGTAATACACAAGTACCTATGGGTCCTGCTTGTAGTGCGACACCATTGCGCCTCTTCCAATCCCGCGCTTCCTCGTCCTCTGTGCGATTGCTGAGCAGCCAAAAAAATGTTGAATAAGACCCCCCAAGTCCGACGAACGAATAGTCGCCTTCGTGTGATGAAGGATCAACCTGACACACAGTTCAATTAAATATATGCCGTTAATTATCACTCTCTACGATGACGCGGGCGTGTGTGTTCAACGTACCCTGCCCATAACACATCCCAAAAATTATCGACTCAAATGCCACCCATCCTGTGGCAGTGTCCTTTTTATGCCAGGCAAAGTTTGGGCTCCACAAGTTTCGATGGTGTTCTGTGGAGAGTTTTGCGACCGAGAACCACACGGGAAAACACATTGTGCTCTGCTTCAGAGCTATTACAAACACGAACGGACCAGACGACAGCGTACCCGTGACACAGCAAACTCCAATACATTTGCTGGTTCACCATCATTATATAAACCATTTTTTCCTAATGCCGAAGAAGTTCATGCCAATACTGTAGCTTGTTACCAACTCTGCGGGTGAATGTTGTTTTTGAACATGGCGTAAAATGTTCTAAACAGACCCTGTTGCCCTTCACTGCGCCATACTTTTTGTGCGCGGTATTCACATTGAATTACCACCATGAGCTTGTTTTCAACCCTCCATACCATCTTGACGCACTTATAGTTTCAACCAGGCCCCATACTATATTCTAAAATACCACCTTCCTTTCGCTATTCCTGATGATAGAGGTGAACATTTTTTTATTTCTTGAGCACAGGCCTCTCTTCGGTGCAGAGCAAGCACCGGAACCCTGCTCAGTTGATCCAGTATCGTTATTCCCAGTTTTCTTGGCTCTTCTTGTAGTGACAATACTTCTACGGTATATTCGTTTGATACTCTGAACAATTTACACTTTGATTTCGCCCCTAACAAGGAAGATGCTTTATCCAGATCGAAATGAAGGCAAGGCCGGCCTTATTCCCTGTCGTGCTGAGTTGGGGCCCTACGTGTGCCGTTTAATTTCTTCACTTTGTTTTCCTCCCAAAACTCCTGCTGTTGTTTGTGTCCAGTCTGACGGTCCTCGTTCAAACGCCGATCACACATCTGTCAGCTGAGCTAAATCATTCGATATCTCCAACATTCCCTACGGACGAACAAATTGCTTGATTTCCCTCCATCGAAAAAAGCTTTTTTTTACCACCGGTAATAAGAGTTATGAAAGTACCTTTTCTCTGTTCAAAGGTGTTACAGCTCTTTCAGCAACAAACAAGGGCATTTCATCATGACGTTTATTTGGCAGCATCACAATAGGTGCGCATCGAGTTCCTATTTGTTTGCAGCTTTTTTTCTCCCGGACACTACAGACTGTCATCATCGTACAACCATTACTGAAAAACAAGCAAATAATAAGTACAAAAGTGCAACAACTAGCTTGCGACAGTGGCGTCCACATCTCTACTACTCATATACACTACCGCTTCTATCACTCACTAGGAGTTGTGGCCTGTGTTTTTTTTAATGTCCATCAACTGAACGTGTGTCCTAATTGTGTCGCCACACTCCACATTGCTTATGAAAATTTACGGTATGAAAATCCGAATACACAACGAAAGCAATATTGTGATGTCTTTGTCGTGATATTCTACTCTTCTTCTATTCTCATGTCATTACCACACTGTGCGGTTTACCCTAGTCGTGCACGCCCAAAACCTGCAATCGCTGTTTCTAGCTTCTGTTTCATTATACCCCTCATCACAGGAGCCACGGACTCACGTCTACATGAAATCAAATGACTTTGTTCCCACCTGACGGATTGTTGAGCCTGTTTGTGTCACTCTTTGTTTTGCTTCTTTCTACACCGGTAATTTTGCAGTGCTGGGGAAGGCACGCCCCCGCACACTCGTAGACACACCCACTCCACACACGGGGTCCTGGGTCTCTTCCACACACGGTGCGTGTTTCAACACGCCCGCTGCACTCACACCTTTCACCACACACACCGGCTAATCACACTGGGGAATCGTGCCACCACAAGGGTTCCCGGGGCCTCCATACCCCCCAAGCTCCTCGTGCAC
>CM068964.1:72115498-72128741 GCA_035128595.1 Eptatretus atami
CTATCTTTCAGCATCCACACCTCATAGATCTTTCACACAAAGTGTTCCATCAAAATAAGCGAGTACAAGCAGCGTACAATATGGAAAAGGAACGAATCAAATCATGCACACCATTTTGAAATGGGCATTGAGCCTTCTTCACCAAATCCGGTGGAGGTCAACCATGAACGTGGAGAATGACTAAATGATAATTCCCAACATGAAATCCATAACTGTGAGCTGTGCGGCGAAAGCAACTGGATTAGTGCACCGAAAAAAATCTCCGCCCAAACAGAAGTTCAAATCACCCGAATCATCTTTTGCGCTCGCATTTATGCGGCAATGGGGATGTCTTCTACACTCCTCCTTGTGAATGCATGTGATACTGATCCAGAGCACTTCCAGCCATGCTCAGGCCAGGAAGAGAGCATTTGTAATTGTAGATGTTAACAGCGATGTGTTGACATTCATTTCAAAGGGAAGCTGAAAACTCATTACGCTCAATGAGACCCTCCCATGATCTCTGCATCCCAATGTTGAGCAATCCGCCAAAGTACATAATGAGATGACTGTGCTGTGCTCAGTAGAAGTAATGGCAAAAAGATATGGTTTCTGATCACACACCATTTCAAATACTTTTCATGCATGAAACACTCTTCCTTCGAGCGATCTCTCCTGGGTACCATTCAAAAAGAGGCCTGCTGCTACCCTAGCAAATAAATTTCCTAACTAGGAATATGCACGCTCAGAAGACAGCACACCCCAGAACTCGGCAAACCCACCTGTGCCTACATTTGTGCGATGAATCATAAACACAACCATGGGAAAGACCTACATGCTTACGCCTGAAAAATAGAGACAATCAAACGACGATTCTAGAAACACCACCGTATACTCGGCAGAGAGACAGAGAACAGCATCAAGTAGAACCGCTTCAAGCAACACCAGCAACTTGCAAGGTGGCATTTGCGTCCAAACTCGCGCGAGCCACGAGAGCACCCAATACCATCCGCAGACCACGGCCACACCAGCGCTCTCTGACCAACTGCCGTGTAAACCCAGAGATGAAAAAGAGGTAGTCCACACCTGGCAAGCTCAGACGCATCTCGCATATCTAGCGCTGTTGCCAGAAGCTGAACCGGTTGCGAAGTAGACACGTGCCCCAGGATGCACGTAACAGGAAGCATTTCCTGTTGCCACAGTACTGCACACAGGCGCAAAAGTGAGGCAATCCACGAACCTCACTCAGCTTCCAAAAAACCACACACACAACACACACACACACACACACCACAACCACTTTTACGATACTAACCATATGCAACAAGGCAACCCAACTTCCGTTCCAATGACATTCATAACTTATGCAAGAACTGCATATCTTCAAGGTCCATACCACCCATAATACCCTCTATAATTTTCAACAACCACAATTATTTTCAGAATAGTATGACCTGTGAATAAAATAATCTCATACAGATCAATGCTAAAAATCATTGACTCCTAGCTGACACGAAGTATGCAAGTAGCCTCTAAAAGGACCACTCACCAAGCGCTATCCCTGCAGTCTGGCAATTCCCATCCCCTGTATACTTCATTTCGTGTTCAACACGTATCATCAATAGAAAGTGCTCGCCTTAAATATACCTAAATTCACATCACAGAAAATTGATACCACCAACCAAAATCCAAATCCTCCCTCCAGCAGCAGGCATCAACATCAGCGCAAATTCTCCACTCAGCCAATGATGCTACCCCGCCCCACCCTCGTTACTAGCATACAAAAATAACCCAGTGATACCCCCCGAACTAATAACTCCGACGAATCAGACTGTTCCAACAACTACTGCTCGCTGCAACACCCATCGTATAACCTAAGAGTACAAATACTTATATCAAGCCAGAACGAGAGCTCCCTAGCAAATCACCCGAATATCCTCCCTTAAACCCACTAGTAGAACTATACACACATGAGAATCTACCCTCAGCCTCCCGAATACCACCACCCTTGATCATCAAACCTGGCTAACAGCTGTACGGAGTGGCACCCTATCGCATCCGCCATCCTCACCTCATATCAGTAATAGTTTTCGCATAGTAATGGCTCCATACCAACACAAAATGCACACGCGACTTAAATTGGCCTTGTTTTGTACTAAATTTCCTTAAATAATAAAATGCAGACATGGAATAATTAGACAATATCTTGACGTTGTTCACCAAGATGCACCAGCAATGTTTGGGAAATCCAATCAGGGCCAATAAAATTTTGCCTCCAAGGCATATGCAAAATCATAAAGGCAGTAAAAGTTAGATGTCACCCACAAAAAAAAATTGTATACTGAAGATCCACATTCAAAAATAAACATACAACCATACTTACCATTCAGTCATGTCATATGAGCATGTCCAGAGGCAGCTCGGGTCTCTCGTCACTTCCCCGACTCAGGCCTCCGTCTGGCCTTCCCCCAAGCAGTGCCTGCTCCGATGTCCCCATCCCTGATGATGCCGTTCAACTGCGCACCGTCACATGTCGCCCATGCTCCTCACCACAACCCCCTCGAGAATCTGGTGAGGCGAGTATCAGCGACAGAAAACGATGCCACATGTTCCAACAGCGCAGCTGACGCCATTGACTATGCATTAACAATCCATTTGAAGCTCTTCCAACCGCTCGTTGACACAAATCCAACCACGATCCCAAGATCTAAGAACTGGTCGAAAGAAATTAAGTCTCGTCTCAGACTTTCAATCCAAGTCTCGCATATAGAGCAAGCTGAACACCAATACCATGCCATCCTTGGCTTTCACAAATCTGGCGTATTCCCATTTAACCTTGCTCTTGTTTTCTATAGTTCTTGGCGTATAGGGTTTCTATTATCATCGCTGTTTCCGAAACCGTGAATCTTGGCTTTTCATGGCTCAACCTTGGCATTTAGAAATAGAGGAGTCATCACACTCCAAAAACTGAAACTCGGACTTTCGTCCTTCCCCACAGTACCGCAGCGTTCACACCCCATTACCATATCCAGACTCCCCAGCCAGACCCAGACGTCTATGCCTCGGGACTCACACCACAGAACATATATCTATCTATATATATATCTCTCCACACCCAAATCCTCACCTGCAAACAGGCACAACAGGACAGCAGCTCCAAGATTCATGAAAGTCTGTATCTTTTTGACCAAGGAACCAATCCCATGGCTCAGACTCCCTCATTCCACCTTGGCCCCAGAAGATATCTAAACTCTCCGCCCAAAAGATGACTGATCATCTGCGAAATCATATAAATCTGACATCCCATACTATGTTTGCACCGCAGCTTCTCATCTCTCCACAGCCTCCCTAATCCTCCTCAAAATGTTGAAACAGGTGGGCCATCACACCCTGACAAACCCACTATATCTATATGAAATAGTCAGAATGGCCACCACATCTCACATCACTCTCGATACCAGATAGATTTCAACAAATCAAATCAGTTTTTCACCCACGAAGACCAAGAATCCTCCAGAGGCATCCCGATTCACTGAATCGAACGCTTATACAGAGATCAAACATAGGCTGCAAGCAGCCCCTGCCGAAACTTCTCTGCATTCAGTAGACCAAGACAAGTATACGGCAATCATACCTCTTTGGTTTATATCTCTATGCTCTCGGCTCAAGCAGATGTGGCAAACCGATAAAGAATTATTCGAGCAAAACCTTGTCCGCCACTTTATCTAATCTATCCTCTTAGATTTTGCCAAGCTTGGCAACACCCTCCATTTCCAGAAGGACAACAACCCCTATCCAGTCAGTAACATGGGATGATGCCTGTTCTCGGCAAGCAAAAAAAAACATTGCAACACACGATTGCGCATGCCACCAGCATTGAAACTTCAGATTTTATCTACATATCTCTACTCTCTTCAACCGTTCACTGCAGCTGTTTCCAACAATCGAAGTACCACAGTATGGATGCTTCAGCAACAATGCTACACCCCTACGCCAACCGAACAGCGGGACGAGCCTGGTACAACCGGACACAAAGTACCGGCCGACGCCACCCACTCACTCCTCTCAAGAGCCACCACCTTCGCTCCAACTGCTGAGTATCCCGTAGGATGCTTGATGACGCAAGCACAAATTCCCCTGTAAGCATGACGTCATCTCCACAGTGAGCTCACCCCCTAACATTTTCCTCGCACATAGCCTCCTTGCACCTACACGACAGTTTACGCCTCGTCCCTAACAAGCTCACTTCTCCATTCAGCCTCCTCCGACTCATGGGAATTATCCAGTGTTTCCTATAAGATAATATATTCTTGCCCTCCGGAATTTCCAAGGCACCACCGCAACATCAAGACGGTGTTTGAAGCACTCCACACTCTTCAGGACCCCAGAAGCACCCAACTCCTCAATCTCCACTCAGGCCATCCGCAAACTCCTCAGTACCCTCTCATCCTTGAGCTGCCAAATCCACCCTTACGATTACCTTCTCCTGATTAAGTGCAACGTCAGATTGCTCAATACGGTGTCATATGAGGAACGACACTCGTAGACCTGCAGTCTGATCATCCTTCCGCGACCATCACGAGACATGTCATCTCCTTGCCACACGCCACTGGAAACAATCCACGATGAGCTTGTGTTATCTATACTCTATCTCCTCTCTCCATTCTTGCAAAATCAAGGAACTTATGCTATTCTGTTCAGTATCTACCCATGGATCAACACAGTTCATACCAGCCCTATCATTCAGCCCATGCATGAACCCCTCCAAACTTAGAAGTTTTTATCTCTTGCACTATCAACCACAGACTCGAGCATTGCGGCAGAAGCATCCTTCAGAGATCACTCGCCTCATCGGAGCAAATCAGAGACCAGGGAAATGACACCTAGATATGAACCAGTCTCAAGACGCTCATTACCGTTTTACCCAAATTATCATTGATCAGCTATGCGACAAACTTACAGCAACTCCTGGGAATTACCCATCAGGCACCAGACCAGTAGGTTAACCACCCCACCATATCTCGCCACAATCCTGTCTCCAAACCTCAATTATTCAATACCGATGTCCAAATTCTTTGACCAATAAACAGGAGAAAGTTATCATCCTCTCTTCGGTATAGACATTCCAGCACCCACCCGAAGACCGCCTCGTAACCCAAGAGACTGCCTCTGGTAAACAACACCTCAAGCCATTTTTCCGACACCTCTCCTGCAATCTACCCGAAATTACCCCATAGTTCCTTCCTATCATCAAAGGTCGAGTTTACGCCCAATA
Organism: Eptatretus atami; assembly: GCA_035128595.1. Lineage (NCBI taxonomy): Eukaryota > Metazoa > Chordata > Myxini > Myxiniformes > Myxinidae > Eptatretus > Eptatretus atami. The sequence goes on from CM068964.1 coordinate 72,120,753, forward strand.
CAGTCATCCGGTAGCTGCTCGGGCTGCGATAAGCGAGCTGCACAGGAGTACTCCCACGGAAGTTATTCAATTCCTTTCTTTTTGGTTATGCGAGAATGAAGTGTTACGGCTGAATGTGCAAATGCGCCACCAACCTCCTAATAAGATAACCTCAACGCGAGAGACGTCCAGAACACATGGCACTAATATGAATGCGTTGGCTCCAAGTTCTCCTCCGCCCTTTATAGGGTTGTTTTGAACCTGCGTGTCCATATCCAAAACACCGCCGGCTCACCAAAAAAGACTGTAGGATACGTTTAGTCGCCGACAACCCGACCATGACAGTTATACAGTTACATATACTAGCAACACAATCAATCTGGCCTACCTGACTTAACTGAATTGCGACCTGCGACTCGTAGATACGCCTATTAGCAAGGTATGTGCAAGCTTCACCCACCGGTCTTCATTCCCGAAGGCAACATTACTTGTTTCCTTCATTTTTGAAACAATCCACCAGCATTCTGCAAAGCCAACACGTTAAAGCATGACCCACCTTGGGAAACAAACGACATCGGTTGCAATACTTTACCCCAACAGCATGCCCTAACCCTGAGCTAGTGAGGATGCCTTGGACCGACAGCAAGCCTGTAATGCACCTCTTCAGAGCTGCTCAGGCCTCGTACTCTTCACCACAGCTGCCACGTGATGAAGAGAAATTAAGACTTTATGTCATGAATATTGACAGCTATTTGTTCATTATACCATTTTCTTGTTTTTAAGTTTGTCTGAGCAGTGAGAAGCGCAGCCTTTTGATAGGATTAGCATTTACTGCCATCTCCAAATGCCACTGAGTCATTAAAGATTTCAACACACAATTGAACTGCCATGCCCCTGTGGTCAAGCAAAACCAGCAAGGCAGGCAGGACACCTCTGTGAAGTCAATGTGAGACGGCTGTTTGTTGTATGTAAAATTCAAAAAGCCAAATCATAATCTTCTGAGACTGCCTTGGTCCCCCAAAAAGCTTGAATCTCAATGCTTCAAACTGCTTCCTAAGAGGCACCAACAACTCGAGATTCTGTTCGCAGCCTCTAAAGCCATTACCTACCCAAAATTACACAGCCTGCCATGAAATCACCTGGATCAGAGCAACAGTCACTCAAACCCCCGCAAGACCTCCTTAGATCCTGAGATTTTTTTAATGCCGTGAACAAATTTATGGTACATCACGGTGTAGAAGGATCGTGGGTGATATTTCAGAAATTTGTTTTGTAGTTTCGGAGAAGAGAGGAAATACCATTTTGTGGGGTCAACCCTCTCCCCCCCCCCCCCCCCCGCCGCCCCCCCATCCCCGTAACCACCTTGACGAGTGCAGCGTTTGCAGACGATAAACTTTGGACAGCAACAGGTGAGAAGGTGTTGTCAAGTTTCATCCAAATTTCAAATCATGTGGTTAGGTTCCGAGAGAGAACAGAATACCTATTTAGGTCACCCCCCCCCCCCGCCCGAACCCCGTAGGACCACCTCATGAATGAGTGCAAATGTATTATAAGACGATACACTTTGTACGTCATAGGTGAAGAAGGTGTTGTTCAAATTTCATCAAAGTCGTGCATTTGTTCGTGAGAAGAAGCAATACCTTACTTGGGGGGACAAAACACCCTCCCGTAGATCCCTTTTAATGAGTGCAGATTTGAGCAGTCGGATGTAAGGCGTTTATGCGTGAGTTGTTTGTGATGGAGTTGGGGGCAAGTTTCATCAAAATGTGTGAGTTTGGAGAGAAGAGAGCAAACCCTTGTATACGCCCCCCCCCCCCTAATGAGCGGGCAGCAGATATTGAGCAGACACGATTACACATTGTACATTATGATGATGAATGTTGCATCAAGTTTCATTGAAATCATGTGTGTAATTTGGAGAAGAGAGAAATACCTAATTTTTTGGGAGGGAGGTCAAAACGCCTCACCCCCCCGCCCCCCGCCCCCCCCCCCCCCCGCACCTCTTTCGCATCAGATATAAGCCTGTGTCCAAGTTCTCAAATTTGTGTGTTTTGTCAACAGATAATGACAAGTGTTTACAGGACGGACTCACTCACTCACCTACAGACACTGCTTGATCGCATCCAGCTCACCTGACTAAAGTCAGGTGAGATAAAAAGCGTATTTCACTTCTTAGAGCAGAAACTACCTGAAATTCCCAGTTGGATAATATTCAGTCAAGACATTTCAAAGTCCTCCCAGAAACAATTTCATGGTGTTTAAAAGTTACCTGATGAAAAGCATGATAATGTCGTGCATGTTAGACCAGTTGCTACTCAAAGTGTGGTTACGCGACCGGTGCCATGTACTGCAGTCATCGACTGCCGGTCCGCGGCGATTTCCAGTTTTCACATTTATCATAATATTAACATTGTAATGTATAAAATAAAATGTATAAATCTGAAAATAATTAATGTTTAAGCGACAAAATCAATAATACGAAGAGGAGAAGCCTAGATTTATATAATAAAGAATTATATATTAAAAATGGTCAACCTTTTATATATCAGTTATCTTTTAATATTTTTTCCGGGTATAATATAATAGTTTTACAGGCCGGGTCTCGGCGCCACCGACGCTCTGAACGGGGCCGCAAAGTCGAGTCGGCGCCGAGCCGAATCGCCCGATATAGATCGCCGCCCGATAACTCCCGAAGCGTGGGTCCTTGTACAAGAACCGAGAAAATTGCCAATCGCAGATCACTTGTAGGTCTAATTTGCATATCTTCAATTGTACCTAAGATAACCCACTGAGACCAAACTACCGGGTATTCCACCTCGAACGGATCTCGTACGGAACAAACCGAGCGAGCTGCAGTGCGTGCGATCGAGCGAGCGTAATCGGTGCCGGAAACCGTCGGTCCAAGATGTTCCCGCCTATTACTGGCGAAACCAAGGCTTCTAACTCGCCGAACACACGAAAATGTTCGAGTCATATGATTGAATGACGAATGGCGAGTCAGGTTTACATTTTAGCTACAAGGACATTTATGTAAGATATGAAAAACAGTTATGGCAATTAACAACAACAAAAAAACTACAACGTCATAAGCAATTATTAATTTACAGTCACTTACACATTTACTTACTGGGTACTCCGGCCCACAGAACATGCATTCGAAAGAAAGAGCATTGAAAAAACCCGCATCAAAGGCAATGGGGTCGGACTGACCCTCTTGGTCTTCTGTATGGCGTGGACTGTGCATTATGCCAACGGAGTCCACGAGACCGTTGCATTACCTGCACCCTCAGTGGTGTCTGGCTGTTCTGACCCACGATGCTCGCTTCCCCACAGCAGCTTAGCTAGCCGCGATTCGAGCTCGGCCTCGTGTGGCAGGGCGAGCTCCGTCGCGTGCCTTCATCTGACTAACTGTCTTCTTGGTGTCTTGGGGACCCGTGACGCTTCCTCCCCACAGCAGCCAGTGTAAGCCGTCCTGTGTGTGTGTTGTTTGGTGTGGAGCTCGAGTCTCCGTGTGCAGGCGAGCCTTCTCCGGCACTCCTCCACACGGAACGCGGCGGTGTTGCGGCGACACAGCAGCAAGGCTGCGCTCCAGCTCGCGTCTCCTTTCTCGACGCCCCAGACTTCACGCAGCTCCTTGGCTTCTGGGTTCCTCCCGAACTCCCCCAAACTGCCGAAGAAAAAGCTTACCCTCCCACTCGGGAACTAGCACACGAACTCTGCACGGGACTCCCACGAGCTCTTTTGGGATTCTTTCTCACGGGACATTCCACGAAACTCTTCTCCACAACTTCTTTTTTGGATTCTCCCCACGGGAAACTTTCACGCGAACGCTTCACGAACTCTTTTTGATTCTCTTGATTCTGTGTGCGTTGTGCAGCGCGCGGAGTACTCTTTCACGAAACTCTTTTGGTTCTTCTGAACAAAGAAAAGATTCCTCTTTTCCTTTGCACCCCCTCCCCCGCACCCGGCGTGACTTTCATTGCCCCCCCCATCGTGATCCACCCCCCCTCAACCACGGTGGGAGGGAGTTTGTGACGTCACCGCAGGGTTCTTCTTCCGTCTCGCAGAAGAGGGAGACGTCTCCATTGTTTCTTTCCCCCGGAGGACATTAAATCGATCCGCAAGCGCATTCTAATCGAGTGTGCGTATGAAAACATTGTAAAACAATGGGAGGTAGCTATTAGGGGAACATGCACTAACGACTATAGGCTGACTATGGACCTGATGTTTGTGTGCGTTGAATTCCCATATTCGTTAACACTACCCCCTCCCGTGATCGTATGCGTGTGCGTCCCGAGTCGTCAAATTTTCATGTGACCAGCATTGTGTAGAAGTTTTCGCGCGTGAGTGACGTGTACCTTCGATTCCCTGATGCGATGATCGTAAGAGCGTGTGCCGCAGAGAAATAAATAACTAATGCGCTGCTAACTAACTAAACAAACTCTCACGACTCATGTGCGTGAGCAGAGTATTATCTAAAATTGCCGCGCTTAAAACAAACATGCAGGTGGGTTCCACGTATTTAACATCTTAATCTTATCTAATTACATACACTAACCATGGCCCAGGTTGTAATCTGGGAAGGGCCGGCAAAAATTCATAGCAAAGTCATTGTGCAGGGTAATGGCATTGGAGATGTGTTGGCAAAACACAAAAAATGGACTGGATGCACAGCTGCCTCAGGGGCAGTCTCACAAATAAGGATGGTCCGTGCGCGCATGTGATTGGATGGACACAGGGACAAACGCAACCAAAGGCCATCAGGCATGGGTCATGCATAGTCATTAATTCTTATGCTGTCGATGTCTTAATGTAGCCCATGCGAAACAGGCAGCGCACACAACAGGCCGCAGGAAGCGCCGGCTCTGGGTTCGTTCATCAGTTTGGAGGAGTGCGGTGGCCGGCCCTTAATGAAAGCGGCTCCGGACCAGCACAACATAATCATACCAACACACACTCTATCGCTTGCCTTGTCAATCATGTCCTTACCCCTCCATTGCCACACACACAACAAAATATTAAGCCCCAATCATATATATTATAATATTATTCCTTTTACAATAAGTCTCCACTCCACATAAATACAATCATAATGTCCGAACAATAACAACATACACTAGACCACCTAGCTACTCCCAAACCCCCGTTACCTCTCTGGAGGAATAGGAAAACATAGCTCCTGTCTCAAGAGGCACAACAAGACCATAACAAGAATAAAGCACCTCCTCAGAATCAGCATCTACCAAGGTGATCCAGCGCCTACAACGAGGAAGATGGAGTGGGTAAACAAAAGGGTAAACACAATATCTACCCGGGGCTTTCCAAAACGCCTGCACACGTTAAAAACTATCGTTCTTAAAAACCATGGATTCCCGTGCGCTGTGTTGGTGTCATTATTAAATTTGGCTTGAACCTAATTTTCATACGTTGCCCTTCCACAATTTCCGTGCTGGCAGCGTGCTCACTGGCAGGGAACTCCCCCCTGCCGAACTCCAAACCATGGCACCCCCAGGCCGCAGGGCGGCCTCCGAGCCTAGCTGCTCCCTACAACGATGCGGGGTGCTCTCTGCATTGCCCCCCTTCCGATGCCCACGTAGCGTGTTGATGCCCCGGGTCCCTTTCCGAGGGCCCCTGCCCAGACACTGCTCCCCCGTGCGATTCTGTGCTGACGGGTCCCGTTTCCGCGGGTCGCCGTGCCCACTACACTATCCCGCCCCCCTTGGGCGCTAGCCTACTCTGCCGACTAGTCGTGCCTGGGTGCCACTAAACAAACTCAACTTCCACAGCCACAAAAAAAAAAAAAAAATTCCCCAATGTGCTCTTGCGGGTTCCCCCCCGTGATTGTGTGTGTTAACTCTTGCACCCCTCAACGGGTTTCGTGCCTTCTCTCACACCACAACAAAACGACCTTCCTGTAGTAAAATTTAATACCCACTAACTAACATTTAAGATCTGATCCTGTCGTTTGGGTCACTTGGGTGGAGATCACTCCTTCCCCCCAACCAGTCTATTCGCACCGATGGCATACCACATTCTGCTCTCACTGCACACTTTGGGCCCACTGTCTACACTCATTCCTTTCACACAACTTTCCATTCGAACTCACACCCACTCCACGACTGCCATCCTTTAACTAAATCCACTGTGACAACTCTGCCTCCCTCGTCATCCCTTTAAAACTCATGACACGTTCATTACTCTACGATAGCTAAGTACGTGCCCACAACACATTTACAGTCTGTCCATCTCGAAAATCCTAAAAAAATATTCCCATTCCTAAATCTGATCTAAAAACCTCTCACTAATCCATTCCACGGGCTCCATGGGTACAACCACTGTCCGCATGAAGCCGTCTAACTATCGCTATCCCAATCCCCCTAACTATTAGTCCTGTGCCCCCTAACAATGGGGTCGTCCACCCACTTTGCCTGGAATCCTGTTCACCTGAAGCCGAGGCTTCTGTTTTCTCAATCTTCTTTTTTTTCATAAGTGCGCACCACGCAGCGCGCAGTCACAGCCGGCGCTCTTTTTCCTGACGTCATGCAGCTGCGGTGTGCGTCTCGGCCTCGACCTCATCCGAAGGCACCTTGGTCCCTCTTGGACGGGTACATCCGGGCAGGAATTCCCTCTGCCGGATTCCAAACACACGTGCAGCATTGGACGTTCACTCTGCGCGATCTCAAAGCAAAGCCCGCGTTCGAGGGTTCCCCACGCGAAACACATGTCTCTGCTCGTCGGGCTTACAAACACGCTCGCGTGGCATAACCCATCCGTCCAAATTCCGAATCTAGCCTAGCTTCTGTCCGTCCGCGGGATCGGCTAACATCCACCGCTGGCTTTCCGGACCGGGTTTCACCTGCGCAGCCGCGACGTGGCGCCTTGTGCGTAGCACAGGCACGGACCCCGTGCTTCGCTGCTGTGCAAACCCGCGCACGCTTCTCAATTCAGCTACGGCGCTTACTCGTCCCCTTTCTTCATCTGGGTCTGGTCGTCGTCGCCGTTCAACGCACACATCTCTGCGTGATGCATACGACGCTCACCACCACTCCACATGCACTCGGATCACGGATGCTGGTTGCGTCCTCCCGCTACCGACTGTTCATCTCCCTCACATACAGCCTCTCGACACACGCCGTTCCTTCCACACTCGGTGTTTCCTTTACACACGCGTGCTGAAGGCCCGATTTCGCACACCGCACATCACCACCATATACTCAACACACGCGGGGGACACTCACACGCGGTGTTTCATCTCGACACACGATGCTTCATCCACACAACCGTTCACTCACCACCACCACCGGCCATCACACTGGCGAATCGTTAGCCACCACAAGCTTCCCCAGGGCCGTCGCATACCCCGCCAAGCTCCTCGTGCACCCGTCAACAGCACCGCCCCCTCTAACTCGCTCGCACACCGAAAACTCACCCTGGTCGTTGATTCGCTTCAAGAGAATAGCGTCTCCCTTCGTTCCCGAAGAGCTATCTCAGCTGCTGCACCGGTCACGAGGACATGTCCGCGCAGCTCGCCCCCATTAAGCCTCGCTTACCTCTTGTGTGTGTCCGTTCTTTAACCCGTCCAATTACCCTCTATCTCCCGTGTCTCTGTACTTTTTTATTCCCTGCGTCTTCCGTCGTTGTCACCGGCTACTCCTTTATATTTCCTTTTCTTCCTCGCGTCCATTTTCCTTTCCCATTTGAGTTCGTTCTGCCTCTTCGAGCTCTCTTGTTGTTTCATTTTCTATCCGAGCTTTTCCATCTCCATGGACTTCGAAATTTTGCTGTTTGCCTTGGAGTTGATTAATTTTCAAACTCTATTGTTTTTGTTTCTACGCCCCCCACTGTTCCTCTCGTTCTTCCTTCTCCAATCTCATCGTTTCTTTCAATTGGCTTAGTTCTTTTTCCCGTTCCGTTCGTTGTTCGTTCTCTATCTCCTTGCAACTCCAGCCTCGCCTTTTCTTTCAATTGGTCAACCTCAAATTCATGTTCTTTTTGTTTTCTATTCCACTG
>CM068964.1:72134207-72155717 GCA_035128595.1 Eptatretus atami
TATATATATACATATATATATATATATATTTGGATAAGGCAGCACCTGAGCCAAGCCACATGCGATGCCGATAACCCTCCTTTGCTCCAAAAGGGGCAGGTGCAGGACTGCTGGAAGCGGCTTGCAGGATTGGAGCGTGTCAAAATGCTGTGCTTGCTCATTTCCTCCCCAGCTGTAGATGCTGCCCTCATCCATGAGTGCCAAACAATGTGTGCAGCCAAGTGCCACATCAACAACATGCTTGTCTGCCAGTATATAATCAACCAAAAAAACAAGATTACAATACGTATATTACCATATAAAGTGTCAGATTTATACATGTCAGATTACATGAAATGCATTAAAAGTGAAGCATTATCATTGCTATCTTCATGACAATGCTTAAAATTAACAACACACCTTGGAGGCTCTCCACAAGACGTGGAAAGCGAACCTGGTCTTCAGTGCCATGACCTAGTCTCCAGCGATTGCCCTTGCCCCATGTGTAGAGATGCCCATCCTTGGTGATAGCTGCAGAGAACTGTGAACCACAGTGAGTTCGTATTACTCCAAGGCCCTGCAGTCGCTCTACCTGAAAGGGTGTCTTGCAGCTGTTGCTGCCTCCGCGGCCAAGCTTTCCATAATCACCATCACCCCAAGACCACACCTGACCTGACGCACGCAAGGAAGAGGATGTCATGAGCACTTCTCTTTCAGGTTCCATTCACACTGGTGGGATTATCAGATAAGGTCAAGTTTACATAAATTAGTGTTAAATTTCCAAGTTTTCATAATTTCAAACACCGCTATTTTGTGTCAACTTGCCTTGACCTTTCCCATCAACATGGAGTTCTACAAGGCAGCGTTTTGCGATTTACTTCATTCTTGATCAATGTCAATGATGTGTACAATTCACGTGAAAATGAACATTATAATTTTGACGATGACGACACCCTGTACAGAACGATACATGCCAGTTGTGAAAAACTACCCATCATACCATACCTGTACAAGAAAAGCCCCTGGTCAGGGACTTGGAACATGATGTTCAATGCTGACAAGTCACATGCTTTCACATGGTCTCTCCACAAGGATCGGCAATCAAACAATCCAATCTACTTATTTGACAGCCACTGGGACAGGTGCCATCCCTGTAACTCATTGGCCTATTTGCAAATAACCTTTCATGGGAGCATCATATCACCATCAAAGGGTATTCTCTGTCAAGTTAAGGCACTCCTGAGCTGCTAAGATAACCAAACTCATCACAGTGTAAAAGGCTTTCATGTGGTTTTCCATGAGGTATAGCTCCCCACTCTGGGCTGGTGTTTCTGCTCTTGAGGTGGTTGAAAATAAGGTCTTTCACAACATTGATATCTCAAGGCAGGATTAAGTTCCCAAAGACATCTGGCCTTGCTCTTCCTTCCATATTCTACCTCTGCCCTCGACAAGAAACCCCAAATCAAAAACTTCTTCCTCGAGAGAACCTTCTCTTCTTTCCCTCCCAAAGCTCAGACTGGGTGCGCACTTCCATTCATTCATTCCCTTATTCTCCTGATTGTGGAATCATCGCTGTTTCCATTGTCTAGTCTTCTTCGCTTGAGTCTTTCAAATGTGCTGCCCATCACTCGTGCACCTCAGGCACTCACCCCTCCACATCTACGATCCCTTATACACATGCGGAATCCTTCCCGTTATGCCATTGCTACTCGTTTTTGTGATGTGCCTGGCTTCTTCCTTCCCATCCCCCCCCCCTTTTTCCTTACATTTTGGTGGTTTGGGAACCTTTTGCCCGGTGATGTTTAGCTTCTTCATATAGGCCGCAAGGTGAGACCGTTTATCGTTCAATTCCATTACAAGGTCAGAAGGTCGACAATGATTATCGGAGAACAAGATAAGATCTATCGTATACTGCAAGTTTAACTCTCGATTTCTGCCAGTTTAAAAGTTACATAGGCTTGGTCGAGCTATTTCATCTCATGGAAGCATGAGTACACACCAATTTTGAAACTCGACCAGAATGCTTGCCTGTGTCACATGACGTGTAAAATATCTGCGCCCGTGCTCCAATAATTATTGGTTTGCCACGTCGACAAAAAAGTGCTTCATGTAGTACAAAACAGTGAAAAGTGGCATTGTACACCCATTCACTCCACTTGTACTCAAAATCGTGAATGTTTGAAGAAGTAGTTGGAATTATATGGCGATAATTATTGGTGCCAGGTTATTGCAAGGAATCATGAAAGGGAAGACCAAGAAGGAACCTGAAGAAGTAAATAGCAAAGATGGAGTCATCAGGAGGAACCTGGATAGGATTCAGGTTTCAGCTGCTACTCCACAACGATCAAACCCATCCAGGCGCAGCCAAGTGAGCCTTGCAGAAAATTTTCTGCAAAAATTCCCTTCTCTTTAGAGAGATAGATAATAAAAGAGAGGAATAGGGAATAAAAGAGATGAAAGAGAAGAAAAAGCAAGAATTAGAATGATTAAAGAGAATTATAAAAAATAATAATAATAAAATGAGCATCTGGTGGGTGTAGAATTCAGTGAACTTCCTGTTGAAGCAGGGTTTCATGCAACATGCAGCGATCGACACTTCATAAACAAGAGGCTCATTGAACTCGATGAGAAAACGTGTCTAAAGAGGAAGTTGCAGCTTGCCTGAGTGTGAGGGGTCGATCGAGTGTTCTGGTCCAGCAAATCTACATCAGTTGAAGCCTAGTCCCGAGAAATAAAATTGTGATCGCGATCTAGCCTTCATGCCCTGAGAACATGTTCTGCCTGCAGTGTGTTACGTTTTTAGGAAGATAGACCGCCATGTGAGAGTATCTCATAAAACCCCAAAAGACAGCTTGTGATGCGAGCTGAGATGATGCAGCAGGTAAGTAATTTGGTTAGTGAATCTTCCACGAATACAAAACTCTCAAACTTTTTGAATGACGAAAAAGGGAATAATCAAACATCATACCCACTTGAATAATTTTTTTCAGGGAAATTACAAGAAGCCAACACGCTGCTGTATATTAGAAAATTATATTGTGTTCTCTTTGATCAAAATAAAGACCAATTATTGCACCATAGCCCCAAGAAGGAAGCCAGACATAACAATACACACACAACAACACACACACACACACACACACACACACACACACACACTGAACTGGTAAGCACTTACAAAAGCTATTTTATTTGAAGTTACAGTGCCTATCGAAATTCCACACCTCTTTCCAAAATTTTCACCTATTGTTGCCCCGTAGCCTGGAATTAAATTTCATTAAATCAGACTTTTTCCACCTGTATTTACACATCGTAACCCACAACTTCAAAATAAAAACCAAATTCTACAAATTTCAGAAAATTAATTAAAAATACAAAACCAGATATCTTGGTTGGATAAGTGTCCACCCCCCTTATAATAGCAATTGTAAATTAGCTCAGATGTATAAACCAATAAACTTCAAAATCACACACCAAGGTAATTGGCATCCACCTGTTAAATTATAGTGATTCTGATTATTTCAGAATAAAATCAGCTGTTCCTGTAAGTTTCCTCTTCAGGGTAGTGCATTTCAGCAAAGACTCAACTATGAGCACCAAGGAGCTTTCAAAAGACCTCCGGGATAAAGTTGTGGAAAGACACAGATCAGGGGATGGGTACAAAAATATTTCAAAGGCCTTGAATATCCCTTGGAGTACAGTCAAGACAATCATTAAGAAGTGGAAGGTGTATAGTACCACCAAGACCCTGCCTAGATCAGGCCGTCCCTCCAAAATGGATGACCAAGGAAGGAAGAGACTGATCAGAGAGGTCACCAAGAGGCCAATGGCAACTTTGAAAGAGCTGCAGACGTTTATGGCAAAGACTGGTCACACTATGCATGTGAAAACAATATCCCAAGCACTCCACAAGTAGAGTCCTGTCGGATAAAGTGCCGAGAAGGAAGCTATTACTCAAAAAAGCCCACCTTAAGTCCCATTTGAGGAATGCAAAAAACAAACGCCAGAGATTCTGAAGCCATGTGACAAAAAGCTTTGTGGACTGACGAAACCAAGGTGAAACTTTTTGGCCTATATACCGTAACATTATTTTTATATCCCGCTCCCTTCACAAAGCTAGCTTCCAAGGACAGATGGCAAGAAAGAAACCATTACTGAAAAAGACGCATCTAAAACCTCGTATGGAGTTTGCGAAAAAGCATCTTAATGATACTGCAGGCATGTGGAGAAAAGTTTTGTGGTCAGACGAGACAGAAATTGAACTTTTTGGTACAAATTCAAAGTGTTACATCTGGTGCAAACCGAATACTGCACATCACCCAGTCAACACCATCCCTACTGTCAAGCAGGGTGGTAGCATCATGTTGTGGGGCTACTTTTCATCAACAGAGACTGGCAAGCTTGTCAGTATAGAAGAGACAATGTATGTTGCAAAGTACAGGGGAATCCTTGATGAAAACTTGTTTGAATCAGCCATGAATCTGAATCTGGGTAGGAAATTCACATTTCAGCAGGACAATAATCCGAAATACAAAGGTAAAGCCACACTGGAGTAGCTGAAAAATAAGACAATAAATGTTCTTGAGTGGCCCAGTCCATGTCCTGACTTGAACCTAAATGGACATTTATGGCGAAACTTGAAGATTTCAGTCCATCAACAATCCCCATCAAACTTGGCAGAACTAGAGCAATTTTCATGTGAAGAATGGGAAAAGATTTCACCATCTCACTGTGCAAAGCTGGTGGAGACCTACCCAAAACGACTCATAACAGTCATTGCTGCATAAGGTGCTTCCACCAGGTACTGACCTAAGGGGCTGAGTACTTTTGCAACCAATGAATTTTGATTTGTACATGTTTTTTTCCAAGTATTCCTGACATGTACATGCAACATTGTTCAGTTTGATCTCTTTAGTTATGAGTAAAAAAAAGTTCATTTGGAAAAATTGTTTCTACATAATTCGCAATTCCTATAAATGTGGCGTGATTGGTAGGGGGTGAATACTTTTGCAGGCCACTGCAGCTCAATGTCAAATAATTTATCCACTTCATTTACAATTCCAAAGCCCATTGCCTCCAACCAATGCATGATGTCATTAGAGCAGGACAGCTCACCATCATCTGTGACGGCAAGAGTTTGGGCATCGCCAGAGCCACAGGCGACATCAATCACACGCAGACCTTTCAAAGCAGCCACAATCATTGGCGTCTCAACATCTTCTGAATCACCTGAAAGGTACAAACACCAAAAGTGTATTTATAAAGTAGTAGAAACATGGGCCACACAAACGAGCCTGTATTAATATACAAGTAACAAACCTCAGTGGCCATATTGACACAAACACAGCCATTGTTAAGGTAGCACCGCAGTGGCCTTACCATGACCAAGACGTCCATAGCTTCCACGACCCCACGTATAAAGCTCCCCATCAGCAGTAACAGCTGCACTATATGAGCTGCCACAAGCCACATGCACGACGCGTTGTGCAAATGATCGTCCCGATAGAGACATGATAAGTTGTGGTTCATCCAAAGAACTAAAACGAGTGAACACAGGAATGTACAATTAATCACAAAAGGCTGCTTCTGTTCTATTATCTTTTCAATAATTTTCTGAATATAAAAATATAATATGTCACTCTCTTAAAATTCTGATTTGAGTGGCCTTCTAAAATCGGCATAGACAACAAAAAAAAAGCATTTTCACTTGGCAATCGGCTGCTGGGAATAAAAATTCAAGTTCTTTTCAGGTGGTAAATGGCAGTGCAATACCATCTCACATTATACCCCATCCTACCCAGTCTTTATTACCCTCATTAACCCTTCTTAACCCAAGCCTCTTGCAGTTTGCAGTGCTTCCTCCCATTACCGTAACTCTATCCTCTTTTTCTAACTGTTCATTCCTTTGCTAATTGTGTGCAACTGTTGCCACGCTGCCCCACTTTCAACTTCGTATCCTCTGTCACCTTACTCACTGATGAGCATCGATCTTTAAAGAAAACAAAAAAAAAGGAAGCCGGCAGCAAGCAATTTTTTAGCATCTATCACTATGACAAACCACTACAACGCATGAAATGTGTGTATGCACTGCGTTATATTTTATTCAGAACCACCTCTTGTTACCTCAGCCACCATAAGTGTTGTGTTTTCACGTCTGTCTGTCTGTGAGTGGGATAGCTCAAAAAGTTATGGACAGGCGAGGACGAAACTCGGTGGACTTGTTGGGTGTGTGACAAGGACGAATTGATTCAACTTTGGTGAAGATCCGGATCCAGATCCGGATACTAGAATATTTTTAATTTTGTAAGTGATTCTTCACCACTGAGAGACAGGGCCAAAATGATATAAAGTATAACATAATATTTCAAAAAGTTGTAGAGGGATTATGACAAAATTTGGTGGATGAGTTGGGTCGGTGAGAATAACAAGCTGATTAGATTTTGGTGTGTGACAAGGACAAATGGTCCGGATGCAGATCCAGCTTGTTAGTAGGACACAAAATGTAAACTGTTCAGCCTGCAGAGGTATGCGTTCTACCACACATACTGTACCTCCGCCAGGCTGAACAGTCTAGTTTATAGAAGTGGTGTGCCATTCTAGTTTATAGATGTGGTGTATCACCAACCCATAAATGATGACTGAATTTTCACCTCTTTCTGTGAATACGGATCAACTTGTCATCAGAAATTGTAACTCTATCTTACTCATCTTTGGTGACTTCAACCACCACCACTCCAGTAGGCTGGTAGTTGGAGTTGCAGCCCTGCAATTCCATGGGAATGACCTGATCTGGGAAATTAACAACCTGCAGATCACGGGATACAGTCCATCCTTCTTTCTGGAACTGGTAATGGCAAACTGTCCTGTTTCTTGACCAATTTCATGTCAAAGCATATTTCTCTGTGGCTGTTGTTGAAAAGCAACCTCAACTCTGCATAATCTGGAAAATTAAAAGGGCCTACTGGCAGGAGACAGCCATTGGCCCACACTCAAAAGGAATGGGATACCTTCTCTTCTGTATGCGATATTGATCCCACCAAGGAAAACATCAACAAAAGCCGACTCTCTCTATTGCTCCAGTTTATCCCATCCCTTCTCCGGGTATCCTCTCCATCCTCTCAGCTCCGATACACTGAATGCTGTGGCGAAGCAGTTACCAACAAACAGGTTGCCATCTCAACATAGAAGGTAACCCCGACTGAGGGCAACTTTTGGTCACTCCATAAAGCTCACAGCATAGCAAGTCTATCCTGAGGCAGGCAAAATAATATCAAGTCCCACGGCCACTCATTACAGCAACATCACTGACTTCTCCTTTGCTGTCCACCCACACTTTCTGCATTTATCATTTGTAGTGGTGAATTGCAGGAAATTTTAAAAGGAGTGGTCTCACGAAGTGTTAAAAACTGAGGACCTTCTGCTATTGCCTGTAATCTGTTTCTATTACTGCTGTGGAATGTTCAGGAAGAGGAGATAGAATTGGCTAGGGCAGCAGCTTGGCATGGTCCTCAATGGGAATCCAGAAATGAATGTCAAAATGAGTTTTGCTGTCACCACCCAAGGTTGAATTAAGACTTTGTCACAATCTTTGAATGCCCAGAGTGTGGAAACAAAAGCGGTCATTAAAATGATATTGCTGGTACCCAGGGTGCCCTGGAAAGTGACGTCACTTCCCCCAATCTTAGCAACTGTTTTTGTGTGAAAGCAAGACTGGTGTTTCATGGATCTGTCTGCACATGTTTGTGATTTGGGTCAAAGTTCCTCCACGAACCTTGGAACCTGTGGAAAGAATTTTTTTTTTAAAGAATAATCATTTCTTACCTTCTGTCTCCATGCCCCAAGCAGCCTCCTTCACCACAACCCCAGGAAAAGACATGGCCTTGTTCAGTTAGTGCTAAAAAGTGCCTGCATTGTGGATGAGAAGCCACCTTAACCACAATGTGCTCAGCCAAAGCCTGAACTTGATGCAAAAGCTGTTGGAGAAAACGGAGATGAGGGTTGAAAATAAGTCATAACCAGAGTTGGTGTCAAAGCCACCCAATGCTCACCTGTTTATACATTTATCGTTTTTAAAAGACTCGTCTAATAATTAATATTTTTTATAAAGCATTGCAGTGAAGTCTGATCCAAATAATTTTAAAGCAATATATGTATTTGTATATTGTAATCAGTAACAAGAGCGCAAGTGAGCAAAATATATGCCCGAACAAGAAGGTATATACAGAATTGTGCTACTACATGGAAAACAGCATCCTGGTTGCCATGACAACCACTTTAGATGACAAACATATGTCGCGACACACCGTCTCCACAGTCTGTACCTATGTACCAGATATGAAACGTGAAAGTAGAAAACTTTGGGAGTTAGAGTGCGGACAGGAACGGATGGAAAACAGCATCCTGGTTTCCATGGCAACCACTTTAGATGACGAACGTATGTCGCGGCACACCGACTCCACAGTCTGTACCTATGCACCAAATATGAAACGTGAAAGTTGATAACATTGGGAGAGTGCGGACAGGAACGGAGGGAAAACAGCATCCTGGTTGCCATGGCAACCACTTTAGATGACGAACGTATGTCACGACACACCGTCTCCACAGTCTGTACCTATGCACCAAATATGAAACGTGAAAGTTGAAAACGTTGGGAGTTAGAGTGCGACAGGAACTGATGGAAAACAACATCCTGGTTGCCATGGCAACCACTTTAGATGACGAACGTATGTCAATGACACACCTCCACAGTCTGTACCTATGTACCAAATATGAAATGTGAAAGTTGAAAACTTTGGGAGTTAGAGTGCGGACAGGAACGGACGGACGGACAGACAGACAGAGACAGACAGAGACAGACAGACGGACGGACGGATGACCGGTATCACATAATACGCCCCGATATATATATCGGGCGTATAAAAAATAGTGTGGTAGATAAAACATTAGAAAGGAAAAAATAACTTGCACCAAAAACTTTAACATTTTCACGCTCACACGCTCACGCTGACGCTCACACTCACGCCGAGGGTATCGCTATAACTCTCTGTTTCTTCGAACAGGAAAGCTAAAAATGAGTTCCATTGCCAAAGACACTTCAGGATCATTAACACCAGAGTGGAAGCAGACAGGTCGGATAACGAAATGACCATCATATTGAAGAAGACACTTTTATCCGATTTCATTCTTAATAAACTGGACTGAAGAGAGGAAAAACAAGAATGTTATAACTGACCCATTCACGGAAAGTCCTAGTGTTTTGCTAGGTTAAACAGGAGGGTGAATTCCCTAAGCTAAAGATTAGGGTGGTTCAAGGATGACATGAAATTCTTATTCTGGAAAATCTGAACAAAACGGGCATTGGTGAACATTTATTTCTCAAGGTATTGGTCTGTTACACATACACTCTTATCCGATCTCCTTAATGCCACCTGAGGGGAAATGTTCAGGGCATGTACTTCAACATGTGAATCAATGTCAACGTAATTACACCGAGAGGCACTTTGAGTGGTCTAATGTGATGAAAATAACAAGATAGAAAGTCTGGACTGCAATAAAAGTCGGGGCAATACCTCTGGGCACTCACCTGGTAGAATGGTCATACTGAGGAAGAAGTCAATGTGGGACGGAATCAGCAAAATGTGCCAATGAACCATGTTATTGCCCCGATTTTTTGATGCCGTGAACAAACTTTGGAACTGTTTCAATCGAAATTGAAATTGTGTGTAGTTTCGGCGAAGAAAGCAAATACATATTTTGGGGGGGAAACCCACCACCACCGCCCCCCCCCCCCCACCCATATACCTCCTTTGACCAAAATTTTTCTAATGTCGTGAACTAACTTTAGTCCATCATCAATGATGAAAGTTGGGGTCAAGTTTCATCAGAATCATGTGTGTAGTTTCAGAGAAGAAAGCAAATACCTATTTTGGAGGGGGCACAAACTCCCACCATAGACCCCCTCAGACCCCAAATTTTTGGTGCCATGAACAAACTTTGGTACATCATGGTTGATGAAGGTTGTGGACAAGTTTCATCAAAATCGTATATGTAGTTTCAAATAAGAAGTTGCAAGTGTTTGTGGATGGACGGACGGACGGAAAGACGAACAGACAGACGACGCGCCATCCCACAAGCTCCCCGGAACTGCATTCCAGGTGAGCTAAAAATGAGTTATGGCTTTCCATTCCATAGCCACTAGAATAGCAGTGGTCACAATTAATGTGTGAGTGCATGCATCATTGTGCAGCAAAATCACACCTTGAGCCAGCACACTTGGCCATCGTCTATCAATTGAACTTGTCTCACTGTGCAACACTCGACAAATTGAGGATTTTCCCACATTCAATAAATTCCACGAATTAACACATTTAAGTTCCGAAAACACTATTGTCTTAAACGTTATGGATGATGGCTGAACCTCAAGCTTTTTGTTGGTGGGGACCAGTGTGACCACTCCTCATTTTCATAAATGCCAAGGTGAGCCAATGAAAAAAGCCAAGAATTCACAAGGTTTCGGAAAAGCGATGATAATAGAAAACCTATACGCCAAGAAAACCTATAGAAAGCCAAGACGCCAAGGTGAACAACGAATGGCCAAGATCTTGTGAAAAAAGCCAAGGAGTGGTCACACTGGTGGGGACCAAGAATGTTTCCTCTCCATGTTGGCTCACTTTGACTCAGGAATTAAATGGAGCCAGCATGGAATGGATTCATTCTTGGTCTCCTCTGTTGCGTTGCAGGCAGGCACACACACAGCAACTCGGGACACCCCTGCCTTCTTCTCTTCTTCCCATTTATATCACACCAATCCCCTTAACACTCATCCCAGCACCTCCCCATAGAGAATCGTCTCGGAGGTTCTTCCTTCTCCAAGAAGCTCACATTATCCAGGTGATTCCAAATGCCAAAGGGACCAGAAAATTATCAGACCTAGACGATTATGCTGTACAGGTCAAAGGCTAACCTAAAGTTATAACCTGTTACACTTTCACAAAAAACTTAGACTACATATGCAACTCAACTCCACAAACATTACAAAATAATATACAGTAAACTGTCGTTATCCACAGCTTTGGCATCCGCAGTTTCAGTTAACCATGTATGGTTTTCTGTAGACCATTTTATTTACCACGGGGCCCAGTCGTGGTTATCAACGGGTCACATCCCCAGCGGAGCCAGCACTCTCCCTCTGCAGTGGTGTCACGTGCACTCCACACACAGTGGTGCAGCTGCCTACATCTCCGAATGCGGGTGGGAATGGCAACTGAGACACACGGTGCGTACCAACCTCCTTCCTCGTGAACACTGCACTATGTGTAATTGTAATCTTTTGCTTTATTTTTGGTTACCATTGCCCTTAGTGAGTATTATCCATGGCTCCCAAGAGTAAAACTGTTGCTGGTGGTGTGTCGTTTATTACTCGTAATAACAAATATCCCCAAAAAATTAAAAATGCAGAAAGTCTGACCTTAAAATTGAAAATCCACAAGTTACCCCTTGCACACGCCCTAAAAGAAAACAAGCTTGTCTCGCAATGTTTTCTTTCACACCATGCCTGAGGGTGACTGCCGTAAACCACTCCAGTGTATGACGCCTGTGTTTGTAGGTGAGAGGATTGAGCCCGGAACCTAACCCCCTCTTTCCATAGGCCCTTGGTTTTATTATCTGCGGTTTTGCAAACTACAGAGTTTTTCAGTAATGTAACCCCCATGGGTAATGAGGGTTTACTGCATTGCAACCAAACCTGAGACGTTCCAGTGTTATCATCTTTCTGAACCCCCGTATACCACCCAACAGACACACTAATAATAATGTGACATCCACTGAAGCGAGCAAACAGAGGAAGAATAACACCAGAAGCAGAAATAACAATGCGACACAAAGACTTTATGGGGAAGAAAGTTCTCAAAGATTTTTATTTAGTTTCCACTTACGTTGAATTCTCACACGTCTTGGATAAAGATCAGTTGAAAAGCAAAAGAACAAACCAATGGGTGTAGTGACCAAAATTACATCATATGAAATATACCATACCTGCGCATCATCATGATAGGTCTGCGTGAACACACCGCCATCCTTTGTAAGAACCGCAAATGTCTTCTCAGCACAAGCTATCTGGACTACTCCTAGGTCAGCCAGTGCTCTGCACAGCAATGGGGCTCCACGGGCTCCAGCCCCTTCACCCTCCATGCTGAGGAGGCCCCAACCTAAAACTGCCTGGGAACACTTTCCCTGCACCTGCACAAAAGTCAGCCAAGAACAAATGACCACCACCAGGTTCTCTCAGATGATCATCATCGATGAAAAGTATAATCTTCATTTAAATTAAAATAATTTATTTTTAAATCAAAAAGAAAGCCCTTACCCAATATTTTGACGATCCATTTCATTCTTTGTTCGCCACATGTTTGGCAAGTCTTTCCTCACAATTCCATACCCATTTGTTCCCTCACCCTTCCACACCACTCATCCTTTTAACCCTCACTCCAATCCTCTTGCTCATACTCTACTTTTTTCTCAAAACGAACAAAAAAAAAAAGTCACTAATCACTCATTCTTAGCTCATTCCTTGATTCTAAGATATTCAGTCCCAAAAAGTATTTCATATTTCTTTTCATCTCCCAATTTTCCTCCTCTCCCCACACTCCATCAATGAAAATCTCTGAAAAGATTACTTCAAAATGTTAATCTTCCTACGAGACTCTCATTTCCAAAAGTCATTCTCACACATTGCTTCCTCTTCTTCCCTTCCTTTCTATTTCATTGCTGGATCACTCACAAACACACACCCCATCTCCATTCTGGTTCATATAGCACCATCTCTACTTCGTGTCTTCAATCACTTCCCCCCACAATCCAAATCGTGATATCAGTTTTCATCTTGCTGACCTTGTGATTCAGTAAACAAACTCGTATTGTAACGAGTGAGAGATTACGGTGGTAGACACCTTCACGTCAGTACCCTTCCCCACATTATTTCTGCAATGCCATCAGTCC
This sequence comes from Eptatretus atami, assembly GCA_035128595.1. NCBI lineage: Eukaryota > Metazoa > Chordata > Myxini > Myxiniformes > Myxinidae > Eptatretus > Eptatretus atami. Next base: position 72,147,183 of record CM068964.1, read on the forward strand.
ACCACCCCCCCCCCCCCCCCGGAGTGCCACACACACAAAATTGGACTTGCAGTGCCCAAACGGGCCGCATCAAGTATTCCTCGTCTCATACCACTCTCTATTGTCGGCTTCTGTGAGACCTTAGGATAGGTTACAGAATAAATATTTTTATTTATTCGTATGCAGTCTGTGGCTGCTTGGCCGCATCATTTTCTGGAGGCGCAGCTATGCTGCTGATGCAATACCCCTGCTACCAGCATGCTGGGACTCATTTTGCCGACCTCAGAAGGATGACAGGCTGAGTAAAACATACCTGGTGTTAATTCAACAACCAGACAGGAGCTTGAACTCAAGACCCAAGGATCTTAAGCCAAGCCCCAGTAAATGTATAAACATGTGGAGTGCGACGAGCACTCCCCCGATCTCCATATTTCCATTTCCCACCGATCGTATCAAGTGCCTTCTGGTTGAATGGTTTGCATTAGTGGGAACAATCGTCTGGGTGGCAGATGTATGGTTGTTCTTTGCGGATTATGTGGTTTTTATCATGTGAGACATAATCCGCAGCAATGCTCACCATAACAGTCAGGAGGTGTGTCTGATTATTTATATATATATGTTTGTACACTCACAAACTTTCACATTGAACAAAAGTAATTTCGAACAAAAATCTCGGCCATTTAGTATATTTTAGTCATCAAAAATAAAGAGTGAGACATGAATGAATACGAGAACAAAAGCTGCAAGGTAGTATGTAGAAGTAGATGACAGAGTAGAAAGGAATATTTGAAATACAATGGACCTGGTGAGAAGAGAGGGTGTTGCAAGGTGGAGGCAGGCAAGGGGCTGCGAGACGGTCCAGATGTGCCATAATGACAACAGCTGTCTGTTGTAAATCAACCTCAATGACATTATCTTGGGGCAGCGTCATAAAGCGAAGGTAGCTCTCTGTGGGGCCAAGAGGGCTTGTGAGAACCTGGCAAGAATACGGTAAGAATAGCAAAGCATTACTGGGAATGATCAGTTTAAGTCGGGGTTATGTTCATGAAAAAAAAAACGACTAAAACAGATACAACGTTAACCGATTCGTCATTTCCCACAATAATCAACTACAATAGAGGAGATACATTTTCGTACTCCAATACTCCAAATGTAAAGTCTTAAATAATCACAAATTATACAATTCAATGAGGAAGAATAAGATTAAATAAAATATTAAAAACAGCCTTTTTACAGCCATTTTTGTGGGCTCCATGCAATCATGGTTCCCTTCTTGAGGCAATGTTTCATGGCCGGATGCCCTTCCTGACGCCAACCCTGGTCGCCTCTTACGACACACAGGGATATGGTACACATATTCTAACCAGGGCATACACCGAGACCAGTACACTGGTAGTCATTTCGCCGACCTCGGAAGGATGACAGGCTGAGCAAACACCCTGGTGTTAATTCAGTGGCCAACGGGGCTCGAACTCAGGACCCTAGGATCCCAAGCCAGCCACCCTAACCACTAAGCCAACACCAGGCTGAAGAATAAGATTAAATAATAGAGGAAAGTGAATACAAGATATATTTACTAACAAATAAAAACTAGAAAGCATCTCAAAATGCAAAGACCACCTGCATCCGCTTTGTACTCAAAGCTTGACCAAAACAGTTTAAAAAAAAAATGTACATTTTCTTCATTTGTATTCTCCATATTCCCATAATCAAGGTTTTGTGAAGATTTGATGACAAAGGCTCAATTGGTAAAAATGTTATGGCCTGTAAAGACACACTGAAGCTCACTGGTAAAATAAATATAGAAATACAGAAGCGATTCTATAAAAATAATAAAATAAATATAGAAATACAGAAGCGATTCTATAAAAATAAAAATAAAAGCGGGGCGTCTTGTGCTTGACACCCTGTGGCGGGGTTAATAAGGGCTATTTAAAGTCATGATGACTTTGCACTCTCACATTTCAACCCAATTTTTAATTATTTTCTCCATATTCTCATAATAAGGTAGGGGGAAGTGTGAGCGGTGGGGGGGTGGGGGGGGGGGGGGGGAGGGCGGGCCTAACAAAGAATTTTGGTAATGACGTAAACTGATGATAATGTCCCATATTTGCCAACGATGTTAAAAAAATGATATGATGTAAACTGATGACTTAAACTGATGATTACTTGTATTGTTTAAAAATAGGCTTTAAAATGGGGAGGAGGAACAGTATTAAACAGGAACAGAAAGCAAGAAAAGGAAAATAAGGTTAGAAGAGGAGTGCAATGAGAAAATGAAAATTACTTTTGGATAATAACTCTCCATTACCATGATCTAATTGAGTCTATAACTCTCCTTTGAGCCTCGCTCCTGTAAGGAAAAAAAAAGTGTATTCTGCATATCATCCATTTCAATGCACTGATATCCATCTTTTCAATACAAATATGAAAGAGAAAATACATGAACTAAATAAAATTCTGATATTACGAGCATCATTGTCACTCAAAATGTATTCCATGAATAAATTTAAAGTTTGTAGATTGCTGTGACTTCAACAACTAAAAGAAGTGTGTGTGCACGCCACTTCATTCTCAAGGGTTACTGCTGTCGTAGAATCATAAAAATGGTACCGTTGGAAGCTCATAATCTATTGACTTAGAACATAGACTCGTGTCCGTTTAATCATAAGGGTGACTGTTTTAAAAGCTAGTCTTTCCGGAATGGAAGAAGAAGCGGGTTTTGGAACTTAATGTAGCAGTTTCAACACCATTTGAGCGCAGCAACACTTTAGAATAAAGCTTCTGTCCATAGCTCCATGGAGTACATGTCTGTCTGTCTCTCTCTCGATGCGCCAACATCACGTCAGTCTCAAAAGCTCTCAACATTATTGGCATCTTCTGCAATGAGGCTGAAACACAAGGCCCGTTGCTCTCACATTGCAGATATGTCGGTAACCTGTCTTTTAATGGCTCTCCTCTGGCCTAGTTCCCTCTCCTTCCCTGTAACTCCAGGATGTATGCATTAACCCAGGAACCTCCTCATGGTTAAACTTCCAAAATCTAGGCTGACAGCACACCTCAACTCTTTTATTCCTCACTTCTCCCAGATGTGGAACCAACTTACAGAGACTGATCTATCCCATTCTTTTCTCCAGGACTTCAAACACAGGCCGTGCACCAATGTCTTGTACAATTAATCAGCCATCGTAATCTACAATCTAATCTATATTATGCCCATTAACCCTGCCTCACCCAACTCACTTGCTTGCAAGTTGCAGCGTTTCATTTCTCCCTCACTCTCCTCTTTTCTTGTTTATTAATTCCTTTGCATATTGTGTCCAATTGTTGCACCGCTGCCCTGTTGCTCCACTGTCAGTTCATATCCTGCATCACCTTACTTTGCTACGACTATATGCTTCAATATTGAAAAATAAAACTAGAACAACACTTCAACATTGCAACAACCTCCGATGTGCCTCCGCCCACATTATTACATCACTAGCAAAGGTACCTGGCATTTGCGGGCAATGCCGGATCCCTCCTCCCACCTATTCTCCTCCCTCTTCCCACTCACGCCACCTCCATTTGGACTCCCACCCTACCGCCTCCCCGTCCTCCCCCCAGGCACCCACCCCAACCCTTCCCCTCTCTCCCCCAACCTCCTCCCACTCTCTACGAACCCCCACCCTTCCCATCTCTCACTACACCAGCCCACCCTCCCTCTGGACTGCCACCCCACCCCTTCCACACACTCATCCAACCCCCCCTACTTCCTCCAACCCACCCCCTTCCTCCTCCAACCACCCCCTTCCTCCAGACTCCCACCACAACCCCCACCCTCCCTCTGGACTCTCACCTCAGCACTTCTCTCCCTCCTCACACCTCTCCTACCCCATCCCCACCAGTGACAGCAAATGTGAATGGGCATTTCAAATCCGATCACCACCAACACCCTTCCTTCTCACTGACTTTAAAGGCTTGTTCTGGACCTGCTCAGCAGATCGAAAGGCTTATTATGGAAAGAGGATGTAGGAGGAGGAGGTGGAGGAGGAGAGGAGGAGGAGGAGGAGGAGGAGAAGGAAGGAATATTGGTGAAATGAGATCGAAAGTGATGAAATGAGATCGATGACATTGAAAAAGGATTTAGGAGGAAGACGAAGGAAGTGGTGAAAATAATTTTTCGAAACTTTCCATCGCAAATACTTTCTTCACACAGCGTGGATGGACAAAAGAGGAGGGGGTGGGGTAGGGCAGTTAAAGAGATAATATGTTTTGGTTTATGAACATCATTGGTGCGCACGCACACACACACACACACACACACACACACACACACACACTAGTGCTTGGCCAATATCGGCAATTTTTCTGGAATCGGCAGGTTGTGGGTCAGTGAGATTACTGACTACAGTACATACTGTGTACAACCCAAAACCTTGAGTAGCTTTCACCGAAAAACAACGCTGCATTTATATAGACATTTCAGGGATATGTTCACAAACATTATAAATATACCATCAGAGATGGGGAATCCCCGCCATTGAATGAAAAAGGTCATACATATTCCAGATAATGAGGGAGGTGAATTGGAAACAAGACACCATTTGGTCATCATCTCGAAAAAGTTCCCAGGGGTGAGGAACGTAGTAACCAAAAATAATTGAAATCAGATAAGCGGTTTTCCATTTATTACAAAAAACATTTTTTTCAACATGGCGCCCAGTCGGCCATCTGATCCGGCCACGCCCAAAATCAATAGGGTTCTTCCTTTTCAGGTGTTACATGTGTGACTCAAATTTCAAATCGATATGGCGAAAAAAATTTTTCAAGATGGCCGCCCCAGTCGGCCATCTTGGATCCGGCACGCCAAAAATCAATGGGTCTTCCTTTTCAGGTGGTACACGTGTGACTCAAATTTCAAATCGATATGGCGAACAGTTTATGAGTTATCGCACTCACAGCTATAAATGTTGACGCCCAGACGGCGGACGGCGACGAAGGCGGACGGACGGACAGCCGGACGACCTGGGTGACAACAATATCCCCTTCCGCCACACGGCGGGGGATAATTAACCAGAGTTGGTGTCAAAGCCACCCAATGCTCGCCTGTTTATACATTTATCGTTTTTAAAAGACTCGTCTAATAATTAATATTTTTTTATAAAGCATGGCAGTGAAGTCTGATCCAAATAATTTCAAAGCAATAATGTATTTGTATATTGTAATCAGTAACAAGAGCGCAAGTGAGCACATATATGCCCGAACAAGAAAGTATATACAGAATTGTGCTACTACATGGAAAACAGCATCCTGGTTGCCATGACAACCACTTTAGATGACGAACGTATGTCACGACACACCGTCTCCACAGTCTGTACCTATGTACCAGATATGAAACGTGAAAGTAGAAAACTTTGGGAGTTAGAGTGCGGACAGGAAAGGATGGAAAACAGCATCCTGGTTGCCATGGCAAGCACTTTAGATGACGAACGGATGTCGTGACACACTATCTCCACAGTCTGAACTTATGTACCAAATATGAAACGTGAAAGTTGAAACTTTGGGAGTTAGAGTGCGGACAGGAACGGATGGAAAACAGCATCCTGGTTGCCATGGCAACCACTTTAGATGACGAACGTTAGTCGCGACACCTCTCCACAGTCTGTACCTATGTACCAAATATGAAACATGAAAGTTGAAAACTTTGGGAGGTAGAGTGCGGACAGGAACGGATGGAAAACGATCCTGGTTGCCATGGCCACCATTTTAGATGACGAACGTATGTCGCGACACACCGTCTCCACAGTCTGTACCTATGTACCAAATATGAACGTGAAAGTTGAAAACTTTGGGAGTTAAAGTGCGACAGGAACGGACGGACGGACGGACGGACGGACGGACGGACGGACGGACAGACAGACAGACAGACAGACAGACAGACAGACAGACAGACAGACAGACAGACAGACAGACAGACAGACGGACGGACGGACGGACAACCGGTATCACATAATACGCCCCGATATATATATCGGGTGTACAAAAAATAGTGTGGTAGATAAAAACATTAGAAAGGAAAAAGAAACTTGCACCAAAAACTTTAACATTTTCACGCTGACGCTCACGCTCATGCGGGGTTCGCTATACAATAGCTCTCTGTTCTTCGAACAGGCGAGCTAATAAACAGCTGCTTGTGACGGGTGGAAAAAAAAATTTGGCTCAGTAATTAGAAAACACGTTAATATTGCAAACGGCTCAGAGATCGGGTGTTATTTCACAACCACTCACTCAGAATGACGGAGCAGGAAGCATTCACTCAGAATGATGGAGCAGGAACCACTCACTCAGAAGGACGGAGCAGGAACCACTCGCTCAGGATGACGGAGAGGAACCACTCGCTCAGGATGACGGAGCAGGAACCACTCGCACGGGATGACGGAGCAGGAACCACTCGCACGGGATGACGGACAGGAACCACTCGCTCGGGATGACGGAGCAGGAACACTCGCTGGGATGACGGAGCAGGAACACATGCTCGGGATGACGGAGCACGAACCACTTCGCTCGGATGACTGAGCACGAACCACTCGCTCGGGATGACTGACACGAACCACTCGCTCGGGATGACGGAGCACGAACCACTCGCTCGGGATGACGGAGCACGAACCACTCGCTCGGGATGACGAGCACGAACCACTCGCTCGGATGACGGAGCACGAACCACTCCCTCAGGATGATGGAGCACGAACCACCGCTCAGGATGACGGGCACGAACCACTCGCTCGGGATGACGGAGCAGAACCACTCGCACAGGATGACGGAGCACGAACCACTCGCTCAGGATGACGGAGCACGAAACCACTCGCTGCAGGATGACGGAGCACGAACCACTCGCTCAGGATGACGGAGCACGAACCACTCGCACAGGATGACGGAGTACGAACCACTCGCTCAGGATGACGGAGCATGAACCACTCGCTCAGGATGACAGAGCACGACCACTCGCTCAGGATGACGTGGCGCGGCAAGTGTCCGCAATGAATGAACGATTTGCTCAGAATGATGTAGAGCAGTACTGCTATCGACTGTAGGGCGCTCGGCAAGTGGCTTAAGCACTCAAGCAAGCACTCCAATTCAACGGTTGATAAGGAACGAACGGCTGGCCAAAGGTGTGGCTGCATACCATATAGGATCCCTTTAACTTTAAAGCCGGTCTCCACCGTACACGCAGCAGTTAAAGAAATTAAATTAATTAACAAATTGAAATGACTTCATCCACAAAAGAGTTGCAGCTTAATGCAGAACAACCCTGGAGACATCGCAAAATTTAATCGCCCGTGAAATTAACATTGTGAATAATCCACCATGTTGCCTGCTCGTCTGTACACGCTTCACGTGGTACATTGTTCGTGACCCGCGCAAACATGACGACAATTTTAGAACGTCTGATTTTCACCAGATTTGGTTTGATTCCCTGTCGAGCACCTTGCGAAACCTCCGAAAATATAAACACAGATCTGGTAGACGCTATGGATAAGCAGTCCCTCTGGGGGACACGGGGCAAGGTCAAGCAGTGAATGCAGCAAGTCATATAGTTCAATGAAGCTGGTTAATTTTGGCACATTCTTAAATACGTTGTTCACTCAATATAATTCTCCAAACAGTAGAAAAAGATACGTTTAATGCTTTGGAAATTTCACATTTTCTTGTGTGTCTACGGAGAAGGAGGGAACATAACCTTACTTACTTAAAGTAAATAGGTACATCGGCTAAGTTGTAAGACTCGTTATTTCTTTAAATTATCAGGTTTCACTCCAGATTTTGACACTTATTTCGTCCGGACAATATCCGATCCTCAAAACCGAAATAATATTTTGATGATATTGTTGCGAATTCCTCGATACCCCCGCCAGCGCCTTCTCATCACCCCTCCACCTCTCTCCTCCGCCATCTTTACACCCATCATAATCTCACAACCTGCTCACACTCCCACTGGCGCCACCTGCACTCGGACAATCGCGCAACCAGTCCTCCTTCGACCAGCCGCCACGACAATCTGTCGTGACCCTCTCGACTAACGCCGGGAGCCAGTCACGGGTGGGCCTTTCGGCCTCACCAGATTCGTTCCAATCGGCCACCCGCGTGGGATAGGTTGTTCGCCAAACTGCACTACCTAAGTACCCCGCGAGTGTAAACCGGCGCAGACCGCACCTCGCCGCAGGGTCGACTTCAGACACGAACCGCTTAAGCGGTCCCGTTCCGTTGCATACGGGATAATAACCGAGCGTGTTTAAATCGTCCGGCACTCGACGTTCCAAATTTAAATTATCGGGCGTATCACGCCCACTCAAACCCTTTACGTAAGCAAGATGGAACCCCACAAGTGAAAGGACCCAGCGAAACGAGGAACAATTTCAACACAACAGACATTATTTCCAACACACGGATAGCACACATATACAGCCATACAGTATGCAAAATGCACCTATAGCAAATGTAATACGAGAAACGACAATGCAGATCTACAACCGACTACGCGAACACACGGCAACACTTATACAGTTTTACTTCACA
>CM068964.1:72156039-72170725 GCA_035128595.1 Eptatretus atami
CGACTCTTATACCCCGGAGCTCCGCCCTCCACTCCGCCCCCGTTTTCGGCTCCACCCCCCTTCGAGAAAGTTCTCGAAGAGGGGCGTTCGCTCACCCCGACCGCCTCACGCTGGTCATCCACCAATCGGCGGCGGGCTTGCCCTTCCCCCTTCCTTCACACCAAGCGCGGGAAAAATGGCGGGAAAACAGCGTGTCCTCGCAGCTCCTTCCTTGCGCCCTTGTTTGCGTTCGGTTGAAATCAAAGATAGGGAAAGAAAAACGACTAACTCAAAGTGTCGCAGCCCGAATGGATCACATTAATTCCCTCTAAACAACGGGTTTGGGGCTACTATTGTAGAAGATTGTATATCTCCCAAAGCTGAGAATAGCCATTTGTTAGCAGAATTACCTTTTAAAAATCAAAAGTAAAAGAAAGACCAAAGGCATTCATTATAGAGTACTCTTAACAGCTGCAGCTCTTGGCTGTGTTAAAAGCCAAAGCATGTAGCTCTTTCTTTTAGACACGGCTGAGCAACTGCTTTTTATTGCCATTGTAAAACCTTGAACCAAAGAAAGCCCGATCGTAAATCAACCTTGAGCCAAGGAAGCTCGGTCATAAACCAGCCTCGAGCCAAGGAATCTCGATCATAAATCAGTGCCATTTGACACAGCACAACAGCTGCTTTTACTTTCCAAAGAGTGGAATAAGGAAAGGAAGGTAAAGGCTCTTAAAAAATAAGCCGTCTTCCTGGCGCCCTGGCCAGATAATGACCAAACCAGATGGCTTTTAGAGCCCAAAGGGAGGAATCAGCACCAGGCCTTTCCACCTTGGAGGAAATTGATCCTTGGGAAACAAAGTCTCAATAGAAAGCAGTGATGGGAGCTGGCCAATCTTGAAACCAGATGGTCCCACAAGGGGCAGGGAAATTGTATATAAGGCAAGCCAGAGTGCCAAACCAGCAGAGTTAGATTGAGCTGGACTACTGTGGGTATTCTGTGTCTCTCTATATCTCTCCATGTATACATGTTTGATGTGAATTAAAAGGCTCTTCTCTACCAAGACCATACGTGTGGACAGCGCTCGATTTCAATCAGCACGCTACGGTGGTCTCAACATTTGGCGTAGTCGGCAGGATAAGACGGACCAGGAGGAAAGCGAGACTGCCCTGGTGAGACAAAGGAGGACAGAAGCCGGCCGGCTTAAAGATAAGGTAAGAAGAACTGCCTCTTTTTCTCGCACCAGGGCATACAAGTTCGCTGCTCTTTGTGATCTGTCCTTATCTTAAAAGAACAAGGGGGAGAAGGAGCTTTTTTTTCACATCAAAAGGGGGTACCCCTGGAAGGTTAAGGGTCATTGCGAGGTTGAGGGAAACCCAGGAAGGGGCAACTCAAGAACACCTCGGGACAAGGTCCAAACGGAGATTCCTTGGGAGATTGAGGGTGCGGGAGGTGTGCCAGGGAGTGTGAGGGTCCGTGGAAAGTGTGAAAGACGCCTGACCCAGCCGAGATCACCCCCAGGCGGGAAACACTGTCCCGATCTAAGAAATACTCCAGGAAGGACCAAGGAAATGGGAATAAGTTTGTGAACCAAAGTCGGATAAAATGCACCGCCCACGAATACCGTGGCGGGAATGATGTATGAAAAATATGAGTTAAGTCATGTACTCAATTGGCTTGTGGTATAAGTGGACAAAACAGGACGCACACCATTCCCGAGATGGGGTTCCTTAAGAGCAGAAATTATAGATAACTTATCATGCCGATTAAGAACAACGGACAAGTGATAAGTTAGAACCAGAGCCAGACCTTGAAGCTTGCAATTATGGGAGGAAGAGGTCCTCCAAGTAAGTGAAGTGGCTAGAAATTGGTAAAGCGGAAACTGTTGGAATTAAAACACAGGTTAAAGGATGCCACAGGGATTGGGATTATTCCGCCCTGTAACTGCCTCTGAAATGGTGGTACAAGGGCGGAAGCTCAGGGAAGTAATGCAAGTAATCCATCTGCATATGTTAATAACACACCAAGTTTGTATCCGAACTGGAAGGTACGGGGTTGATGGCCACAGCCTCTGCCTTCCCGGTTCAAGAAATAACTCCGGCGGACCAGGGGGAGTGCAAGCTCAGTCAGTGTACCGACCGTTTAAAGAAAGCGAATTAAGATCAATGAAGGAAAGAGTGTTAGATCTGGGAAGAGATGCAGGAGCAGTAAAGGGATTAATAACACAGTGGGTTGAGGCACACCGCTGCACGCATAACGACATTGGGGTGTTATGTCAAGCCGTGTTGTCTCATATGTGTGGAAGAAAGCTAGGGAAGGTGCTGAATGGACAGCGGACGAACAGCAGGATGCACCGACGCAGATCGGCAAAATAAGCGACGGCGCCTGTATGATGAGATTGAAACAGCGTTGCGACCGCCAGCACTAGATTGGGATAAGATTTATGAACAAAGCAACGTCAAGGAGAACGGGCATCCGAATTCATGGATAGATTAACGCAGGCACTCTTACAATATGGGGGTTTTCAAGTTGAGGGAGACATACCGCAGCGAACATTGACAAACTTCGTAATGGAAGGGCTCAGGCTCAAATTAGGAAGCAATTAAAGTATGTACTGTTAGGTTGGCAGGGCAAAGGGCAAGTGAGATTTGTATAGCGGCTGATCAATGTTTGGACCGAGCGGAAGAAAGGGAGAACGCAAAGACAAAATTAAAGACAAGTGTTGCAGATGGTGTGTTTAGACAAAGCAGCAGGAAAAAGAAATGATAAGGATTGGAGAAAGTGGGAAACTGGAGGAAGATACACAGATTCGGAAGAGGATGCGGCCAGACAATGGGACGGCTAAGAAGAGTTCTGCAAAGACCCACCAGCAGCACAGGATGAACGGCCCAAGAGAGGAGTGGAAGAAACAAAAGTTGGACACAAGCGCCACCACAGACCCGCTCAAGAACTGCAGCAGCCAAGGGCAGGTACAACCAACAGCGCCGCAAGTATGTTCCAGTGCGGACAACCAGGACATTGGAAAGGGATTGCCCAGAAGAGAGACGATCGGGGTTCCAGCAGGAAGGAGGATCAAGCCAACCGCAGGATGGTAGGTCATATTGACAGACCGCGGGTGGCCTCGTGGTGCAAGGAGCGATGCTGACATTAACACCAACAGAAGAGCCGACCTACATTCTGGATGTCTCAGGTAAGAAACTTTCCTTTTTATTGACACGGGAGCCACTCACTCTACTATTGCAGCCAAAGGCTGCCAGGGGTAGAAAAATCCAATGCTAATGTACAGTAGTAGGGTTAGGGGGTAAGATACAGACATTAAGTGCAACGACACAATTACCAGTAAGATGTGGACCTTTGCAGGAAAACACGCTTTCCTTCTCACAACCACTACACCGGTGAATCTGTTAGGCAGAGACTTGTTGTGTAAGTTGGGATGTACGATAGCATGCACAAATAAAGGGGTTTTTGTTGATATTCCCCGGGATAAAACACATTCAGCAATGATGATTTTGATGACACGCACCCAGTTGCCTTGGTGGAGGCTGCCAAGACAGCCGATTAGTGATGTTTGATGTTTAAATGCAATTTTAGCCGAAAGTAAGGATATGCAAATGTGGTAACAATGCAGACAAGTATAGCCACACCTCTATGATCTCATCCCATGTCCAATACTAGATGAGCTAGACAACTTGAATGGAAACGATGCATGAATTTGCGAATTGACCGCGTCTGGAAACACGCAACGATTTACTGATTTGCGACGTTTAATGTATGGTACAGGAATGTTGCATGGAGGTAAGCTCACGGAAACCCCACATGAAAATAAAACTACCCGCGAAAGAGCGACTCACATGTGACAATAACTACGGCAAAGGGGTATCACCCGAAGGATTTGGGTTTTATGGTTTATCGCCTGCAGGGGGCAGTAGTGACCTGCACAAACAACAGTGTTGCATTGGCAAGTGCATAAGCTAGCGAATGATGAAGGGTGGATTTGTGATTTTCAGGAACAGATGTTACGAGGACTGGTGGAGGAGGTTAATCTACCACTAAGCGCAGAGATGATGATGGAAATGGCAAATGAAACAGGAAACAAAGAAAGTTTGATCGGAAAGGTCCCACAAGAACTGTGGACCCGACATGACAATGATGTGGGCCGTATCATTGGGGCAACGCCCTAGTGGTTAAACTCAAATCTGGAATGCCTTGCCGAATGTGCGTCAATACCCTCTCCGAAAGAGAGGCTGAGGCGGGATAGCACCAGTAATTGAATCTTTAAAGGAAAGGTATAATTGTAGAACTTCAAGCCCATGTAACACGCCTATACTGCCAGTGAAAAAGCCACAGAAGAATAAGTGGAGATTCGTCCAAGACTACGGAAGTAAATGAGGTGATTCAAAGTGTTCACCCTGTGTACCGAGTGCAGAGGGTTGATAACGTCTATACCTGCAAGCTCCACCCATTTTACTGTCATTGATTTATGTTCTGCATTTTCTCCGTACCCATTGATAAGGAATCGCAGTTTTTGTTTGCTTTCACATACAAGGGCCGTCAATATACATGGACGGTGTTACCACAAGGGTTCGCTGATAGTCCCACATTGTTTTCACGTGCTTTGCATAAAGATTTAGAGATATTGTCCTCGAGGGTAAATCAGTGCTGCTACAATATGTGGATGACTTGCTAATTTGCTCCCAAACAAAGCAGCGTGTGAAACAGATACGCTGCAGCTGCTACAGGCATTGGCAAGGAAGGCCACAAGGTAAATAAGGATAAGCTGCAATTAGTGCAGGAAAGGGTTAAGTACCTGGGACACCACATTTCACACGGGAAGAGGGAATTGGACAAGGGAGGGTAACTTCAATTGCGGAAGTGCCCCGCCTCGCACAAAGAAAGAGATGATGCGATTCCTAGGTATGGCAACCTACTGTAGACAGTGGGTCGTCGATTATGCAATCCTGACTAAGGAACTGTATGTTGTCGTGGGCAAAAACCAGCCCAATGTAATCGAGTGGACTGAGAAGATGGGGGAATGTTTTACCCAGCTAAAAACAGCACTCTCAACGGCACCAGCTTTGGCCTACCAGACTATGAGAAACCATTTTTTCTTTATTCTCACGAACTAAAGGATTTGCGCAAGCTGTGCTGACACAACCCACGGCGACCGCCAGCGACCAATTGCATATTTCAGCCGAAGGCTGGACCCAGTCGAACGCGGCCTACCCCTTTGTTTGCAAGCAGTGGCCGCAGCCAGTTACGCAGTTAAGCGCACAGCAGAGATCGTAATGGGTCACCCTCTTACTCTAAAGGTACCTCACTGCGTTGCGGCTTTATTAACCCAAAAGCAAACACAACATTTAACCAACACGCGCCTGATGCAGTATGAGACGACTCTCCTACACCAGCCGAATCTGCAGGTTGAGAGATGCAACGTTCTTAATCCTGCTTCCTTGCTGCCAACGGAAGAAGACGGCGATCCTCACGATTGCACGGAGGCAATACAAGAAGTATCCACCGTGCGCCCGGATCTAAAAGGATCAACCCTTAGAACACCCGCGACCTCACCTTGTTTGTCGATGGTTCGGCTATCGAGGCCAAGACGGCTCGGGGCATGCAGGATACGCCGTGTGCACCGACAGTGAAGTTATTGAAGCGATACGCCTGCCTTCACATTTTTCTGCCCAGCAGGCGGAGTTGTGTGCCCTTATAAGGCATGTGAATTATCTGCCGATGTCTCGGTAAATATATACACTGACTCTAATTATGCTTTTGTGTAGTACATGACAAAGGTGCGATATGGAAAATGCGAGGGTTTCTCACCTCTGCTGGAACACCCATAAAAAATGGTGAGTTAGTTTCTGAACTGTTAAAAAGTATTTCAGCGCCAGCGGAGTTGCGGTTATTAAATGCCGTGCACACCAGAAACTGACTACGGATATAGACAAAGGAAATGACAAGGCGGACAAAGCTGCAAAGGAGGCGGCTGGCCGGCCTATTCCTTCGGTAATGCCAGCACGACTACCAACGGAGCAAATTAAGCTGCATCAGTATAGCTTGTCAGATATTATTGCAATTCAACTGCAGCATCGCTAAATGATCATAACAAATGGCAAGTTGCAGGAGAACAGTGGATGAAGACGGACTATGGTCAAACAAAGGGAAGTCATAGCGCCTACTGAGATCCTACCATGGCTTGCACGCATGGCCCATTTGAATGGACATGTGTGCAAGAGGGGGACTGTGAGACAGGTACAAGATCCTGGTATGCACCAGGAATTGGGAAAATAGCAGAAGGGGTTTGTAAAAGCTGCCAGGTATGTCAACAGCATAACCAACAGAAAGAGGGAAAAACAAGAGTGCTGGGAGCCCATCCAGCCCCTGGGGACCGTTTGTGACCTACAAATAGATTTCATAAAAATGCCTCCATCATGCGGGTTCAGCAATGTTTTGGTATGGTAGACTGTTCACCAAGTGGGTAGAGGCATACCCATGTGCAAAGGCTGATGCCGCTACCGTGGTAAAGCACCTGCTAAAAAACTTTTTCTGCCGATTTGGCATCCCTTATAAGGTGTCCCACGATCAGGGGGGACACTTTACGGGGGAAGTGACACAGGCAGCATGTAAAGCACTGGGAATTAAACAAGCATTTCATTGTGTTTACCACCCACAGTCAGCAGGTGCTGTAGAACGACAGAACGGAATCTTAAAGAACAAGTTGGCAAAAATAATAACGGAAACGGGTTAAAATGGCCAGATGCATTACCCTTGGCACTAATGAGCATGCGATCAACAGTAAACCGGAAAACAGGGTTATCCCTCATGAAATACTAATGGGAAGGCCGATGCGGCTGCCCGTGACTGCCCCACAAACATGGATAAGCTGAATATTACAATGATGGACGAGAACTTGCTGACATTTTGTAAACAGCTTTGCAGGATCGCAAGGGCGATACACACAAGGTAAAGAGGCCCTACCAGAACCAGTGGAAAACCGTACCACACCTTCCAGCCGGGAGACTACGTGCTGATAAAACACTTCACGAGGAAAACAGCCCTGGAACCTCGGTGGAAAGGACATTTCAGGTACTGCTGACTACTCCGACTGCAGTAAAGTGCGAGGGTAAGACGGCTTGGATACATGCCACACACTGTAAACTGGCAATACCAGCAGAGACAGGGACAACATGAACAACACCTATCTTACCATGACTGTAATTTTTTGTGCACTTGGATGCACGTGGGCATTTTACAATACGAGCTGCATGCATGATATGAAGGAAAAACTAACAAGGGGAGAACTATGGGTAAAAGAAAGAGACGAGAACTAATCCTACATAAAGAATTGACTGATCATCCACTGAACCCTACCTGGCATTATCTCTACAGTACGCTAGGACAATGAACAAAAAGGAATGTTGGGTGTGTTCACACCTTCCACACTCTTCAAAACACGGATTACCCTTGTTTGCAGTTCCACTCCAGGGGAGGGAGGACATGTGTGGGTACATAGTCCGTAGACAGGATAGACCAGTTTTAACTAAAGTAGAGAAGGCATCGGTGGAAGGTAGAATAGCAGAAATAAAAAGTAATTGGGAGAAGGGGGGTTATAATTGCACGAATTATGAGCATTGGTATTACCCTAAGTACCAAACTATTAAGCTAAAAGCTGTGGGACAGGGCCCGGCGAGAGCAACAAAATAACAAACTATGATGGATTGAAGAAGGGGGAGGGATTAGAAAAGTACCCCCACATTTTCAGCTCATGCATAAACAAATTGGATTGATTTGTCTAGTTAGAAGACAGGGGGGGGGGACCCCACTTAGGAGAATCAACATGCCAGTACTATGCTAGACATGGTGGTGAGATGGTGACCATAAAAGGGCGAATTAATGGAACAACCATACCTGTAAAAATCGAAGCAATAATACTCGTTGAACCTCAGGCACCCCTGAATGGTACATATTTGTGTGCGGATATAAGGCATACTCGTGGCTACCAGTGGGATGGAGGGGATCATGTTTTTTGGATTCATATTACCCAGGATTCGGATCACTGACCAATCACCCTTTATACCACAGGTCAGATCGAAAAGAGCCATTTCAGAAGTTGAAAGGTTTTCATGATTGCATTCCCTTTTTATGGAGGGGCAAAAGTGCAAGGGAAATTATCAATTTGGCAGCATCATTGGAGAAACTGGCTAACACCACTAGCGAAGGATTCCACAAAACAAGTGCCGAGCTGGTAGCTATACGGACAACCGTTATGCAAAACCGTATCGCCCTGGATATGCTGCTGGCAGAAAAGGGAGGGACTTGTGCGGTCATAGGGGCAGAGTGCTGCACATACAGTGGGAGAACAAGTATTTGATACACTGCCGATTTTGCAGGTTTTCCCACTTACAAAGCACGTAGAGGTCTGTAATTTTTATCATAGGTACACTTCAACTGTGAAAGACGGAATCTAAACAAAAAATCCTGAAAATACATTGTTTGATTTTTAAATAATTAATTTGCTTTTATTGCATGAAATAAGTATTTGATCACCTACAACCAGGAAGAATTCCGGCTCTCACAGACCTGTTAGTTTTGTCTTTAAGAAGCCCTCCCATTCTCCACTCATTACCTGTATTAACTGCACCTGTTTGAACTCGTTATCTGCATAAAAGACAACTGTCCACACTCAATCAATCAGACTCCAACCTCTCCACAATGGGCAAGACCAGAGAGCTGTCTAAGGACATCAGGGACAAAATTGTAGACTTGCACAAGGCTGGGATGGGCTACAGGACAATAGGAAAGCAGCTTGGTGAGAAGGCAACAACTGTTGGCGCAATTATTAGAAAATGGAAGAAGTTCAAGATAACAGTCAATCTCCCTCGGTCTGGGCTCCATGCAAGATCTCACCTCGTGGAGCCTCAATGATCAGGAGAAAGGTGAGGGATCAGCCCAGAACTACACGGCAGGACCTGGTCAATGACCTGAAGAGAGCTGGGACCACAGTATCAAATAAAACCAAAGTAACACACTACGCCGTCATGGATTAAAATCCTGCAGCGCACGCAAGTCCCTCTGCTCAAGCCAGCGCATGTCCAGGCCCGTCTGAAGTTTGCCAATGACCATCTGGATGATCCAGAGGAGGAATGGGAGAAGGTCATGTGGTCTGATGAGACCAAAATAGAGCTTTTTGGTTTAAACTCCACTCGCCGTGTTTGGAGGAAGAAGAAGGATGAGTACAACCCCAAGAACACCATCCCAACCGTGAAGCATGGAGGTGGAAACATCATTCTTTGGGGATGCTTTTCTGCAAAGGGGACAGGACGACTGCACCGTATTGAGGGGAGGATAGATGGGGCCATGTATCGCGAGATCTTGGCCAACAACCTCCTTCCCTCAACAAGAGCATTGAAGATGGGTGTGGCTGGGTCTTCCAGCATGACAACGACCCGAAACACACAGCCAGGCAACTAAGGAGTGGCTCCGTAAGAAGCATCTCAAGGTCCTGGAGTGGCCTAGCCAGTCTCCAGACCTGAACCCAATAGAAAATCTTTGGAGGGAGCTGAAAGTCTGTGTTGCCCAGCGACAGCCCGAAACCTGAAGGATCTGGAGAAGATTGTATGGAGGAGTGGCCAAAATCCCTGCTGCAGTCTGTGCAAACCTGGTTAAGAACTACAGGAAACGTCTGATCTCTGTAATTGCAAACAAAGGTTTCTGTACCAAATATTAAGGTCTGTTTTGTGATGTATCAAATACTTATTTCATGCAATAAAATGCAAATTCATTATTTAAAAATCATACAATGTGATTTTCAGGATTTTTGTTTTAGATTCCGTCTTTCACAGTTGAAGTGTACCATGATAAAAATTACAGACCTCTACGTGCTTTGTGAGTGGGAAAACCTGCAAAATCAGCAGTGTATCAAATACTTGTTCTCCCCACTGTACATCCCAGATAATTCGGAAGAAATCGACAATTTGGCCAACAAAATAAAGGCCGAAGGTGCAAAATATCATAATTTTAACAAGGGTGGTCAATGGGATCTTGGTTGATGGGAATATTTGGCAGGTGGGGAGCCTGGATAATCCATTGGTTGTTCATTGGGCTCATGATCTTCGTAGCTGTGATCGTTGTCATCACTCGTATTAAAGGTCTAATCAGGGAGTGCGTGAGACGATGTTCCTCCGCAGCAAAGAAGACAACAAAAACAAAGATGGACCTGGGAAGGCCTGCTGTGATTGCTGTGGTCGAGCCGCTGCCAGCACCTCCACCGTCTCTACCCTCCCCGATAATTCACTTCTCTCTCTCTCCCCAACCCATAGAACCTGAAATATACTGTGAACTTAATGGGACTGTTGACCCACTGCTCAATCTCACATTGGATGAGTGTCTCGAATTGCTTGCGCCAATAGAGGGCATGGGAAGAAATACTATATAACCACTGCCTTGTTGGCAAATACTCTGGGATTTTGTACTTTCTTATTGTACTATGGAATTTCGTACTCTGGCTTGCAGTTAGCTAAATATTCTTACTTGTTGTTCATAAAGAACAGTAGTTAGCCAAAATATTCTTACTTGTTGTTCGTAACGAACCCATGTTAGTTAAATATATATATACATCTTTTTGTGCATAAAGTAACTTTGTGAGAGCCGCTTTTGGAAAGTAACTTTGCTTCCTCAGGACCTATGCCTAAGTCATAATCGTTGAAATGTATCCACTGTTCCACTGAGGGTGGGGCGTTGGTGGGCCGGTTAGGGGGGTAGAGAGGGGGCTTTTCTATAAGGTTAGAAGGGCAGGAGGAGCCTCCGTGACGTCATGGGCCACTTGGAGCTGACCATAAGAGTGGACCACCTGTAGAAAAGAATCCTGCCTGCCGTCCTACCGGTCCATGGATGCCCCATCTCTCAAATTTATTATGTAACTGTTTGTTTCTTTTACACATATGTTCCAAAGTAACAAGAGGAGCGATTGTAGAGAGATTGTATATCTCCCAAAGCTGAGAATAGCCATTTGTTAGCAGAATTACCTTTTAAAAATCAAAAGTAAAAGAAAGAGTCAAAGGCATTCATTATAGAGTACTCTTAACAGCTGCAGCTCTTGGCTGTGTTAAAAGCCAAAGCATGTAGCCTCTTCTTTTAGACACGGCTGAGCAACTGGCTTTTTATTGCCATTGAAAACCTTGAACCAAGAGAAGCCCGATCGTAAATCAACCTTGAGCCAAGGAGCTCGTATAAACCAGCCTCGAGCCGAAGGAATCTCGATCATAAATCAGTGCCATTTGACACAGCACAACAGCTGCTTTTACTTTCCAAAGAGTGGAATAAGGAAAGGAAGGTAAAGGCTCTTAAAAAATAAGCCGTCTTCCTGGCGCCCTGGCCAGATAATGACCAAACCAGATGGCTTTTAGAGCCCAAAGGGAGGAAATCAGCACCAGGCCTTTCCACCTTGGAGGAAATTGATCCTTGGGAAACAAAGTCTCAATAGAAAGCAGTGATGGAGGGCTGGGCCAATCTTGAAACCAGATGGTCCCACAAGGGGCAGGGAAATTGTATATAAGGCAAGCCAGAGTGCCAAACCAGCAGAGTTAGATTGAGCTGGACTACTGTGGGTATTCTGTGTCTCTCTATATCTCTCCATGTATACATGTTTGATGTGAATTAAAAGGCTCTTCTCTACCAAGACCATACGTGTGGACAGCGCTCGATTTCAATCAGCACGCTACGGTGGTCTCAACAACTATACATGTTACTTAAGATACCTCACCTACGGGACCTGAATGGTGGTTTTGCGAATTTCCACAGCCGTAACAATATACTTTAATTAGTCCGTGAGAGTAGATTGTGGTAAATCGTATCATGTAATGCATACAATTGCTCCAAGATCCTAATTTGAAAACTATAGCACTGACAAAAGGGATGCACACAATGATTCATAGCTCTGATGAACAGGCATTCCATAATATGAATGAGGAAAGTGGGAAAAAAATACTTTATCATTAAGAAATCACTGCTGCCTTTTACTAGTCAAGGAATGGTTGAGCAGGCCAAAAAACATGGCGGCTTCAGACCCCAGCGAAGTTACCTAGGATATGCCTTGAGACCCCATAGAGAGTGGTGACCGAGGATGCACCTGATAAAGGATATAATTAAATAAGGCCGTTAATTATCTTCAAAAGGAGTGTTTTAGTGAACCCAAACACCCAATTTTCAGTCATGCACTTCCTTGGAGTTTTCTTAGCATGTATGCAAAGTTTCATGCTGCTAGGTTTCATGGTTTTTGAGTTATGGAGGACACACACACACACACAAACAATGCCATTTATTAGTATAGATATATCGATTATACGTACTTGTACAAAGTTTGATTTAAATCCCTTCAGCCGTTTTTAAGCACCGCATTTTTACCAGACATGACCTCTGACCTTTGACTTCTTGACGCCAAAATCTAATCAGTTTATGCATACATCATAATATATACTTGTACCAAGTTTGACTTGGATCCCTGTAGCAGTTCTTAAGTTATCGCTGCAACGAAAACCTACCACGGACTTTGACCTCTTAATGCAGACATCTAAACAGTTCATTTTTGCATCATAATATATACTTATACCAAGTTTGGTCAAAATCGCATCACTGGTTTACAAATTAGTGCAGTAACAGAATTTTTACCGAATGGGACATCTGACCTTTGACCTCCCATAATCTAATCAGTTCATCTTTGCATCATTATACATTAGTGGTATCAAGTTTGACTTCGATCCCTTCAGCCATTCTTAAGTTATCGCAGTACCAAAAACCTATTAAGGACACACGGACAGACAGACAGCTGGACAGACAACATGCCTCCAGTGACTTCATCGGTGGAGGCACAATAAAGTCTTCCTTTGCGAGGTCATAATCTCAGGAATCATACGAGTATGGGAAATATACTTTCAGTAATTTGAAAAGATCACTGCAAGTTTGATGAATTGAAATGAAGTGGTGGACACATGCTCAGAACTCCAAAATGAAATGCATGAAGCAGGAGCACAATTGACGTAATAAAATATCACTAGCCAAACCCGCGCTCCGGGCGAAGTTTCTAAAGTGAGGGTTCGTTAGGACGTCAATATATCCAGTGTTCACAATGTGATTTATAGAATTTCTTTATACACAATTTTTGTGTCAAATGCACCTTCTGAGGTAGTCAGCGTGTGCAGAAGAGGGTTTTACATTGCAGACGCTGTTTTCTAGGAGTGGCATTACACCTCTCAGCGGTGACGGTCTGTCAACGACAGACATAATGACCTCAGCGAATGACCGATTATGTCATGACATCATTACGCCTCAGCGGTGACGTCACACGTCACCATGCAAACGAATGTAAAAATTAGAAAAATCGCCAAAATTCCCAAACCTGTCCGTCTGGCGCGATCTCACATAGCCTATGCTGTACATTAGACTACAGAGCACTGCATGCCGAAAGTGGCGACAATCCGTCCGGCAGTTTCGGAGGAGATACGTCCACAAAATATGGCTTAGCGTATTAATATAATAATTACATCTTCAGACAAAAATGATTCAAAAATATATTATAAAACAAAAACAGATACAAATAGATTTAGTGGTTAAAGAGATGAGAAAACAAAATAACAAAAGCAGAAAGTTGCATGTAAAATATGAAAGAACACCAGTTTAGCTTGATGGTTTCAAAAGGTAAAGAGTACAGATCAATAGAAGTGAGTCTTACATCATGATCATTGTCGACATCCTCAGTCTTGGACAACTGAGAGTCAGAATTAGCCTGTATGGTCTGTAGCCTTCGAAGTAGTGGAACCAAGGGCGCTCTGGTACCCTCCGCTGAGCGCTCATTATCAGCTTCACGCGTCCCACTCTCCCACAACTGGAGCAGTAAGAGCACTGCAGACAGCATTTGACTGTACAACACATGCACACACAAAAATCAGCGAATAACTGCATACAGCTCGTGACCGGCAGAGCAGAGTCTGCACTGGCTGACTTTTATTCGCGGATATTTTCGTTTCTGGAATAGTTCCGACTGTTTTGTGATTTTTCTTGGAAGGTTGAAAGGAAAAAAAAAAAGAAGAAACCATACATTTTAAATGGCATGTGGTTTGGAGAAAGTCTCAATTTAACAATTAATCTCTGAATCTAAGAAAAAAATGTTTATTTCTAACAGAGAATTTGAAGAAAGTACTCCAACATATAATCATCACACAAAGCACTTTTAACGTTGTTTTTTGCAAATTCCAGAATCAACAAAAAGTATATTTTAATTCAAAAGGCAACCATTGTATTTTTTTATTTTTTTTAATATACAATGTCAAGTCTTGTATAAGAGCCAACACACAGAACGTATAACAAGGGGAGCAGGAGACAAAAGGGGTTGGAGAGGGAAGCACAAAATAGTGGAGAACAGAGACATTAGGAGATTTGTGGAAGAGGGAGGGATGGAGCGTGGAACACGGGGTACACAAGATACACACTACAGGGAAATTCAGGAAGGAAAGCTGGGAATTTGGAGGTAGGTTTGGGGTTAGACAAGATCATGGTTTTGTAGAGGGGAAGATAAGAGATGGTGGTGAACAGCTGTTTTGAAGATCTGGAGTGAAGAGTGGGATTGAAGAGAGTGTGATAGTTTGTTCCAATGGTGGGAAAAAAAAGAGGAATGAAAGAGTGAAGGTGAGCAGTGATTCTTGATTTTGATAGTTTTAC
>CM068964.1:72176196-72189381 GCA_035128595.1 Eptatretus atami
GCCAAATTCACCTAAAAAGTGTTTATTTGCGATACAGATACAACAATGGGGAGTTAAACAATACTAACAATTCACAACTATGACATTGAGCAATCTGATCTGAACAAAGAATGATACAGTAAGTACCTATTTGATTGTGTAAAATGTCCAGTCAATGGGATGGTTGAGCCTGCTTCTTGCTCACAAGCAGGTCGATGTCAGGCTTTGTTTTGGATAAAGCGCACCGAACATCATGTTCAACATCCAGTAGGGATCTTTGTTTTGTTTTTAGAAATAACGACTGACGAGAACCCAGCTTCACACAGCCATGTAGATGGGATACTATGAGCGAATGAACAGCCAGGGCAGCTAGCTTAGGGTAAGACCCAACATTCCACACCAGAAGTCCGCAAGATTCATCTCGTTAAACTGATCTCAGGCTGTGGAGTCGTTCTGGAGATCAATCAAGCTTTCCTGCAGTCCTGTTCCAGGTGGCAAATCCAATGCATTCATGTGAAATGGGTTGCGAATCATTTTCAGATCCAGTTCCTTGAGATCCGGAAAATAGGAATTTAATTCCTCATCCAAATAAGCGAGGTGATCTTTTACCAGTTGTATGAACTCCCTTGGGGGGATTCTTTTCACGCTTCTGAAGAAATTCGGCCGTGCAAGAAACATGACCACCACTCCCGCTTCGACATTCGTCTTCCACAGACGGAGTTTTTCCTGAAATCCCTTGACCTTGTCTATGAAGTCAATGATAGTCGCGCCAGTCCCCTGAAGAGACTTGTTCAGAGCGTTTAACTGAGAGAAAATGTCGACCAAATAAGCCAGGTGCAATGCCCAGTCGGGGTCGTTCAAAGCAGCGACGAAATCAACAGTCTTTGGTTTTCCATCTTTTCGAAGAATTCACGAAGCTCAGCTCGCAGTTCAAACACGCGCTCCGCCATATTTCCACGGGATAACCATCTCACCTCAGTGTGGAATAAGAGAACTTTATGGTCGGAGTCGAAATCCTCGCAAAGTTTCTTGAAAAGTCACGAATTGAGAGCCTGGGATTTCACATGGTTCACAATTTTGATCATGGTTGAGAGAACGTCAGTCAATGGCTTGGGAGCGCCTTGGCTGCGAGTGCGTGGCGGTGGATTGTAACGTGTAGGCCGCGCACTTCAGGAGCAACTGCCTTCACAAGCGTTTGGAAACCTGATCTGCACCCCAACATAGCTGGAGCACCATCTGTAGTACAGCCTTTCAGATCAACTCACGACAGCCCAACTTGATCAAAGACGGAAGACACCTCTTCGAAAATGTCCTTTGCTTTCGTTGTGGTTTTAAGCGGGCGGCAAAATAGTATTTCATCCTTGAACTTGGCTTTATGCACGTACCGACGAACGCTAACAGTTGGGCATAATTTGCCACATCAGTTGACTCATCCAATTGCATAGAAAATCCGCATGGAGATGCCTTGATTCTGCCACCACCTGGTCACGAATATTGGTTGACATTTCTTCAATGCGCCTCTGAACTGTGTTGTTTGACAACGAAAGAGAATTGAGCTTCTTGGCGCTTTGTTCTCCCAGCATGAGACGTACGATATCCTTTGTGGCGGGAAGGATGAGGCTTTCACCGACGGTGTGAGGTTTTTCTGTTCTGCAATTCGCAGTGCCACTAAGTAGGATGCCTTTACGGCTGCCGTGGACTGCTGTTGAAACTGCCGCTGCCGTCGAAGCGTGCTCTTTTCATGGCATTTTCCTTCCGACGAAAAAATCATGGTCCTTGTCGCTGTGTTCAGGATGAACAGAATCAAAATGGCGATTCAATAGACTTGGCTTCATAGATTATTGCCGAGAACTTTTCCCAAATCACACACTGTGGAGCTTTCTAATTCACCTTTTTGGATGGAAGTGAAGCCTAACTTGAGATAACTCTCCGAATATTTTCGCATTGACATGATGCTGGTGAACGATAACGGTAACAATAAGCCGGGCAATAAGCAATGATGACAGTGTGGCGTGTAGAGCAAACGAATAATAAGACTTGTGCACAATGGCCGATAACAAACAGCTGTCAGTGTACAGCCGCTTTCGATATAAATTTAATTATTGTGCACAAGCTGCATGAGAGAAAGTAAAATAAAAACTGCGTTAAAAAAAAAGCACGCTACCGCGTACCACGCCGCGTGCCACCGAGAAAGTCCAATGTACCACCTGTGGTACGCATACCACAGGTTGGGAACCCCTGATCTAATGGATGCTGGTGAATGTGCCGTTGATGTTGCCGGGTTATTAAGTTGCCTGCAATCGTTAAATATCCTGCTTATTAAAGAATGAGGAAGAAGACGACGTACCACCAATTTTAACTGCTTCTGTAAGAGGTTTTTTCATGCAAATATGTTTGGTAATTGTATAGTATTTTATTTATATGTCTGTTGTAGTTGAATATTACTCATTAATCCAAAAAATGGTAATATCATAGGTAAAAAGCAAAACGTAATACATGAAGTAGCAACGAGAGAAACGCATCGATTCACCCCCCCCCCCCCCCCCACGGTTATTCCATCAATTCTTATGAAAAAATTGCTTTGATTTTCGTCGTTTCACTTTTCAGGAACACATCCTCGATGTAAACCAGGATCTTACAGGAACATGATTTGTCCACTGGCCTCTCTGTCCTGAATTGTTATTCATGTACAAGCACAATGATGCTTCAAATGCTATTGTTCTTAATTACAGCTGCAGGTAAGGAAGGGGAGAGGGGAGCAAAAAATGTTTTTGCATGCGCAAACACGTATTAACTCAAGACCGTCTGAGCTCCCTTATAATCACCATTATTTTTATTTTATTATTGTGTAACTTTGATACACAAGATTTTAGTATATATATATATATATATATATATATATATATATATATATATATATATATATATATATATCTCTCACAATATGGACAGTTTTGCCGTTGCGAGTAGAGGACTTCTGATATTTTTCAACCCCTTGCTGCATTGCCAATTATGCATCTCTTTTATGATTTAGACAAATTAAAAAGAATAACACAATGTATAAAATTCAGAAGATCAAGCAAAAATTGTAAAAACACATCAATTCATGATACGAGGGGTATTAAAAAAAAAAAAAGGTTTTTGTATTTCTATAACAAAAAGTCAAATATACATGCATCTCTCCAAAAATTGCAGAAACAGGACTGGGTGTCAGAGAAGGGCTGGGCCTGGCAATCGGGCTGGTACTACGAGTGGGCAAGCTCCGGCTGAGTGCCAACAGAAAGCGCTCGAGCAGAAGTAGACGCCGCTGCAGTCGCTCTGCTGAGAGTGTAGTCTGTGCAGCAGTGGCAGAGAGCAAACGCTGCTCAGTCAGCACAAGACGTAAACACTCCGAGAGCTCAGATGTGGCTGTGGGAAAACCAGAGATTGCTACTTTGTTATGAACAGGAATCAATATTTAATGTAAAAGCAAAACTATATTGACAAACACAATACCCAACCCCAACCACTTACACTCCTTCCTCCCCACAGCAACAATAAGGTGAGAGGTAAGGGGGTTAAAATCATTATTCATAAACTATAGATAATGGAACTAGATATCTGTGATCACAAAGCAATCACCAAGGGTAAGCCGAGGGAGGCTTACCCTTGACGATCGCCCACAACTTATCCTTGGCCCACGATTCAATGATGGCATATTTTGTTTGGATCACCATATGACTTGACCTTCAACATTGTCATTTATTTTTGGATACATAGTCAAGGCTGGTGGAAGAGCTAGTACCAATACACTGAATTGAGTAGTAGTACACTGAATGGAAACAGGAAACAACAGGACAAAAGGAAGAGTAGAGAGAGGGGGAAATACCAACAGCAGAGATGATGGCCAAGATGGAGGCAGACTTGGACAAGCAATGGGTATGGGGAGGAATAGGTGGCAAGAGGATGCATAGGGTGGACAAAATGGATACAGAGGAAACTCTCAGGAGGGAAAACTGGAAATTTGGGAGGTGACTTAGAGTGAGGTTGGAGGGTGGGTGGCGGGGAGGATGTGGAGATTAACGAGGATAAAAAAGATCATGGCTTTGGATTGGTGGGGGAAGCAAAAGTGATACTGCTCATGCACCTTCGTGCCCTGTGGTGGTCAGAATTACCATGTTTGGTGAATGTCTGCACACCCGTTTATGATGAGATAGCATGACGAACAGACAGACAGACAGGATGACTAATTACAACATCCTCCCCATTTTTTTCAAAAAGCGTGGGGATAAAATTAAACAAAAAGAGATGCGAGGATGAAACAGTGAACGAATGGAGACTGACTCGACAGAGGCAGTGCCAGACAACCACAAGCATTTCAAGACAACCAAACGAGCTTAAGGTCAATAAACTCCCACAACTCTTCCGACCAATACCATTGATAAAGGAAAAAAAACTATTATTAAGCTACAGGAACTAAAAAGTCATGATTTGCAATCAAGACATACTAGCGATACCCGTGCACATGCACAGGATAGCAATACAACATAGCTGGTAGCAGACGACAGACCGTACACGGGGAATGACAAAAATACGCATTGTGCAAAATGCAAGTGGTACTATGGAACGCCAAGACTTCCCAAACATTGTCGGCATGTCCGCTAAGTGCCACAGCAATTTCATAGGGATCGTGTGACGGCGAGCCGAGTTTTTAGTGTGCAAGCTTGGTATTATAATAGAGATAAAGACATACGAAAGTCTGTGAAACATTTTTGTTCGGGAAGAGTGCAGCTCGCTCTCCCCTCACCAATTCCTGAACTTGTGACACCCTCACCATTGCCAGTCTCTTCTACCAACTCCCTAAATAAATACAATCAAGTTTTATCTCCCGATTTTTCACACTCCGTTACCTCCTGCAAAAGAGCTATTCATTCCTTCAACTGATGTTCACATCAAAACATTTATTACACCGTTTATAATTTCACTCCAAATTCTTCTGATTCCTCGAATAATTCATGCCGTGTCAACTAATTATCCAACTATCATTCCACTAGCTTTCTTTACCTGCATTCTATTTCTTTACCAATGACAAATCCAATCCCAGAATTAAATTTTTTCTCTCCTGCTCCATTGCCACTAAATGACTATGCCCAGAGCAAACACTTCTATAAAACAATACAATTACCTGCTAATCTGCAACTAAAACAACTGCAACCAGAAATATCAAACACAGCACACCTTACACAAAATGGTGAATAAAACTTAAAGCGATATTAATTGATCGCTTATGCCGCAGAAAAACAGAATCACCAACCGTTGTCCACGAAAACTCACAACATCTCCCCTGTTAATGGGTACATCTAAAATTCAAACAAAGGAGCTGATACTCTAGGTTTCCCTGCCTTTTGGGTGGTATGAGGAATAGACTTGTTAATATGAAAGCTAAACTTGAACTCTTTTTGAAAAATCACGTGCACAAGCCAGGTTACCAAGATGGTTGCCGTGGCA
The DNA here is from genome assembly GCA_035128595.1 of Eptatretus atami. NCBI lineage: Eukaryota > Metazoa > Chordata > Myxini > Myxiniformes > Myxinidae > Eptatretus > Eptatretus atami. The sequence continues at coordinate 72,181,663 of CM068964.1, forward strand.
ATATAATTCAGCCAATCACAGCCATGATATAATCAGGTTGAGATAATGTCATGAGGAATAGATATCTGCAAGATCAAAGCTAAATGTTTAACGGTTTTTGAAACATCGCGTACACAAAAGTACAGTGCATGGACGGATGATCGGTTGGCCCTCATTTAATGTTAGCAGTCTCCGACCTTGTCGGAGGGGTGGTGGACAATAATCTTCAGTCAATCAACACCATGGCTAAATTACAAATTCCTGCTCAAATCAACGACAGACAATAGCCAGGCAGTGGCGGTTCACGAAAGACAGGCCAAAAACTTTACTTTACCGACCCCACAAGATGGTGCGAATCATTGAGGCCAGTAGGCAGAAAAAGTAGTTGCAATTTTGATAAATCCTTTTTTTTTCAAAAACAACAACTAGAGGGGAGCACTCGGTAGAGTGCAAAACCTCCGCGCCAATACTGCTGGGTCACTTAAGTGAACCTGATATCCTATTCATTGTAGGTCAAAACGGATCAGACTCTACTGAACCACGATTGAATAAACTAAACTAGATCGACGTGCATGTAGAAATGCCAAAAAAATAAAATCGAAATTTTTTTGAAAAAAAAGTTGCAAAATTTGTTTTTTTTTTCTCTAACAATTTTTTTGGGGGGGTTGGAAATCACTTAAAACATGTAGAAATGCAAAAAAATTCAAATATTTTTCAAATAAAATCGAAATTTTTTTGAAAAAAGTTGCAAAATTTTGTTTTTTTTTCTCTAACAAATTTATTTTTTTTTTGGTTGGAAATCACTTAAAACATGTAGAAATGCAAAAACAAAAATTCAAATATTTTTTCAAAATGGCCGCCATAGCGGCCATATTGGACTTTGGACCAAGTCCAAAATCTAATGGCATGATCCTTGGACCATACCTAATCCCCCACCAAGTTTCGGCGAAATCCGTCCAGGAGTTTTTCCGTAATACTGTTCACAAACAAACAAACAAACAAGACAGGGGTAAAAACAGTAACCTCCGTCCATCTTCGATGGCTAGTAACCCTAAATTAGCCATATATTAGCCAATCTGTGAAAAAATTTAAAAGAAGCTAGTTTCAACTGATTTTGGTGGGTATGGGTATGGACAACTTCCAAAAAAAAGTAAGGGGGATAGGGGTTGGGGAAACTTTTTTATTAGAGGTCAAAGGTCATTGACCCCTGCCTAAATCACTAAAAATTATATTTCAGCAACAAAACATGATATATTAGTATATAGATGATCTTGGTGTCAAAATGGACAGAATTACAAAAGAAGATGACATAAGATAATTATTGACCCTTGGGACCAAATCCTGACCTCTGAAAATGAGGTCAAAGGTCAAAAAAGCTGTTTTATCACTAAAATGTCATATTTATAACAGGAAAATTACCAATATTATATAAAATGAGCAAAAAACAAACCGAAGAGGTTAATTTCAACTTACGTGGTGGATATGGGGGTTATTATTTTTCAAGAGCAGAGGGGAGGGGGAAATTACCTTTCTTGGGATCAAATGTCATTGACCCTCGACTAAAACACTATAAATTGCATGAATGAAGTCTTTGTTTTGTCTTTGTTTCAGGAGTGATTACTGAGAAAACCTAGCTAGCCTACATGTACCTTGACTACCCCAGTGCAGTGAGATGTCCAAAAGTTCCCTGAGGCCTTTGGAACAATACTGTAAAATACAAAATTACCAGGATGGATATATGTGAAATATGTAGTGAGGACTTTTCAGAAGCAGGAAAGCTACAGAGGTTGTACAGAAAGGGACATTGATAATCTAATAGAGCAGTGTAGACTTATCAACAACTCTTCATTATTGGAGGATTGGACCAAAAATGGAGTAGCAACACTCCTATGACAGTCCATCGTAGATGCCGAACCCTTTTCATGCAAAAAGGAGCCAGGTGTTGAGGAGCAAGAGCATGCGCCAAGACCAAAGCGCCAAAAGGTGTCTCAAGCAGTAAATGATGACAAGTTCATGGTAAGATAAAGTAATTTTTTACTTGATTCATGTAAATTTCATTAAGATTCCAAGCTCATACCTGTTTTATGTATTTTGTTTGAATTTGGCATTTTCCTTCCGACGAAAAAATCATGGTCCTTGTCGCTGTGTTCAGGATGAACAGAATCAAAATGGCGATTCAATAGACTTGGCTTCATAGATTGATTGCCGAGAACTTTTCCACAAATCACACACTGTGGAGCTTTCTAATTCACCTTTTTGGATGGAAGTGAAGCCTAACTTGAGATAACTCTCCGAATATTTCGTTGAATGATGCCTGTGAACGATAAATGGTAAATACGGGAATAAGGATGATTGATAGTGTGGCTGATAGGAAAAAGGAATAATAAGTGTGGCAGGATGGAGTAAAAACGGCAGTGTACATGCACGGTTTCATTGAATTAATTATTGTGCACAAGCTGCATGAGAGAGAAGTAAAATAAAAACTGCGTTAAAAAAAAAGCACGCTACCGCGTACCACGCCGCGTGCCACCGAGAAAGTCCAATGTACCACCTGTGGTACGCATACCACAGGTTGGGAACCCCTGATCTAATGGATGCTGGTGAATGTGCCGTTGATGTTGCCGGGTTATTAAGTTTGCCTGCAATCGTTAAATATCCTGCTTATTAAAGAATGAGGAAGAAGACGACGTACCACCAATTTTAACTGCTTCTGTAAGAGGTTTTTTTCATGCAAATATGTTTGGTAATTGTATAGTATTTTATTTATATGTCTGTGTAGTTGAATATTACTCATTAATCCAAAAAATGGTAATATCATAGGTAAAAAGCAAAACGTAATACATGAAGTAGCAACGAGAGAAACGCATCGATTCACCCCCCCCCCCCCCCCCCCCCCCCCCCCCCCCCCCCCCACGGCTTATTCCATAATTCTTATGAAAAAATTGCTTTGATTTTCGTCGTTTCACTTTTCAGGAACACATCCTCGATGTAAACCAGGATCTTACAGGAACATGATTTGTCCACTGGCCTCTCTGTCCTGAATTGTTATTCATGTACAAGCACAATGATGCTTTCAAATGCTATTGTTCTTAATTACAGCTGCAGGTAAGGAAGGGGAGAGGGGAGCAAAAAATGTTTTTGCATGCGCAAACACGTATTAACTCAAGACCGTCTGAGCTCCCTTATAATCACCATTATTTTTATTTATTATTTGTGTAACTTTGATACACAAGATTTAGTATATATATATATAATATATATATTATATATATATTATATATATATATAATATATATATCTCTCACAATATGGACAGTTTTGCCTTGCGAGTAGAGGACTTCTGATATTTTTCAACCCCTTGCTGCATTGCCAATTATGCATCTCTTTTATGATTTGACAAATTAAAAAAAGAATAACACAATGTATAAAATTCAGAAGATCAAGCAAAAATTGTAAAAACACATCAATTCATGATACGAGGGGTATTAAAAAAAAAAAAAGGTTTTTGTATTTCTATAACAAAAAGTCAAATATACATGCATCTCTCCAAAGAATTCGCAGAAACAGGACTGGGTGTCAGAGAAGGGCTGGGCCTGGCAATCGGGCTGGTACTACGAGTGGGCAAGCTCCGGCTGAGTGCCAACAGAAAGCGCTCGAGCAGAAGTAGACGCCGCTGCAGTCGCTCTGCTGAGAGTGTAGTCTGTGCAGCAGTGGCAGAGAGCAAACGCTGCTCAGTCAGCACAAGACGTAAACACTCCGAGAGCTCAGATGTGGCTGTGGGAAAACCAGAGATTGCTACTTTGTTATGAACAGGAATCAATATTTAATGTAAAAGCAAAACTATATTGACAAACACAATACCCCAAACCCCAACCACTTACACTCCTTCCTCCCCACAGCAACAATAAGGTGAGAGGTAAGGGGGTTAAAATCATTATTCATAAACTATAGATAATGGAACTAGATATCTGTGATCACAAAGCAATCACCAAGGGTAAGCCGAGGGAGGCTTACCCTTGACGATCGCCCACAACTTATCCTTGGCCCACGATTCAATGATGGCATATTTTGTTTGGATCACCATATGACTTGACCTTCAACATTGTCATTTATTTTTGGATACATAGTCAAGGCTGGTGGAAGAGCTAGTACCAATACACTGAATTGAGTAGTAGTACACTGAATGGAAACAGGAAACAACAGGACAAAAGGAAGAGTAGAGAGAGGGGGGAAATACCAACAGCAGAGATGATGGCCAAGATGGAGGCAGACTTGGACAAGCAATGGGTATGGGGAGGAATAGGTGGCAAGAGGATGCATAGGGTGGACAAAATGGATACAGAGGAAACTCTCAGGAGGGAAAACTGGAAATTTGGGAGGATGACTTAGAGTGAGGTTGGAGGGGTGGGTGGCGGGGAGGATGTGGAGATTAACGAGGATAAAAAAGATCATGGCTTTGGATTGGTGGGGGGAAGCAAAAGTGATACTGCTCATGCACCTTCGTGCCCTGTGGTGGTCAGAATTACCATGTTTGGTGAATGTCTGCACACCCGTTTATGATGAGATAGCATGACGAACAGACAGACAGACAGGATGAACTAATTACAACATCCTCCCCATTTTTTTCAAAAAGCGTGGGGATAAAAATTAACAAAAAGAGATGCGAGGATGAATACAGTGAACGAATGGAGACTGACTCGACAGAGGCAGTGCCAGACAACCACAAGCATTTCAAGACAACCAAACGAGCTTAAGGTCAATAAACTCCCACAACTCTTCCGACCAATACCATTGATAAAGGAAAAAAAACTATTATTAAGCTACAGGAACTAAAAAGGTCATGATTTGCAATCAAGACATACTAGCGATACCCGTGCACATGCACAGGATAGCAATACAACATAGCTGGTAGCAGACGACAGACCGTACACGGGGAATGACAAAAATACGCATTGTGCAAAATGCAAGTGGTACTATGGAACGCCAAGACTTCCCAAACATTGGCGGCATGTCCGCTAAGTGCCACAGCAATTTCATAGGGATCGTGTGACGGCGAGCCGAGTTTTTAGTGTGCAAGCTTGGTATTATAATAGAGATAAAGACATACGAAAGTCTGTGAAACATTTTTGTTCGGGAAGAGTGCAGCTCGCTCTCCCCTCACCAATTCCTGAACTTGTGACACCCTCACCATTGCCAGTCTCTTCTACCAACTCCCTAAATAAATACAATCAAGTTTTATCTCCCGATTTTTCACACTCCGTTACCTCCTGCAAAAGAGCTATTCATTCCTTCAACTGATGTTCACATCAAACATTTATTACACCGTTTATAATTTCACTCCAAATTCTTCTGATTCCTCGAATAATTCATGCCGTGTCAACTAATTATCCAACTATCATTCCACTAGCTTTCTTTACCTGCATTCTATTTCTTTACCAATGACAAATCCAATCCCAGAATTAAATTTTTTCTCTCCTGCTCCACTTGCCACTAAAATGACTATGCCCAGAGCAAACACTTCTATAAAACAATACAATTACCTGCTAATCTGCAACTAAAACAACTGCAACCAGAAATATCAAACACAGCACACCTTACACAAAATGGTGATAACAACTTAAAGCGATATTAATTGATCGCTTATGCCGCAAGAAAAACAGAATCCACCAACCGTTGTCCACGAAAACTCACAACATCTCCCCTGTTAATGGGTACATCTAAAATTCAAACAAAGGAGCTGATACTCTAGGTTTCCCTGCCTTTTGGGTGGTATGAGGAATAGACTTGTATAATATGAAAGCTAAACCTTGAACTCTTTTTGAAAAATCACGTGCACAAGCCAGGTTACCAAGATGGTTGCCGTGGCAATATAATTCAGCCAATCACAGCCATGATATAATCAGGTTGAGATAATGTCATGAGGAATAGATATCTGCAAGATCAAAGCTAAATGTTTAACGGTTTTTGAAACATCGCGTACACAAAAGTACAGTGCATGGACGGATGATCGGTTGGCCCTCATTTTAATGTTAGCAGTCTCCGACCTTGTCGGAGGGGTGGTGGACAATAATCTTCAGTCAATCAACACCATGGCTAAATTACAAATTCCTGCTCAAATCAACGACAGACAATAGCCAGGCCAGTGGCGGTTCACGAAAGACAGGCCAAAAACTTTACTTTACCGACCCCACAAGATGGTGCGAATCATTGAGGCCAGTAGGCAGAAAAAGTAGTTGCAATTTTCGATAAATCCTTTTTTTTCAAAAACAACAACTAGAGGGGGAGCACTCGGTAGAGTGCAAAACCTCCGCCGCGCGAATAAACTGCGTGGGTCACTTAAGTGAAACCTTGATATCCTATTCATTGTAGGGCAAAACGGATCAGACTCTACTGAACCACGATTGAAGAATAACTAAACTAGATCGACGTGCATGTAGAAATGCCAAAAAAATAAAATCGAAATTTTTTTGAAAAAAAAGTTGCAAAATTTGTTTTTTTTTCTCTTACAATTTTTTTTGGGGGGGTTGGAAATCACTTAAAACATGTAGAAATGCAAAAAAAATTCAATATTTTTCAATAAAATCGAAATTTTTTTGAAAAAGTTGCAAAATTTGTTTTTTTTCTCTAAAAATTTATTTTTTTTTTGTTGGAAATCACTTAAACATGTAGAATGCAAAAACAAAAATTCAAATATTTTTTCAAATGGCGCCATAGCGGCCATATTGGACTTTGGACCAAGCCAAATCTAATGGCATGATCCTTGGCCATACCTAATCCCCCCACCAGTTTCGGCGAATCCTCAGGAGTTTTTCCGTAATACTAGCTTCACAAACAAACAAACAAACAGAACAGGGTAAAAACAGTAACCTCCGTCCATCTTCGATGGCTAGTAACCCTAAATTAGCCATATATTAGCCAATCTGTGAAAAAATTTAAAAGAAGCTAGTTTCAACTGATTTTGGTGGGTATGGGTATGGACAACTTCCAAAAAAAGTAAGGGGGATAGGGGTTGGGGAAATTTTTTTATTAGAGGTCAAAGGTCATTGACCCCTGCCTAATCACTAAAAATTATATTTCAGCAACAAAACATGATAATATTAGTATATAGATGATCTTGGTTCAAAATGGACAGAATTACAAAAGAAGATGACATAGATAATTATTGACCCTTGGGACCAAATCCTGACCTCTGAAAATGAGGTCAAAGGTCAAAAAAGCTGTTTTATCACTAAAATGTCATATTTATAACAGGAAAATTACCATATTATATAAAAATGAGCAAAAAACAAACCGAAGAGGTTAATTTCAACTTACGTGGTGGATATGGGGGTTATTATTATTCCAAGAGCAGAGGGGAGGGGGAAATTACCTTTCTTGGGATCAAATGTCATTGACCCTGACTAAAACACTATAAATTGCATGAATGAAGTCTTTGTTTGTCTTTGTTTCAGGAGTGATTACTGAGAAAACCTAGCTAGCCTACATGTACCTTGACTACCCCAGTGCAGTGAGATGTCCCAAAAGTTCCCTGAGGCCTTTGGAACAATACTGTAAAATAACAAAATTACCAGGATGGATATTATGTGAAATATGTAGTGAGGACTTTTCAGAAGCAGGAAAGCTACAGAGGTTGTACAGAAAGGGACATGATAATCTAATAGAGCAGTGTAGACTTATCAACAACTCTTCATTATTGGAGCGATTGGACCAAAAATGGAGTAGCAACACTCCTATGACAGT
>CM068964.1:72206155-72217756 GCA_035128595.1 Eptatretus atami
AAAAAAAATAGTGACGCAGGCCCAGGACATGGGATGCCGAGATGCAGTACAGGAGCTCACAAATGACGAAGAGTAAGGAGACGCAAGATTGCATTTTACCTCAAAACAGCAATCACATCGAGCCACCATGAACTCGCAAAACTCTTCGTAATCGACACAGTTACTCGATCTATAATACAATGGTACATAGACCACGAAAGAAAAACTCGACGAGCAGCGGGTTGCAGACCAAAATTACGATGAAGAGTTAATGAGAGGGAAGCGAAAATGTACGTGATGACGTAATGACGAGGGAAGCGAAAATGTACGTGATGACGTAGAGGCGAGGGAAGTTGAGTTTTTTGGGGGAAATTTTTCGTACTTTTACTTTCTTTATCCGGTTCATTGATGAAAATATCACTATATACTTTTATGTATGTTTCATACTGAGATCCGTTCGATTCTATTTTTTGAAATTAAAACCATCTGAACAAAACATACGCACGAAAGAACAAGACACAAGCAATGCAAAACGGTTATTTATCACCACACCGCCTCATGAGATCTCCTCATTTAACAGTTAATATTTATGATAAGAAGATAAATATTGTGATGTGAAGTGTTTGACGGTTTGCACACGTCATTTCCGGTATGACGTGGTGTTTCAGTACGAATCACCTTGTAAAACGCCCGCCGTGCTTTAAATGTACAAAGAAACAGGAAAAAAAAATTTAATTCTTGATGTGATTATAATGATTTTTAAGTAATGTGCAAAGAACTGAACGTGGTTTTTAATTGTAATAATTTTTTTGAGGTGTTACATTAAAAATAAAAATAACCCTGTGGGTGCTACCCTCAAAAGTTCCAGATAAACTATCGTGAGGTAAATTAAATCAAGGACGAGATTGTCAGCACGCAATGGATAATGGGCCGCACAACTCGCTTCAGACTCGTCAGAAAGTGAATTTGACGAATAATTTTCTGCTCAAGAATCCTCAGATTACGACGATAGTCAAAATCAGTATTATATGTAGAAGGTATGCAAGTGGTAAGACCAAAAATGTGTGAATCAGAGGACGTGATGACGTAGGGCGGGTGACGTAGAAGCGGGTGACGTCATACGTGATCGACGTTTTGGGGAGAGAGGGGGGCGGGGCAATCAAGCGAACAAGGACATCATTAAATCTTCGTTTCAACATATTTATGTTCAAGAAATGAACAACGATGAAATGTTTCATGAAGCCAGATCTATTCATGAAACCAAACATGATTTTTGGATTCTGTGAGACTTTTAAGCACTCAAGCAAGCACTCCAACAAAACGGTTAATAAGGAACGCCTGGCTTGGAAAGCGAGAGCAAGCTGATTGGGAAGAGGACGCCTCAGGGTTGTCAACTCTGATTTTGCCACCATTACCAGATCCGCCAAAATTCGTTTCCAAAATGGAGCGTTTCATTACCATGTCGATGGAATTCATAAAAACGTGCACTGTGATAGGGAGAAAAAAAATGAAAGACAGACAGAGAGAGACAGACAGAGACAGACAGAGAGAGAGAGAGAGACAGAGAGAGAGAGAGAGACAGACAGACAGAGAGAGACAGACAGACAGACAGAGACAAACAGACAAAGAGAGAGACAGACAGACAGAGAGAGAGAGAGAGAGAGACAGACAGACAGAGACAGACAGACAAAGAGAGAGACAGACAGACAGAGACAAACAGACAGAGAGACAGAGACAGACACAGAGAAAAACAGAGACAGACAGAGAGAGAGACAGACAAACAGACAGACAGAGAGAGACACAGACAGAGAGAGAGAGACACAGACAGAGAGACAGAGAGAGAGACAGACAGACAGAGAGACATACAGAGAGAGAGACAGAGACAGACACAGAGAAAAACAGAGACAGACAGAGAGAGACAGACAGACAGACAGACACAGACAGAGAGAGACACAGAGAGAGAGAACCACTGGACCTGCAGCTTATCTGGGCCCTGGCCGAATGTTGTAACCCAAATTTATACAAGGAAATCTAACACAGGTGGAGGCCATTCAGCCCATCATACCTGCACGAACACCATACTCATTTATCTACACAAGATCTAAGGAAGAAAATGCCAAATATATATATATATTTAATTTTTACTTTGTTTTTTTAAGTTTTTGTAGTTTTTTTTCTTCCCCTCAGGAGAGGGAGCATGGGCTTGGTTCCCTCAGGAGAGGGAGCATGGGCTTGGTTAAAAACGCATCAACCACACAACTCCCTTAACAAGACCCCCACCAACAGCACTCCGTATGCAATCACCCATCAATGCTCAAACAACTTAAAAGTCTTACCAACATCCCCGTACCCCTCTATCTTCATAACTTCCAGGTACCTATCAAATTTTAATTTAACCTTATCTACTTTTTCTGCTGCCACTACCTTTCCAGGGAGACCATTCCATACATGAACTAGAGGGGGAGCACTCGGTAGAGTGCAAAACCTCCGCCGCCAATACTGAGCTGGGTCACTCAAGTGAACCTGATATCCTATTCATTCAATTGTGACGTCAACAGTGCTCACAGAGTTTTAGTTTGCCAACTTTCCCTTTTACTTTTAACTTTTACATACTCAATTCATTCGTCATAACTAGATTCCTTGAGACAGAATATTGATTTTACGTGGGTATATCCACCTGAAGTTCCAAAATCAGCCGCAATTATAATTTTGGCATGTTTTTTTGTTGGAAATCACTTATAACATGTAGAAAGCAAAAAAAAAATTCTAAATTGTTGAAAAAAAGTTGCAAAAAATTTTTTTTTCCTCTAACATTTTTTTTGGGGGGGGGGGGTTGGAAATCACTTAAAACATGTAGATATGCAAAAAAAAAATTCAAATATTTTTTCAAAATGTCGCCATAGCCATATTGGATTTTGGACCAGTCCAAAATCTAATGGCATGATCCTTGACACGCAACTAACCCCCCACCAAGTTTCGTCGAATATCCGTTGAAGAGTTTTTCCGTAATACTGTCACAAACAAACAAACAAACAGAAAGGGTGAAAACAGTAACCTCCGATCTTCGATGGCGGAGGTTAATAAGTCAAGCCGTTCTCAAGTTATTTCTGGAAACCAATTCAAGAGGCTGCCCTAGCCGCCATATTGATATCGCATCGCACTGATAATATATCGAAAGGAACCTTCCTCTACTCAACCCAACATACCCTGCAAAATGATTAATCGGACAAGGCGTTCTCTCTCGAATTGAACGGAAACCAAAGTTGAACAGACGCCACGGGACAACGCCTATGACGACCAATATCCTTAGCCAATTCAGGCTGAGGGTAAAAACCGAACACAACGTGCGTTCATGTTTGTTCAGTGTCTCCCCCACCTGTTCGAGCCGCATCTTCGCGCTTTGTTTTTCATTCGTCGTCGGTGAAGTCTCTCGTGAAAGCATTCTCTGTGTGTCGATCGCTACTTTACCTCGTGTTTTCACCTTGATTTGTGCTGTTTTTTTTTTATTTTTTATCTTGTGTTTTAATATAACAAAAAGCAATCCGATCACGTGTGTGACGGACTGTCGGGCAAGGATTTCATTTCACAGAAAAACCGGTTGTAATTTGGAATATCCATGATTACCTCAGCCCGATGCGTTTGATGAAAAGTGATTGTGGTTCTGGGGCATCATGGGTGACTGAGGGTGCACTGGGCAGCGCTCGCAGAGTGCGCGAGCGATCGGAACCCAGGCCGGAGCATGATCCTGTGTGAACGTTTGGATGTGGTGATTGTACTAGTTTACATACAATACACCGCCACCGAAGGTCATTTACTCATCTTATTTTACCTTAAACATGGGGATTTCAGTTGAAAGTGCTTTGAAAGTGGTTTTCTTGGGGTCCAGGAACAGATTAATTCACTCCATTATTTCTTATTGGGAATAGTTTGGGAATCGAACTTTTGCAATCCGAACAGCCTCCTGGAACGAATTCAATTCTTATTCTGGGGCACCACGTACTGGTATATTCCGAACTGTTATATTTTTATTTCAGTAACAAAAGAACTGGTATATATACCCACTCGTTACCGTCCGTCTGGCCGCACGTTCGCCTTAGGGTCCCTGCGGTCGCCTTGCGTCTGCCTTGAAATTCTATGGCCGCCGCAGGGACGCCCTAAGGTCACCGTGCGACATCAAATCAAAGACCGTACGGCACCACCACGTTTTCGGTCTCCACAATTTCTAAATACGCCGTGCGGCTCCCGAAAATAAAAACATATGTGACTGCTACATTGTGTGACCGTGGAAATACTGCGGTCGCCGTATAATTGCTATGTGCCGTAGATTTTGGAGACCCAACGGCCGCCGTGGCAAATGTGACTTGGCCTAAGTCCCCGGCTTGAGTACATTCCGATCGACCCTGCCCTTTCCGGAGTCAGCTGCAAATCTGTCTGGTGCGTCATAATTATACAAGGCTCTCGCAAACTAGCCGTTGGGGTCCCACACAGGTGTGGATGCAAATTTCTCCAAAATTAGCATGATGGGTTTAAGTGTGATAAAAAGATGTTTAAAAATGTTGCCAATTAAACTTGATTGATAAATCAAATTAAACTTGATTGAAAAAGTAAATGTTTTTAGCATATAGCACAATGTATTGTTGTAACCCTTTTCTGAGAAATGTACCAGGGTGTGTCAATAAAAGGTTAACCGCTTCAAATGACCTTTGTACTTTTCATCATTACCTTAATTTTTTTTGGTTTTTCAGGAGTGATCAATGATCTTTGGAGAAGTCATTCAAGCATAACCAAAGTATTCTGCAGAAAAAATGACGTTTTATACAGATCAAAGAGGAAACATGTTCAAGTGGTATTTTGAGACCAAATCAATTGCTTCCGTCCAGACGAGGTTCTGTATTGAATATGGAGTGCATCCCAGAAACAAGCCAAGCAAGCCAGCCATTTGGAAACTTGTAAAAAAGTTAAAAAGTGAAGGGACGCTTCTCAACATCAACAAGGGAAGGTCCAGTCACCCAAGAAGTGTACGGTGTGAAGGAAACATGGAACGAGTTCGTGAGTCAGTCATGCAAAGTCCGAAGAAATTGCATCGACAAAGATCGGCTGAACTGGGTCTCACTCCCAGCAGTAGCAGAAGAATAATGAAACAAGATTTAAACCTCTTTCCTTACCACATCACAACAGCCCATAAATTGACCGATGGGGATGAAGCAACACGAGCTGCTATGTGTGAGATGCTGTGGCAGAAGATGGAGGAAAACCCAAACTGGATTCGCGGTGTGGTGAAGTGACGAGGCACACCTTCACGTCAATGGTGCTGTCAATTCACACAACAACATTTTCTGGGGAAGTCAACGCCCAGATGAGGTTGAAGAGAAGTCGCTTAAAGGTCGGAAAGTCACTGCTTTTGTGCATTTTGTGCCTCTTGTGCACTGCTGGTCAACTTTAAGCACATTAACGCATAATAATCGCCTGATGACACAATTAGGAGCTCGAAGCGTGCCTTTTGTTTTTAACCTTGCAAGTCCTTTTCATCTTTATTCACGAGTCACTCATTTTGAGGATGACTTTTGTTCTACACCACCAAGACCATTGAGTGAAGTGGATTTAGTTTGTTGGCTGAACAGCCACAACGAGAACGAATGAGTCCTCTGCCTTTTTACATTCCGCACTATTTTGGAGACACTCGGCGCAGCTGCTCGATGCCAAGAAATTCTTCCTTCTTTCACCAATGATGATGGAAGGAATAATTAATCATCAACCGGTCTGCATTTCCAACACGTCATTGCATTTTAAATGTGAATGAGATTTATTTTGGTCTGTTTTAAACAACATCATCATCGCCAGCACACTGAAAGGAACCATCACCACAATTGGTGACCCCGACGTGATTACGATGTGGGAAGCGTGACATGATCTGACATGATTCAACGTGAGCGAGTCATTTAATTTCATATTCCATCATGTCAAATGAAAGGCCTCCTTTTGTGGCACCTCCTTATTGCAGCTGTTAGCTTGAAGCCACCTCCGTTTTGGAGTAATGACCCCACCATCTTGTTCGCCCGAGTTGATGCATAATTTCTAACCCGAGGCTTCACGGCTCAGGAGACAAAATTGGTACGTGTCGTGGCTTCTCTGCAGCCAGAGATAGCGCAATAGGTGTGGGACATCATCATTGAGCCACCCAATGAAAGGCCATATGACTCCCTCAAGGCAGAGCTCGTTCGCTGCACCTCATTGCAAAAACGCTTGCATCAACTTCTTATTTTGGAGGAGCTGGGGGATCGTAAGCCTTCTCAATTGCTATGAAGGATGCGACAATTGTTCAGTGAGAATAACAAACTCAAGCAGCTTTTTCTCCAATGATTGCCAATCAATGCTCAGCGTATCCTTGTTTCAACCAATGATTCAGTAAATATCGAGCAACCAACCACTTCCTCCATCGGTGCGGTGACAGCCCAGTTAGCCAGTGACGTGTCTGGACCAGTTCCATCCGACGGCCTGAAACCCAAATGGACCAGCTAACTGCCGAAGTGCAGGCTCTGACAATTTACGTGTCATTTTAAGGAGCATAGTTGTAGATGGACCCAAATCAACATGCAAGAGACTGATGCACAACAATACTGTTATCTTAGTACACAGCAACATGCAAGAGACACATGTTAGTGCCATTGGAAATTTGGTGAGAATGCACACATATGCGTTCAGCCTTGTAGTTTTCACAGTCCACCCTGTTTTGCAGTTGGGAAACACAACAAATAGCGACTAGCAACGAGTCAGTCTGGTGACCAACAACCAAGTCACTTGTTTTTCATTAGTGACAGGAACACCGGCACCCAATTTTTAGTTGACACTGGAGCTGAAGTCAGAATATTACCCCCACGGTTATGGACAAACGTAAACCATCTTCATTTACTCTCCAAGCTGTCAACAAATGCACCATTTCCACATACAGTGAATAATTGATAACCCTCGATCTTGGTCTGAGATGCGTTTACCGATGGATATTTATCATTGCTGACTTACTTACCCATCTCTATCATCGGAGCCAATTTATTGAAGCATTTTGGCTTGTTGGTGGATGTCAAAAAGCAAAGGCTCCTTGACTCCACCACAAATCTTTCTGTCAAAGGTATCACCATGCACATGCCTTCTATCAGTCCAAAGTTTTTGTTTTTCAAGTCTGACCACATGGCCAGTTATGACACCATCCTTCGAAGGTACCTAGAAATAACTCGGCCTACCTAAAGTGAAGTGTCAGTCAAACTCTCCACGACTCATCATAATGACACATGTGGCCCTACAGTCACGGCTCGATCATGTCGACTAGCTCCACGTTGTTACGCAATTGCTAAAGCAGAGTTTAACCATATGCTATGCTTGAGCTGGGTATCATTCGACCTTCAAGCAGCAACTTGTCCTCACCTTTACATATCGCCAGAAGAAAACGTCTGGAGATTGGAGGCCCTGCGGTGACTACCGCGCACTGAAATGAAACACAGTACCAGACCATTACCCTGTACCACTCTTGCAGGATTTTGCTTCTCGACTCTGGAGAAAGCAAGTTTTCTCCAAGCTTGATTTAGTGAAAGCGTATCATCAGATTCTGGTATAGCTGGCTGGTGTGCACAAGACAGCCATGACCACCCCTTTTGGCCTTTTCAAGTTTGTGCATATGCCCTTTTTGGGTTATGCAATGCAGCATAAACTTTTCAGCATTTCATCGATGAGGCCATCTGGGGTTTGCCTTTCATTTAGGCCCACATTGATGATGTGCTCATAGCCAGCGAGACAATCAATGAACATAAACAACATTTGTAGTTCATATTCACTGGCTTATCACAATATGGTGTCATCATAAATCCTGCCAAATGTCAGTTTGGGGTGCCCTCATTACAGTATTTGGGGCACTTGATCGCCGAGCATGGCATCCACCCACTGGCTGACAAGATCAAGGCGATCCAGCACCAGTTGCAGCCGGCATCAGTGCGTAAGTTACAGGAGTTTCTGGGAATGGTGAATTTCAGCAGGAGATTCATCCCAAACTGTGTAGACACCCTTCATCCACTAACTGACCTCCTCACACGACATGGGAAGGAGCCAAAGACTTTTGGTTTGGTCCAACGAATGCACTGCTGCTTTTACCACAGTGAAATTTTTGCTAGCAGAGGTCACAATGCTTTTCTATCATGTCAGATGTACCACTCTATATCATGATGGACATGTCAGATGTGGCAATGGGTGGAATATTATAAGAGCATGTAAAAGGTAAGTGGGATCATGTGTGGCACTACCGGTACCTGTACAGGAGGATGGAACTCCTAGACTTTAAGTCCTTGGTGCTTCCAGTCTTGCTCTACGGATGTGAGACTTGGACTCTGACCAGGGATCTGAGATGGAGAATTAACTCCTTCGGCACCAGGTCTCTGGAGAATCCTTGGCTATCGCTGATCAGACTTCGTAACCAACGAGTGGTTGCTAAGAGAGACTCAGATGAGATTTGTAACCTATATAGTCCAAAAGCGGCAGCTGCGGTTGTATGGACATGTGGCTCGCTTTCTTAATGTCGTTTTCCTGATGCTTACCAGATTCTCTCAGCGAGGGACCCCCATGAGTAGAGGAGGCCAACGGGCCAACTATGTGCCTCGTAGTTGCAGCAGGTTGATCGGCATCTCAAGGAGATGGGGATGGGCCAGGCATCTACCTGGGGGATGGCCAGATGGAGGCCTCTGGACTACCGGTGGAAAGTGGATGCAGTGGCATGCTGTTCCAGCACATGTGCCCATTCCTGACCTGACCTATCCACTGGCACTTCTCGTCTTTACGTTCCTGCTGAGTTCAGGCAGGCCATATTTGATGCTTTGTGCAATCGATCCTCAACCTCGTATCAGAGCATCCTATCCTCGCCCTGGTATCCCTCCATCCATCACTTCCCTCCATCGCATCTATCCTTTGCTCCATTCATCCTTCCCTCCATCCAACCCTCCCCCATCTCTTTGTTTGTCCTTGCTCTCCCACCCCTCCTTCCTCTCTCCCCTCCCTCTCTCCCCCCTCTTCCAACTTTCATGAAGTGATAAACAATGGGTGGCTGTGGTAAGTTCCCAAAGGTGGTTATGTTGTGCTGTGGTTGTTGTGTTGTGTGTTTGGAGTCAAGAGTGTCAGGGAATGTGCGGGTTGGGAGGATGGGAACTTTTTGGCGGTCAGAGCTGCTGCTGGGTTCAATTCCACGGTTTGAATTTTGTGATTTGGCTCAGTTGAGAGATTCTGGGGCTCATCACATATTGGTTGTAAAAAGTGTGCTGAAATTAAATAAAGACATGAAACACTGGCATCTCTGGGCATTTATAAGCATTGCAGCTCGGTGGGCTCTCGGGTTTCTTAGCCTTAGCCAGGTTTCAGGGTTTGGCCTGGAGGATTGGGTTTGGCGAGGGGTCCGGCTGCTGGAGGGGTGTTCGTTTTTCTGGTCCGTGCATTCTTTGGCACTTTGGGCATGTCCAGGCAGTGTGTGACCCCTTCAAAGAGATCCAGATCCAAAGTGGGTAAACAGGGTGGCAGCCGCAGTTCGAATCACATTACTCAAGGGAAGCCCATGTTATAAACTCTTTTAAAATGGCACGTGCTGTTTGACAGTGACAGGTGGTTTTGCTATCCTGTTTGAATGTGCTGTCTTATGTACCCCATTTCATTCAATCCTGTATTAATGCCAGCAGACAAGACCATCCCCCGCTTCCCCTCAAGTCCCCCTCCCAAATGCAAGTCAAACCCCCCCTTCCCTCAAGTCTCACTACCAAACGCAAGTCCAGAACACCCCTTCCCATCCCCACTTCTCCCTCCTTGCTCCCCATCCTCTTTACTCCCAACACCTTATCACAACCACCCTTCCCCTTCCCATTTCCCCCTCCTTCTCCCCATCCTCTTTGCTCCCACTCCTACCTCCCAGAGTGTATAGCGTCATGTGATGAAGCATCCCTCTCCCTCCTCCCCCTCTTCCTCACTCTCCTGTCCGAGCTCCCCCCCCCCCACCCTTCCTCGCTCCCCCTCCCTCCTACCTCTCTCTTTCTCCCCTCCCTTCCTTGTTCTCTCCCCTCCCTTCCTCCTCTCTCTCCCTCCCTTCCTCTCTCTCTCCCCTCCCCCTTCCTGCTCCTCTCCTGTCTCCTCTCTCTCACCCCCCCCTTTCTCTCTCTCTCTCACACACCTCTCTCTCTCTCCTTCTCTCTCTCCTGCCCCTCCCTTCCTCCTCCTCTCTCTCTCTCTCTCTCTCTCTTCGTCTCTCTCTCTCTCTCCCCCCAAATAATATTCCCATCAACAAAGCAATGGGTTTATTTGCTAGTAAAGAATATTTTCAGACAAAGTCAAATGTAATTAAACATGATGATAAACCAAAAACTCAGTCCATGTCCATCTCCCAATGCTATGCACAATTGGTTGCTGTATATGAGCATATGAAGTAATTACAAGAGACTCCTCCATACTGTATATGATCCTCTGTCACTAATTCAGTCAAAGTTAGGCCCCAAGAGTTACAAGTAATTAAAGATCTCAGAACATATGAAAGTCGTTATTACTTCCACCACCGAGGGTGGACAGAGGTGATGTTTTCACCCCTGTTTGTCTGTCTGTGAGCAGGATATCTCAAAAAAGTTATGTATGGATTTGAACAATACCTGGCGGACAGGTTGTGTGTTTGCAAAGGACGAACTCTAAATGTCTCACTCTGTCTCTCAACCACACCCAAAACGGGATGTGCACTGCAACATACACAGTTTACTGTGCAGTGACATCACGTGCCATTGTGGAAATAAAATGTAAACTACAACATGACAACATGATTTATGACAGTGCTGCTGAAAACATATATATATATAAACACACACACACACCTTTCAAATATTGTTTTAAACAAAAAGTAACAAATTTTAGTTATGGGCCCCTTCTGAGTGTGGACCTGGCACCATTGTAAACCTGCACCTGCAGACCACTCATCTTACTCACCTCTTGCTAGTAATGCTCACTTTTCAAATTCTTCTGCCATCCCTGTGGCATCATTAAAACCTTTTGGTTTGTCAAAATTTCGAACTCCTCCAGAAGCCTCAACACTGTATACAAAAAATAACATTTCAGTGTGGCCTAAAAACACCATAATTGTCTTCTAAACTTGGTCAAAAACAGCATCTGAAAGTAATCCATCAGATATACTTAGCCCTATTTATCTATATCAAGTATATTGTCTGAAAAGGAAAAAAAAACTGATCAAATATTAGTCAAACAAACAACATAAACTCACTTTGAACCTAAATAGGCTTCAGGGAGTCAAGCAAGCAACATATACAGTCGGGCCCAAAAGTTTGCATACACTTGAGCAGAATACAGTTGACTTCAATTTATACCTCTTTTCTCTACAATAATCATAATTCTTTCCATTCCTAGAACAATTTCAACCATTCTCCCTTGTTTCTATCAAAGGTTTCTGCAACTTTTGTACTTTGGAAGATTTTATTCTCAGTTTAATTCATGATGTGACAAAAATAGTGGGTCAAAAGTTTACGTACACCAAGGTAACTTGCTGCATGATTGGATTTTGAAAGGCCTAGAATGTTCTGTAATAGCCTTCTATCACTTGTATTGTCC
>CM068964.1:72225830-72240499 GCA_035128595.1 Eptatretus atami
TCACAAATAAGGTCTCGAGTCGTACGTGGAGACGTAAATAGATGTTAATGACAGAGTCTGAGTCTGAGAGGCCATGGATCAAACCACTAATTTCCCGCCAAAATGAACCGCCCTTCAGCGAGCCCGCGCATCGGCTGGATCCCATTCCAAGCTTCATGTTGCGCTGGTTCCCATACTTTGAACGAACCGTTTATATTACATCCCGTAAAAGCGAACACCGATCGAAAATAGACAAATTTTTTTCGCTGCAAGCGGACGCCCGCAACCCCACGAAATTTGCTCGTCGACCCCACTTGGGGTCGCGCCCCCGGGTTTGAAAAACCAAACTCTATAATGTATGTCCAACTGGCGAGTAATGCAACTCTGTGACTATTGAGATATGTAGATTGAAACATCTTTTGGACATGTTCAGACTTAAATACTGATGTCTTTTAACTGTCATATTAGAGTGTAATTACAAAAGTGAAGTCATATGTTTGCATCGGTGGAAACACATGGTAATGGCAGCAGGCGTAGATGCGGCTCTTGGTTGTGTTCAGATTCCCAGGCTTTTAGCGATGTCAAAATGTTGGTTGATGATGGAATTGGAGACTGGTAGATGTACACGAACGATGGACTTGTGATCTTGGATAGACTTACAACGGTGTCCGATGTAATCTGATATAGTACATGTCCACTAAAAAAACAGATATTTGTCTTAATTTGTTCACTGAATAATTTAAATGCAAGACATGTCAGATTAGGAGATGAGATATTGGGATTTGCATTCCTGTAATTCGTGAATTGCTGAATAATGCCAGAATGTTATTGTTGTGAAGTCCTTGAGTAAACTGCGTTGATGTTTTCTTTGCTCACTTGCTGTGTATTATCTCCCATAAATGTCTCTCGCACATTGTGATGTTAAACCAATGTAATAGCATTATCAGAGAGCTCATACGTGGAATATCGCACCTGTTGTTTGTCTTTACCAGTTAAAATTACCATTTAACTTCCTATTGTCATAACTATCTTAAACATGTGCTTTTATTACTGAATTGTAACAACCATTTCTAAATGTGTATTTTTTTTCCTGCATACTTTCCAGATGGCCATACTTGGAGATTGGCTAGTCACCATTTTTCATTCCATATTAAATCAATACAAACCTGTTTACTACCCTGATGGGTTCTGTGTCATTTGATACCCTTTGCCATCAGTTTACAGTAAGTTCTCTGTTTGGAATTCTTTTCAATTATTTTTGACAGACAGAGAGACTGATGCAAATGATTTATGCGACTGTTGGCACGCACATGCAGAACAAGAGGCCGTACAATATTTCTAAATTCACAGCCCTAGTACTGCTAAACTGCAGGTTTTTGGAACTGCAAACGAGTCGATTCATGTTCTGCAATGTTCAAAATATGAAATTCAGTTGAAAAAAAAGATTCAGTAGTTCCTCAATCATAGACTGACAGACATACAGACAGAGTGAACCAATTGCTTTCCCATGCTTTGCATTACGTATGTGGGGTAAAATGCAATAAGTGAAGCAGGTACATTATTTACAACTCTGCAAAAACAACCGGCTCTTCAGAGTACAGTGCGTGTATGGGTTTAAAGGTGAGAAAGAGCATCCCGAGTTACGTTATTCGTGGGTGGTTAAATGGCACTGTAATGATACTGTAGGTATTATGCAATGTAATAATTAAATAATCCGGAAAATCTAAATCAATAGAAATCTAAATAAATGCTCAAAAATAAACATCGGTTTTATCCATTTAAATATTATAAAAAAAATAAAGATCAAACTCTGACAAACTTAGTTATAATGTTCAACTTGTCTTTAGAATAAAGTGGAGATACATTATATGTACTTAACTACATTGAAGGTTATACATGAACACACCAAACCAACAAGGTTGTTATTATCATTATCAAAATATCAAAAATATCAACAACAGTGCACATGTGTGTGCTTCAATCAGTACAGCAATATCACATATTAATGGCAACAGCCTGTCGGTCAAACCAAATAACCACGTGAACCGGTAAACACGATTACATCACCGCACATACCTGTGCCAAATTCAAATCCATTGTGTTACTCCCATCTGGATCCAGTGCCTTGAAAATTCCTGTTGGGATTTTTTAGGATTGACCAGGTGGAAGGCATGTCAGATAAGATGGCGGATGGATGTTTATCTAAGTAGTTAAGATTCTCTTTTCATCAGCTTTTAAAGTTGTGTTAAAGGTGTTTTATGAGCAATGCAATCATGGGACAAATTTTGAGAAGAAAGCATGCAAATCTTAAAAAAAAATAATAATAATAATACATATGTACAAGCTGGGTGGTGCCAAAATAAATGAGAGTTCAGTTAGAAATGAGAAAAATAACTTCTGCTTCATTGAATCTCACTGGAGGCCAAGACTTCTTCCTTTTCTTTAAAGGCCACAATTATTCCCATGTTGTTGTGGGGTTGGCTGGGGGAAGCTTAGCCTAAGTCGACTCGGTGAAGGCCAAGACTACATCGATGAATTAAGCAAATGTGTGGATATCTTATCCAACATGACTATTACATATCCAAATGTCCTCAGTACCTGACCCAAAGTCCATCGTGTGCCCATATTTAAGATATAATTACTAACAAGCAATGCTTTGTGCACTAGTCTCCGAAAACTAAATGAATATCCCACCTGTGAAATGAACTTCCACATTCTCTTCAATCTCATCCTCCCCTCCAGGGCTTTAAGACAGCTGTTCACCATCATCTCAGATCATCCCCAATCCAAAACCATGATCATTTCTACCCCCATTAACCCTCCCAAGCCCACTTGTTTCCAAGTTTCCAGTTTTTCCTTCCAGTGAGTTCTGTATCCATCTTATCCAATCCATGCATTCCCTCCTTACTCCTCATTCTTCCCCCACATTAGTCCAGCGGAAATGTGAAAAAGCATGTTGTGGCGTCATTATGAAGTTTTTTGGTTGATTCATCATCTCTGAGCTATCCTGAATCAGAATCAGCCGGGTGCCAGACTCGCACCCTTGAGGAATTTTTTTTAGAGGCGAAAAACAAAATGACGCCACCGACTTTCGATAAATTCTGTTTTGGCTATATCTTCACTTCTAATGCACTTACAAACACAATTTTGGTGTCTACTTACTAGTTTTCATGGTCAAGGAATCCGATAATGATAAAATTGAAGGTATATATAGACCTGTTCTCATATTTCAGATGGCCACCATTTTAAATGAAAAATGGCTATTGCAGTTCCACTGATCACTTCGAGTAAGAAATTGAATTTGATGAACCCTCAAATATTAATACTACGTACAATAATAGTCAATGACGGCTGAAGTAACTTACTTGCAATGATCAATGAATTGATGATTATATTGGAATACATTTTTACACAAATATATCCGGATACATGTGGATAGTTGACTATGGCTTTGGGTTATGTCTTAAAGTAAGTATGCACATGTATATGATTTTGAAATTACCTTTTATTTTTCGGCAAACAAATATTAACTTTGTTAAGGATGCAATGTTCTACATTATGTTCAATCTTCGTCATCGTCGTCGTGATTAGCAGCTACTGCCCTTGTCTGTTCGTTACAACAGTCTGCTCCAGCATTACAACTGCAAAACATCGAACATGACATCTGTGCTGCCACACAACCACACCTCCGGTGGAACATGGCGGCTGGTGGAGCATCCACACTTGATCGGCTGCAGAATGGTGACTGTGCAGCAGACACATCAGGTGGAAGTGTGGTTGGACACAACGTCGCACCGTCCTCACCTTCTTGCCATCCATACTTGATGGATCTAAGTTCGGAGGGTCTGACTGAGTGGCTGATTTCCATATAATGACTTGATGATGAGCGCGATGTACATGTTGAACAAAGGCATCATGCGATGGGGGCAACGACTTCAATTTCGGAGCAGAGGTAATCTTGGAGTTGGCCATCTTCGACTTCCACAACTGATACCAGTGTGTAGACATATCACCTTCGACTTTGGAACCATAACAGGCAGCAATGAAGGTAGTTGCCTCAGATATCATCTTTTCCTCGTCTGCTTCCAGCTGACCAAGTAAAGGTGGCATGACGTCCGCCCATTAGTACCTTCAGCGCTTGTGCCTTTCCAATGCCAAACAAATACGACACAGTATCGCATCCGGTCAGAGCATGTACAGCAGGCAGATATTTGGCGATGCTTTTGTGTTTCAGTGCTGTTTGGCGAATGTCTAGTTCGTCCTCCAGCACACGGACTCTCCATGCTGACATCCACAGTCATCTTTTCCTCGAGGTAGAAATGAATCAACAGGACAAAGACATCTGTATCGTCGCAGACCACTTTGATGTGTGAGTCACCACTGACACCTGACACAATTCTAACTAAGTGATGGATGATGATGACATCTGCTCTTCTATGGTGTGTTTTCAGATCCTGTCTCTGGAGAGTGGAATTGTTCCATACTTGTACTGGTGTAGGATCTTTTACGGTGATCACCAGTTTGGTCTGGTTGTCCACAATATGGGTCATCAGATACTGACAAAACAAATCGATCAGTTGTACTTTGTTGTGGCTACATTTAGGACCACTTTGTGCGCTGGAAGTGTTGTGTGTAAGTTGAGTTGATGTTTTCGACTTGAATCATGACCTGCGCGACTGGATCTCGTCATTTGTTTTGTGCTGATTTTGATGTACCTGTCGAAATCAGGATATTACGTCACAACACTCCAGGTGGTATTTGATGGTTCCCATGAAGTTGATCACATAATCCTCAACTCTACCATCTGTGGGCCAATGTACAGTCCATAACATGGCACATCCATCAATGATGACAGCATCTGGAACACCTTGGATTCAACTTGATTGCTCAACTTGGAGTTTTGTCTTCAGGATTGCTTTCGACTTAGCCCGCATCGCACCGCTCTCATCAAGCAAGGAGGCTGGGACAGGGGACAGTTCGTATGAGAGGACATCCTTGATATCAATATCCCTGTATTGTTGAAGACATATGACTCAGGTGTAGATCAATTCGGTATCATATACTGGCCTTCCATCCAGCTTGATGCTCTTTTTGGTCGAAGTCATCAGGGTTACTTTCTTAGTTAGTGTCTTGTTGAAGCTTGTTGGCCATCCAGATTCAAATTCCACCATCTGTTGTCGTCCAATCTTGAGAGAATCATCAACGTTTACCTTGTCTGTCGCATGAAACATAGTAGTAGACACCAAAATTGTGTGTGTAAGTGCATTAGAAGTGAGGATATAGCCCAAAACAGAATTTATCGAAAGTCGGTAGTGGCCATTTTGTTTTTCGCCTCTAAAAAAAATTCCTCAAGGTTGCGAGTCTGGCACCCGGCTGATTCTGATTCAGGATAGCTCAGAGATGATGAATCAACCAAAAAACTTCATAATGACGCTAAAGCACGCTTTGCCCTGAAATGGCTGTTTGGCATCTCGACTACATCTTGTATTTGTCCAAGTCCCCCTCTATTTTGTCCCTTAACCCTGCTGTTTATGTGCATTCCCCCTCTATTATACTGTTCCTTTGTTCTGTTATGTCCTGATCCATTCTATCGTCCAGCAACTCCTTCACGAGTCTTGACATTGTATACAAAAAAAATGAGGTTGGTTTCTCCTGAATCATAATCTGAGCCATTGATTTGAATACTAACTCTGCACTTATGTTCTCCGAATTCGGCGTATGAGCACACATTTGGATTGATCCATTTATTTTCATATTTTCCATATGACTACTTGTACAGGATTCATGCTTGTGCTTATAGTTGTCATAAAGCAGTGTCGCGTGCAGTTGTTCGTAGAATAGAGTGCGCACTACTCACGAAACATAGATTCGAGGCGGACGACACAGCAGATGTAGTTGTCAAAGTCCACCTGGCACTGATCATCACTGAACCTCATCACGACCATTTGCAAAACGCGATTATTGAGTTTGATGCCTGCTAACAGAGAGAACATTTAGGAAGGAAAATTTTAACACTGTCCCTTACGGACATGAGGTTTTGCACTGTAATCACATTTGCTAAAATCTGGAATAAGTCTTCTTATGTAAAGTGTGAGAAGACCAATTTTGGGGTGTGAGCTTTTGACACAGCTCTTTATGACTAATTGGTACAAGTACATTCACTGACAGTCCACTGGAATAAATTAAATTCAGAACAACAGTCATTTTGCTTCGTGATTGGGTCTAGTGAAGCAAAGCAGTACTAGGTTGTTATCCAAGAAGCTTTACTTTTTATAGGAAATGTCAAGGGGTCAGCATGAGTAAATGATCATGAAGAATTTTTTTAATATTATACAATCAAAAAATGCATCTTATGATGTAAAACTTTCTTTAGGTATTGACAAGCAGAAGAATGAAATAGAATTCACAATGGAGCCATAATTAAAAGGGAAATATCGCAAACCTGCTTTTCCAAGTGCTGTGCGGACTTCAAAGCTGCTCAGGTAACCAGAACCGTCAGTATCAAACTCTATAAAGTCTCTCTGCAGCCGTTCATTAGTAATTATAAGCAACAGAGAATGCAAGACTGTCATCAATAAGTTACGTTGATGTAATTAGAGTTAAAATATGCTTGTTAGGTTGTGTGTGTGGTGGGAGGGGGGAGTTGTGAGTGAGAGAGAGGAGGGGTCAGGCAAAATAATAGGCAGGACAATGGGGGTATTCCATACCTGCCACTGTTTGATTTTCTGCCAAAGCAGATAAAACTCCTCCACCCCAAGCTTGGCAGAGCCATCATTCTGTGAAGCTCATTAAGGAAGCCATGTAGGAAAAACTGGGGTGTGTTCCATGAGCAAGCAGCTTGCTATCGCTTTCCAAGCCAGCAGTTCTGTGTCAACCACTTTGCAAGCCACTCGCCAAGCCGCTTGGCAAGCGATTAAGAGAGGTGCTTAATTATGTTAGCAAAAATGTCCATCGTAGTCGGATTCAAAACAATATTACGACAACCAATGAAATGTTCAGAGGCAATACCCCTGTTATGTACACACATAATATTATGGAAACGTGGATTTAATACTTTCGTTTTTTCTCTACTTTTCACCTGAATTCTTCAAGATCGACAAACATGCAAAACACCCTCCCCAACATGCACAATGGTAGGGTCCATAGATAAGCTTGGCAGTGGCCTCCTCATTCTGATTCGCCATTTAGTTATCTTTTCCCCCTTTTTCCTCATACTCTGTAGCCACTGCAAATACAATAAACTTGTTTGGGGAATTTGTCACAAGAGGATTGAGGAAACCTTAAAAAAGGACAGCCCGGAGGGCATTTGCTCCAGTACCATGATAGCATTGTTTACATGGAGACCGCCATGTTGTTAATCGATGCCAAGCGCTCCATTCTGTTGGAGTGCCTGCTTGAGCGCTTTGAATCAAGGAAGCTGCTCGCTAAGGCAACACCCACCTGCACTCATCTGAGCAACTTTATGAAGTTGCTTAAATTACAACCCAATCCAGAGAAAATAGAAATTTAATACGAACCTTTATTAGTCGACAATAAAACGTGAATAAGTGATTTATTGGACCATTTTTTGGTTGTTTGCTGAATCTTTTCTTTTTTTGCTAAAATTATCCCATTAACTTCATCTTGTAATTCTATCTTCGAGCACGAGCTTTTGACACACTCTAACCCTAAACTTAACCCTAACAGCCCTAACCCTAACAACCCTAACAACCCTAACCCTAACACTAACATCCCTAACCCTAACCATAATAACCCTAACCCTAACAACCCTAACCCTAACAGCCCTAACCCGAACCCTAACATCCCTAACCCTAACAACCCTAACAGCCCTAACCGCCCTAACCTGAACCCTAACAACCCTAACCCTCACCCTAACAGCCCTAACCCTAACAGCCCTAACCCTAACAGCCCGAACCCTAACCCTAACAGGCTGTTGTTTTACACAATATCATTGTTTTACACCATTATTATTTTTTCATTCTACCATTATATATTTAACAGTAAGATTGTATTGTCTAAATCCATAATACCATGATATATTTAACATTAATTTTTTCATTCTATTGGCAAGGCCTGTGCAGCACAAAAGGTTTCTCTTGCACCATACACCATTCTGCATGGAATGGTCTCCTTGGACAAGTCCTGACCGCAGAAGCTGGAGGGAGGCAGAGCAGCAGTCCTAATTTTATGCCTCACATTCTTTCAGCAATAACTAATCAGTCACACCACCAGTCACCATTTGACCTGACTCTTGGTCTCCTGTATCTATGGCCAATAATAAAATTAAAAAATCGAATTACACCTCTCTGTGATATCTGAGGCCTAACGCAAGAAACCGATGCTTCACTGTTTGCTCACCGTGGAGTCAATGCATTTCTCTTTTTTTGTGTGTTCAGTTTAATTTCAATGTGTTTTTTTAAGGATTAAATTTCTCGTAAAGTTATTCTTGTGTGACAATAATTCTTCATTTCGGTTGTATTTTGAGTTGTGTTTTATGATACTGTAACGTCAGACGGTCTGTGATTGAGCAGGAGACCGAAACGAACTTTTAACTCGGTGTTCTTAATTAATTGTTCTTGATATTACATTTCCCAAGGATCACCCAAATAAAAGCCGAACCCGGTGGTGAAATGCGTGGGAGGCAAAAGGTGGGAAAACACTTCTTATAATTAAAATGGTTTATTTAAATAAATGACGCACGGGGAGTCGAGACAACAATATTCACACAAATCTGGCACATGAGGACGGACAAATGGGGAAGGTATGACGCAAAAACCCGAACTTATGTGCAAGACAAATAAATAACGATAACCCTCTCATGGCACCAAAATACCGGACTCATATGAGGAACAAAGTGGCAGATAATGGCTTGTGGCAGGCACTACCAGGTGTGTGGCGTACAGGTCACCATAGCATAGAGTGAAGTGTGGCTCTTGGAGTGATATTATACAAATATTGATGTATAATCCTGGAGGCGGGGAATATATTGATGTGCCTGGAGGCAAGGTATTGTGGGGTTAGTGCTCGTGTCTCTCCAGATCAAGTCCTTCCGGCACAGACAACGAAGCAGAGAGAGTGAAGAAAGATGTTGCCTCTTCAGTGACCAAGGCTCAACTGCCACACGCAAACGTTTGTCACCTCTGGAATCACCCTTGAAGGTGGCGGGTCCCATCATTTGGGTGTGGGTGACATCTTTGTTCGGGCTGTTTCACCCTGTTTCGGTGGACCCTCAAAATAAGTTATATTACCTCAGCAGGGCTCTACAGCTGGCATCGCCACCATGGCTTGTGGCCTGCAAACCAAACAGCCGGTACCGTTTTCTTTTAAATGTGCGATGCACGTTTTTGTGTGGCTTTTGCACACAGAAGTCCTGCACCTGGCCTCACCTGTTTTACAGGAGGTTTTACACAATACAATCTTACTCTATCTACTTTAAAGTTTACACTCACCACCTCCTCGGCCCACTTTTAACAAAACAACTTGCCTCTGACTTTTTCCCTAATACAGGTGTACATCTAAGCTGCATGATTCACACGGTCCATATGAAAGTCATAACAATCTACCTATGGATCCCCCCCTCCCTCGGGTAGAGGTGTCCCTGAGTTTAACCACGATTCAATGTGGACGATAAGTCAAAACACATTTGAGAGTGCTGTTTTTTAACGAACTTTGATAAAAAGATACATCCATCAAAGAAACCATGCTGCGACAGCATTCGATACTGAATCCATCGGTTTTCAAAGAAGGGTCTGTGGAGAGAATTCAGATGTGCAGGAGCAACATTGAGTGTAGAGATACGGGAGTACATCGCTTGTTGTAAACCTGCCTCAATGGAACTTTGGCATCAGGCAAGCATTTGTAAATACATTTGTAATCCTTATGTCACGCAAGAAAGCAATGGATGGAAGTTCCCTAACAAAATACAACACAACCAGGACAAAACTACACTCTGAAATAGATTCTACATGCATCATCTATTTGTCTACATATGATGTATAAGATCAACAGACCCAATCACTTGCACAATATTCCCCAAACTCAAAGCAGGCTTCCAGAAGCTGAGAATCAAAATCCATAATACAACTGTCTTCAGATGGATTATGGAACCTCAACCTCTGGAATGTTGGTCCTGTGTCCTCATCACCAAGCAACTGAGCACTTTATATCCAAATGATTGAAATTATGGCTGAAATAAGAACTCGACCTTTGTACCAGTCTTTCATCAAAAACACAACATTTGCATTATCTAACATATGCATTCAAACTTTCTCAACACTTATTACAATGATGAAACATCGAACAAGAACTTACGACTGCTCAAAATCCTGTTCAAAATGTTTTGCAATTCAGCGGCGGAAATCTGGGAATCCTGCAGGTAGGGTTTCAAGGGTAAGAAGCACAACCAAGTAGTGAGCGAAAAGATGGAATTATATATATAATGTGTACAATGTGGAGGCTCGTATAAGAGCTAACACAGAGAATGTACAACAAAGGAAGCAGGAGTCAAGAGGGGTGGGAGAGGGAAGCAAAAAACAGTGGGGAACAGAGACATTAGGGGACCTGAGGAGGGGAGAGGGATGGGGCTGGGGACACGTAGTAAAGAAGATAGACACTACAGGGACTTTCAGGAAAGAAAGCCGGGAATTTGAAGGAGGTGGGTTTGGGGTGGATTAACTGGGGTAGAAAAGATCGTGGTTTTGGATGGGGGGGACGATAAGAGATGGTGGTGAACAGGTGTTTTGAAGACCTGGAGGGAAGAGTGGGATTGAAGAGAGTGTGGGAGTGGGAGATCAGTACTCCATCAGGCTGCAGACGAAAGCTTTGTATGTGGTCAGGAGCTCAGGTATGCCAAGGAAGGACTTCTCATGAGGGAGGATGTCCAGTCAGCGACTGGCTTTGGAGGCCAGGTTGGAAATGTGGCTTTCCCAGGAAAGATCATGGTAGATAGTGAGACCCAGAAGCTTGAATGAAAGGACTTCTTCAAGAGAATTGTTGAGAAAGTGGATGGGGGCGGGGAGGGGGTTCCAGATGGTCCTTTCGGAGAGATATAGTGAGAGTGTGAGATTTGTCAGGATTGAAAGACATGTTCCACGTGTTAGACCAGCTTGTGATTTTATCCAGATCTGCAGAGAGTGAAGAAGCTGCTGCTTGCCGGTCTGAGGGATGACCGATGGTACAGTGGAGGGTGGAGTCATCAGCAAAGAGATATAGAGGATTTTCCAGAGAGTCGGAGAGATCATTGATGAAAACCAGAAAAAGAACAGGGCCCAGAACGCTGCCTTGAGGAACTCCAGCCTGGACAGGAAGAGGGGATGAAAGAACTCCATTTTGGGCCACACGTTGGCTGTGACAGGAGAGGAAGTCTGCGAGACATGAGTGGAGATGGCCTTGGATACCATAGGAAGAGAGTTTGGTGAGCAGTGCGAGATGTTAAAATGGAGCCCACAGATGTTGGAATACCACACAGTTTGGGACATCAGAGGAGGAGCTGAAATTAAAGCAAAAGACAGTGAAGAGGTGCTATGAGCAGAGGTAGGATGTGGGGCAAGATGGAAGGGGTAAGGAGAGGAGATAACTGGTGAGGGGTTAGGAGGAGGTATATTTAAGGAGGTGGGATGAATTGGCACTGAAGTTGGCAAGAAGAATGATTGATAGAACATGAACATGCATTGCAAACTGGGATTTAAAATTTTTTCAAGTCAAGGATGCTATTAAAGACATTATGTAAGGGATGCAGT
The DNA here is from genome assembly GCA_035128595.1 of Eptatretus atami. Taxonomy (NCBI): domain Eukaryota; kingdom Metazoa; phylum Chordata; class Myxini; order Myxiniformes; family Myxinidae; genus Eptatretus; species Eptatretus atami. Next base: position 72,237,548 of record CM068964.1, read on the forward strand.
AAAGGAGAATTAAGAGAATGGAGAAAAGAAATGTAACAGTGGGACGTTTTAAACACGGAATTATGATTATGATACAATACAGAGAACCACATGTGTGAAAGAGGAAGTTGAAACATTTTAAGAGACCATTATTGTATGTATTTTTTCTATAAAGATTAGGTAAAGTAAAAGTTGAAGAACAAATAATTAAGGTGTATGGTGAATGTAGATCGGCAAAAGATGAAGGAAGAAGAAGAGATGTACAGCAAGTCACATGGTTATGTGGGGTATAAGGTGAGAAGGGAAAAGGTTTTTTGTTGTTGTTGTAGTTTTTATATTTTAAGACATGAAACAGAGGGTATGGTTGGGAGGGATAGAAGGAGGATGGAGGGAGAAGTGGAGAAAATCAAAACTGATGGTAATAAGGAGAAAATACAAATAAACATGATCGTGCACAAAGACGGGAAGACGGTCTGGCCTGACATGAAGCGAGTAGGCCTCAGGGCAACCCGGTATGACAAGACCGACGAATACACACCAAATTAGCACAAGTTTTGAAACAAAACCGAACTAGGAATACACAGTAAACATGGAGGCAACGAAATAAACAGTCAAAATGCGACAAACCACGACCGGAAACTTATGTTTGAGAAAGTTGGCAGAGACCCCTGGAGAGAACCAGCCGTCGCTCAAAAACCGGAAATGATCATCAATTTTTATCTGAAAATCGTCACTTTTCATATGCTTGATGAAATAACTATAGACATTGCATAGTGCATCACTGAATTGGGAAACCAACAATTTTTGAGGTCAAAGGTCGAAAAGGTCAAACTTCTAAAATCATCATTTCAATCTGAAAAATAATCAATTTATACCGATGACCTGAACTTTGATTAGATTGCCAATTTTAATCCAAATGAAATGGACAATTTGAATGTATCCATGCTTTGGAGAAAAGGGGGGGGGTGGATTTTGCAAGTGTCGTGTTCTACGGTCTTTCTTGTTGTGAACAAAATATTTCAATACTTGTGGACGGATTGGAGGAAATTTTGTGGAGAGTTTTATGAATAGATATATAAAAGTTCTAGATTTTAAAATGGTGCGATCCGAATCCGGATCTGAGAATTCTAAAAGTGATTTTTCACCATTGAGAGATACGGCCAAAAATGACTTTCGGCAGGATATCTCAAAATGTTGTGGACGGATTCGGACGAAACTTGGTAGACAAGTTGAGTACGTAACAAGGAAGAATTCCTTAGATTTTGATGAATATCCGAATCCAGATCGGGATCCGAGAATTTTTTTCAGTGATTCTTCACCACTGAGTAGTCGGGCTTTAAACGACATGTATAACAGAATTTCTCAAAAAGTCGTGAAGGGATTCAGACGAAACTTGGGGAGCAGGTTGGGTATGTAACAAGGAAGAATTGATTCGATTTTGGTGAATATCCAGATCCGTATACGAGAATTATTTAATTTTTTTCAGTGATTTTTCACCATTGAGTAGTAATTGGGCTAAAACGACATGTAGCACGATATTTCAAAAAGTTCTGGACGGATTCGGACAAAACGTGGTGGGTGACTTGGTTTGGTGACAAGAACAAGCCGATGAAATTTTAATTCAGGTCCGAATCTAGTTCCGGCCTATCGGTGTCGGTGCGATACAAAGCGTAAACAAAGCAACCTGGCAGAGGTATACGCTCTACCGAGTGCCCTTTTCGTGATAGATGGTTCGCAACGTAGTCAGAGGCAAAATTAATTTCCCATTAACATCAACCGCTTGTCCACCAGCATGCATTCGACAAATAACATCAAATTTCACTTCTAAGATGACACTTTTACGTTGCTTCTTAGCCACTCTGCAGTAGGTACAGTACATTTATTAATGTGTGATGCAAAGTAGTTATTTTGGGGATTTTGAGATCTGATTTGGTGCATTATTGGTGGTCACTAGACTACCGTTATTCTCAGGTTTTCCGTCTGTCTGTATGTATGTAATGGACAGCTCTAGAGGCCAGAGGAGTCAACGATTTTGTGAAACTTGACTGGTAGGTTCATACCAGTATCTAGTTGTAAGCTTTTGAGCACCGTTGCTATGGACGCCACCGTTGCCTAGCAACGGGACTTTGAAATTTTTGAAAATCCTAAAAAAAAAAAAAATTCGAAAATCAAAAATCGGCTTCCGCGCTTTTATGCGCACTATAATCAACCTCTTTTCAAAAATTTTCAGCCCGATCCGTCAAAAACTGTATGACTAGTATGCAATTATATAGCGACCACCCATGTCGCCTACCGGCTTGTTTATTGATGTATCTGGAGTCTTGTTCAGTCTTGAAAGTTCTGAAAATGCTCGTGAATAAAAGTGATGGCTTTTAAAGTGCTGTGAGTGTGAGTTGAGGTGATGTAAATAGGTTAATGGTATTAATAATGTGACAATGCATTTATGAAACAACGTAAAAAGGAGAGATGTAAATTGGGGTATAAAAAAAAGAGAGAGAGTAGAGACAGAGAGACAGAGGAGACATAGAGAGCAGAGAGACAGAGAGACAGAGAGAACAGAGAGACAGAGAGAGAACAGAGAGACAGAGAGACAGAGAGAGAAAAAGAGAGAAAGAGAGAAAAGAGAGAAAGAGAGAGAAAGAGAGAAGAAAGAGAGAGAAAGAGAGAGAAAGAGAGAGAAAGGGAGAGAGAAAGAGAGAGAAAGAGAGAGAAAGAGAGAGAAGAGAGAGAGAAAGAGAGAGAAAGAGAAGAAAGAAAGAGAGAAAGAGAGAGAAAGAGAGAGAAAGAGAGAGAAAGAAAGAGAGAGAAAGAGAGAAAGAGAGAGAAAGAAAGAGAGAGAAAGAGAGAGAAAGAGAGAAAGAGAGAGAAAGAAAGAGAGAAAGAGAGAAAGAGAGAGAAGAGAGAGAAGAGAGAGAAAGAGAGAGAGAGAAAGAGAAAGAAATAGAGAGAGAGAGAGAGAGAGAGAGAGAGGGC
>CM068964.1:72240524-72255701 GCA_035128595.1 Eptatretus atami
TATGGTGTTGTGTGTGATAGTGTGTGTAAGTTTAGTGTGTGTGGTGTGTGTGGGATGCTGCATGATGAACCTGATAGTATAAGAACGTCGATGTATTGATTTAAATCATATTATCTTTTCTCTAAAAAAAGAAATAAAAACCACGGACCACTCCACCAACCATCAACTTAAACACATACAACACAGCATACTGATAAGCAATAGAATAACAATTGACTCATATGACAAGCACGAGGATCCAACATACAAGATATCTAACCTCTGGTTCTGGCTGTTGTTTAGAGAGAAGGAGAAGAGAGAAGAGAGAGGAGAGAGAGAGAGAGAGAGAGAGAGAGAGAGAGAGACAGAGAGACAGAGAACCATAGAGACAGAAACGAGAGCATAGAGACACAGAGACATAGAGACAGAGAGACAGAGAGACAGAGAGAGAGAGAGACAGAGAGACAGAGAGACAGAGAGAGAGAGAGAAAGAGAGAAGAGAGAAAGAGAGAGAAAGAGAGAGAAAAGAGAGAAAGAGAGAGAAGAGAGAGAAAGGGAGAGAAAGAGAGAGAAAGAGAGAGAAAGAGAGAGAAGAGAGAGAGAGAGAGAAAAGAGAGAGAAAGAGAGAGAAAGAGAGAGAAAGAAGAGAGAAAGAGAGAGAAAGAAAAGAGAGAAAGAGAGAAGAGAGAGAAAAGAAGAGAGAGAAAGAGAGAGAAAGAGAGAAAGAGAGAGAAAGAAAGAGAGAAAGAGAGAAGAAGAGAAGAGAGAGAAGAGAGAAAAGAGAGAGAGAGAAAGAGAAAGAAATAGAGAGAGAGAGAGAGGAGAGAGAGAGAGAGAGAAGAGAGAGAGAGAGAGAGAGAGAGAGAGAGAGAGAGAGAGAGACTATAGAGAGAGAGAGAGAGAGAGAGAGAGAGAGAGAGAGAACATAAAGCTTAAGGGGTGAGTGAAAAGTTGTGAAAGGATTTAAAGATGAGACTGAAATGTGAAAAAATTGAAAAAAATGGGGGTAATGCGTGTAAGCGGAGAAGATTGAAGAAAAGAAAGTGAAAAAAACTTACATCTACTAAAGAGGCATCAACATCATCATCCATTTGCCTGGGAAGAAGGGATTGTCCATCAGGTGTGTGTTACATAACAATGGATAGAACTTCATCTTCAATTTTTAAAAAAGCTTCAACATTCTTACAACCTACTTAGATTTAAATTTGTCATTTACGTTATGAGCTCCACATTCCACTAGTTTGCTCTGTAGTTTAGGATCATCCGGTATATTTAATATATCTGGTGTTGGCTTCATGGCTGGAGTGGTGGGCTTGGGATCCTTGGGTCCTGAGTTCAAATCCTGCTTGGCTGTTGAACTAATACCAGGTGGGGTAGACTCAGCCTGTCATTCTTTTGGAGTCGGCAAAAATGAGTACCAGCTTGCTGGCATCCTGTGTTGGAGTGGCGACTTATCCAGGATTGTGCCCAATAGCGCAGGAGACTACTGAGACAGCACCAATGTCCTGCGCAGCAGAGTATGGTCCCAATGGATGGTATATTTAATGGTGTCCAGCTATTCTTAATTTGCTCACCGTTGCTCACTCTCTCCCAACCAAAGGTATCAGTATTTGCATCGGTGGCCGAGTCTCTGCACCCATCACGTTTTGAAACCGTTTCACATCCTTTGTATGGATGGAAGATGATACTTATGGAATTGCACAACAGATGTCAAGGTTCATTGGAATATCAACAGACAGAGAGGAAACAGGCAGATAAGACCACATGGATGCAGCACAGCATTAGGAGAGGAGTGTCAGGTAAAAACAAGGGCAGGTGGTGACGCAGCATAAAATGTCTTTCCTGGATCCAATTGATAAACTTCGTTGACAGTGTAATGTGGGTCTAAACTCGGTAGATGTGGGGTAAGCAACCTTGTTGGTCAGGACCTTCACGGAAATTACTGGTCTGGCACATCGATTCACGTCTCCATAACAGTGACGAGGTGATATTTCAACATAATCCCACATGGATCAGGTTGTGAGCTTAAATTCACAACTAATAGGATTTGACAAATGAGGTGCCGCGAGGAGGAGTGATGTAAGGGACACATCGGCCATTTTGGAGTTAATGCCATATAGCACTATTTTAACCCTTACCCTGTCATCCGAGCCTATCATCATCATATCATTAAAAAATGTCGCTTACATCACTCCTCCTCGCGGGGCCTCAAATCATTGTTGGCATAGATCCTGGCCCTATGCTCCCCTGGTCGTGTGATGGAAGGGGTTACGACTCCTTGGAAGAAACATTATTTACAATTGTCGGGGTAGAATGTATTTATAGATGGGGTTTAGGTCACAGGAAGTTTGATTTTTTTTCCCCAGAAACCGCTATTGGAACACAACATGGTGACTCGGTGTGGATGAGAAAGAAAAAGAAAGGAGGCCTCAAGTCCTCATGGCTCCCTTTGCACATTTTTGCATCGCTCGGTTTGATGTTAATTTACCAACACTTGTGTTGCTTCCTCCAATGTTGATGAATATATAGGGTGTCCGTCCCAGGATCCGACAGACAGCCGTCTCCGATTAGTTGCAAAAATCCAATTGGGACATCTACCTTTTGCAGGAGTGTGCATTTCTGCATGTTGAGTAAGGTTACCTCCATGAAGGCTGGCGGTATAAAGTCATATTGGTCGTGAGATAATGCCAATCGATGTTCAGGATTTTATTTCCTCGTTAAAATTCTGGAGGTTGAGTTTTTTTTAGTGGAGATGAAATTGTTCTGGGTTCATTTGGCCTTGCTCGGGATAGTTTCGTCAACCCCTTTGATCTTGATAAATGCTTAAACTCCCTAAAGTACAGAGTAAAGGATGGAGCACCTGCACCAGTTATCGTTTCATCGTATTTCTTTGGCACGGTGATTGTTGGGGGCGATTTAAATATAGCCTTGGCCAATTTGGCCTCAGACAACTCGGTGCAAGCAAGAACTAAGTGAAGATTATAGGTGGCAGGAATCAGGGGCATGGACAGATAAGAGTATCATCACACCAATTTGGCTGCTACAGTACAAGGTTAAACAGAATTGACTTCCTCATTTTGCCTCCAAATTTAGGGGCCTCAGACGTGGTACTTTACATGGTGGCCTTTCCAATCAGTCACGTCCTCGCTGGATTGGGATCGCAAGGGGTGCGTAGTTCGTGCGATGGCTTCTGCAAATCTAACTGTCACCTTCAGCATGATGACAATTTGATGTCCTATGTTCAGAAGTGTAGATATTGGCAGATGATGAGGTGCCACTTCCATTAATCAGTGGCCTTATTGGAAGAGTTGAAACATCGGACTGTCATGTTCTTCCATGTGGCCAGTTATATAAGGACTGCAGGAAGGCACAGACATATTGAAGCACCTGCAGGCGTACCTCCAGAGCTTGCACGGGCGATTTGTGAAAGGATTGATGTAATGGATGCCAAAGCAGTGCCGTTCCAGAATAGAATGAACATCCTTCATTGTAAACATTCTATTTTAACAATCTGTGATATTAAACCAATCAAGTAGACTCCATATATTAATAGTATCTGGAAGTATGTTCTTTGGCATCATGCGATGCATGAACCCGTGAAGGGATCAAATCGGTGATATTCCCCATGACAGCCTGATCTAAATTTTGTCAAATGTGGAAGAGATGTTGTTGCAGCTCCTGAACTTACTGTTTTCTTCTATTTTTTCACTACTTCTTAAGTATTACCAATCTAAATTTTATGTAAATTTAGAGTGTGATGAAAGTGCAAAATGAATGCTTCCTTAAAATAGAATGCAACATTTTGTGCACTGGTGCTGCTTATTTGTCCATCTTCATATCATGCAATGAGATGTTCATATACAAATGGAGTTGCTAAAAGAAGATAAAGCAGCTGAAGAACAGAACACACGAAGTTTGAAAATTAATCGACCAAAAGAGACCTTTTTTGTCCCTGTATAATCGGACACATCATCGACTGATCTTCTACTAATGTTACTTCTGCTGAGAGATCGAATACATTCCTCATGATCTACTGCTTCATCTTATGTTGAGGCACTTGTCGAGCAGTGTGACAAGTCTGCTTGCCGTTTTACTACAATCACCTGGACAATGCACACATGACATCTGAATGTCAACATTTAAAGCAGATAGAGACTGATATCCTGGATTCCAGGTTTCTAAGCATTGGAATGACTTTGTGAATTTTCTCGAACGGTCGTTTTGGAAATGGAAAGCGATTCAAATATAATTATTTATGTCTGATAAACATCGAGAAGAATGTGCTTCAGCAAATTGACTTTTCAAGGTGTCATTACCTGCACCACCGATGGTGAAGGAGGTTATGTCTTCACTCCTCTCTGTCTGTTTGTTTGTTTGTTTGTTTGTTTGTTTGTCTGTGTGCACGATATCTCAAAAAGTTGTGATGACGGATTCAGATGAAATTTGGTGGGCAGGTTCGGTGTGTGATATGGACGAATTGATTTGATTTTGGTGAACATCTGGTTCTGAATCTGGATCAGAGAATTCTTTAAGTGATTCCTCACCATTGAGCAATAGGACCAAAAACGATATATAGCACGATATCTTTAAAAGATATGGACGGATTCGGATGAAATTTGGTGGACAGGTTGGGTGTGTCACAAAGACTAGTTCATTAGATTTTGGTGAAGATCTGGATCCAGATATTAGAATTTTTTTAAGTGATTCTTCACCATTGAGAGATGGGGCCAACAACGATATATATTATGATATCTCAAAAAGTTGTGGACAGGTTATGACGAAACTTGGAAGATGAGTTTGGTATGTAATAACAACAAGCCAATTACATTTTGGTTCAGGTCCAGATTCAGATGTGGCCTATCAGTGGGAAACAATAAGTAAACTGCAGTTCAGCCTGGAGGTATGCACTCCACCGAGTACTTATAAAATTGAAAATTCTCAAGTATATTGGTTGTTCTGGTCTGTTTATTTGTTTGTTTGTTTGCAAATCACATTTTTACTCCGATATTCATGAAACTTCACCACCTGGTAGAGGTAGTGACAAGCTAGAAGCCTATTGGTTTTGAGGTAAAGAGGACAAAAGGTCACGGTCACATAAATCATCAATGTTCAACCTATTTACTTGATATTGACATATATATTATATTATTATTTATATTATATATATATATATATATATATATAACTGTTGAATATAAGTACCCATTGCTTCACTGACAGAAATACCAATCTTTGTGTGAGAGCTAATCAGTGGGCAGGACGAAAAATAATTCCTGGAGTACGGGATAACCAGCATCGCAAGTTGGCGTTTGCAGTTTCGCCACGTGTGCCCACGAACCCATTAAAAAAAAGGAAATTAAAAAAAAACATTTTTTTTTCTTCAAAAACCTTCCCAGGAGTTCCCTGAATCCACCGCAGTTGGATTTATTGAAATCCGTTAATCCGTTCTCAAGTTGTAACACGACGGACAGACACAAAGACAGACATGCCAAAATATACATCTACAGAATTTTTTTTTTTTATTCACACACACACACACACACACACACACACACACACACACACACACACACACACACACACACACACACACACGCAACAGCTTAAAAATAATTATAAAATGTATTAAAAAGTATTGTACATATCTTAATGTAAAGGTTGGTTGAATATTTCATGACAAATTCTCAAATGGTAAAAAGGTTATCATCTGGACAGACACTGAAGCTCAATGCGGATTACTTTACAAACTCTGTTGTGCTGTTGTGTGTACAGCTGTTCTGACACTTTTTTTGTTTTTTTTCGTGCTCGGTCATGAAGCTTCACATATCATTCTCTTTGCTAACCCACCTCCACCCCTCACCTGTCTTGTTTTTCTCCTCTCCTCCCAACCTTTTGTCTCACTGTCCCCCTCTGCTCCCCTCCTCCTCATAAAATGCAGCAATCTCCTCCCACACCTCCGTCGCTCTCTCACTTCTCTCTGCATGTGTGTGTTTTTCTTCTCTCTATCCCTCTCTCTCTCTCCCTCACTCACTCTCTCTCATGCACCCCTCCCTCCCGCAGTGAACAGCAATGTTTGGTGCGGTGTCACTCTCACATCTCCCCCCTAACTCCACTTTCTTCATCCTCTCTGCCCTCCCCTCCCCCTATATCTCTCTCTCTCTCTCTCTCTCTTCTCTCTCTTCTCTCTCTCTCTCTCTCAGCGAATGGTTGTACTTGCTCGTGCTAAATAAAGAACGAAACAAGGAAACGATTAAAGAACCCAGCCATATCACACTCACAGGTTAATAAGACATATTTCTACTCACTGCGAGTTTGCCCTTTGACATTTTGCCCCAATTATCAACTGGTCTTCTCCATATTCTTTTCATAAAGGTTGTTTTAAATTTGATGATGAAATCTCAAATGATGAAAATAAAAAAAGGATGGGCTTATAACCTGATGTTTCAAAATCTTTCTTTTATGCTTGACACATAGTGTATGTAATTTATGTTGAACCAACCGTTTGGCACACACTCACTCTGCATTGCTGCCCTTTTCAGTGAACATTCTGAGGACAAAATTAGCATCTTGATTGGGTTCAAAGGTTGAGGGCACCATAAAGTATTCTCCAGCAGGTAGAGTGTGACGAGTGGACACCTCCCGCGTATTGACGAATGAATGGGAACGGCCAACTGACTTGTTGTAGAGAAAGAAGTCTTTTGGCAGACGCAGGCGCCCACCTCCTCGCATCTGTACACAACGCATGTGAAAAACACGACAAGCATACATACGTGAGAAATAAATCACGCATTGTGAGTCCATATTATTTACATGTCACATGCAGCTATCAGGCCATCAATTACACTATGCTTTGACAGTTGAGACTATCTTAGTTTTGTGCACATTGGTATTTTAAGTTTCTTTTTTCGAGATGTGTACACGTTTCAAGGTTTGCAAACTTGAGAAGTTATTTCAGGTAAAAAAAAATCCAAATCCAAATCCATTGGTACCATACTCTGTGCAGAGCATCAGTGCTGCTAAAGCAGTGCCCTGGGCTATTGGGCACAATCCTGGACGGGTCGCCACTCTGACACAGGATACTCGAATGGCTCAATCATCCCAGCAAGCTGGTACTCACTTTGCCGACTCTCAGAAGGATGACAGGCTGAGTCAACCCCACCTGGTATTAATTCAACAGCCAAGCATGATTTGAACTCACCATCCTGGAATCCCAAACCCACAACCCAAACCATTAAGCCAACACCAGGCATATTTCAGATAACTATTACATCAACTTTTGTTTTGTAGAGCTCTCTTTATTGAAAACATGTTTTAAAATACTGTATTAAGCTAACAGCCTTTCTTGTTCACAGATTGAAGCAATTATTATTTAACCAAATACTGAAGTTACTTTACTATTAAAATACATTATCTGTGTGCTGTGTACTCCACCGCACTGTATTTAGTGTCAGTAAAACAAAAACTTCTGAAAAGTCATTGTACTTGTAAAAAAAAACAAATACAGATGTCATTGTGAATCAATCACGACGGTCTCCCCTGCTTGGATTATCTATATTACCAAAAGACCAATCTATAGTACATATAAATACATTGTGGCATTATTAGACCCCTACCGTATACCCTCTTCATACAAAGTAAACTATTCATTGCTGAATTATTGGCTTCACCAACTTTATCCTCTTCTTAGTCTTCTCCCTCTCTTCCCTTTATATGGGGTGACATCTAACGCGACCAATCCTCTGCCCTGCTCTGAACACGGTACTCCTCCACTTCCCCCTGTCCTCAGCCAACTCTCTCTACTCTCCAACCATCCCCACATTATTGTTATCCCTCCTCACACAATCTTCCCATTTTAACCACAGTCTCTCTCATTTCCTCCTTCCTTGCTCACTCAACCTCTCCGCTCTTCCCCCATTCGAAACATGTAACCAGCACATTTCAGCCAGCTATTTTTCAAGCCTATTTGTACACCAATCTCCTCCCTCAGTTCATCCATCCTCTTTCCATCCACAGTTTTCACTCCCATGATCCTCCTGACTCAGTTGTTCTCACAGACCTGCAGCCTTCTCTTGCTGGCTCTCCGTCAGTGCCACCATATCCGGACAGTAAAGATAGGCCGACATTACACAAGATGCCAGAACTTTCCCTTTTAATGTCCTTAATATTTTTCGATCTGCCATCAATCCCACCACCCTCAAACACATATTCACACTCACCTGAAACCTCCTCAACACCTCTCCTTCCCCTCAAACCTGACATTCATTTATTTTTCTCTGCTGCTTGACCCACATCACCTCAGTCTTGTCCATACTCATCTTCAGTCCATACTTCCCGAATGCCTCCTTACACTCCCACAGTACCTCCTGCATCTCCCCCTAACTCTCCACCACAACAGCCAGCTCGTCCGCATACACCATCCTTCCCAGAATGCCTTTCATTTTTACCCTCCTGCTTACCAGCCCCATCACTATGATAAACATGAATGCGACGAGAGCTTCCCTGCCTGAAACTGATGTTCTCGCTGAACTCCTCTGACATCATAGGACCAACTTAAACTCTTCCATTGTTTACTTGTGCATCTCTTCCAGCAACCTAACTTCAGCTTCCCGCACTCCCACCCACATTCCTAGCTATTCATACAGGGTAAAATATTCATTGTGGGATTATTGGCCCCTCCCCTTTACTCTTATGACAAAGGGTGACCTATTTGTTGTGGAATTTTGGCCCTCCACTTTCTCTTCACAAATGGTAAAACTCCCCTTTTGCTCGTTTCCTTTTTCTCCTCTCACATTCTCAACCTTTTTTTTTCCACTATTCTCTTCTTCCTCTGCCCTTCCCATTCAATCATCTTATGAGTCACAGTGAGAGTCGTTTGTTTCAGGTGAGGTGAATGTGAATCATAGGCAGTGCGATGTGACCTATGATCGTTTTCTTTGTAATTCCTATTTTATCTATCTATAATGCCAAGCAGTGTGTGTGTGTGTGTGTGTGTGTGTGTGACCGCTGTTTCTCGATCACAACGGTCACGTCTCAATTGAAACTTGCCAGGTATATGCTGGGGACGCTGAGGATGTGCCTCTTCAAGGTTTGATATAAGAATCGGTACAAGTGTGCTTCCCAAGTTATGGCCATTTATTTACTAAACCAATGAACAGGACACATTGCTGCGTAGGCGTGGCCGATGGGAAAAGGGCACATTTAGTTACCAATGACAGGACACGTTGCTGCGTAGCGTGGCGATGGGGAAAGGGCGTCATTTAGTTAATGACACAGGACACGTTGCTGCGTAGGCGTGGCCGTTGGGGAAGGATCCTCAGCCGCGTTCCCCATTACGGGTTACAACGTACGGACTTCCGGATAGTGATTGACTTACTGTATTCTAAATAATTTCTCGGCCTGTGTGGTTGTTTGAAAGTTTTTTTTTTGGGGGGGGGGGGGTGGTTTGCACGTACGGCCACGCATGTATGGGCACGCCGTACGGGCGCGCGAGAGCGAAGGAACCGGCCTGTGTGGTTGTTGTTTTGGCCACAGTTTGAAAGTTTTTTTTTCCACGTACGGCCACGCACGTACGGCCAGTACTCGTATTTTGAATTGAGATAACATAAATCCCCATGTTTATTTATAGATTTATAAATAATATGATTTCTTACAACTTACAAGGAACTTCAATGCAGGAGGCCATGAGGCCCATTAAAGCCTGCGCTAATTTTCCGACTGATGGTTGTTCGGCATTCAATCCTTTTAAATGCTGAAAGTCAAGCAAGGAAGCAGCATGTACCATTTTTAGTCTTGAGTATGACTCGGCTGGGGTGTGAACCACAAACTCTCAGACTCAGAGCAGACGCTCTAACCATTATACCACCAGGCTTTGAAATGTTATAGTTTTCACAATAATTAGAAATCGCCTTTTTTTTTTTATTTTTGAGCAGGTAAGACCCTTCCTCGCTTCCTTAGGTATCGATATCAAAGTCCATCGATTTTCAAACTCGATGCAGTTTCAAGGTTTTCTTCCCAATCATTGCCTGTGATCCTTTAGTTACAAAAAAACATTTTCATACATCTAACAAATTACTATATTTTTGTGATTAAGTACGTCATCTTTTGCAAAATTATAACCCACCTGGAATTGTGTCTACCAAGGTACAGAAGTATCGGAATACCTGAAGACAACATTTGCTTTAAATGTCGCGTACGTTCAGCTCAGTGGTGATATGAAGACTCAATGGTGGATTTGTTGTTTTTTGCATTCGCACTTCTTTGTGTGGAGTTGCTATAATTGTGTGAATCACTCGTGTGGCTCAAGTTCCATCAATTTTTCAAAAGACAATTTTTTCCCCTTTTTTCAGACTCCCATGATCCTCCTTACATGCGAGATTACTTTCATACAGAAGTATAGTGGCATCAGCGCATCGTTCTTGGATGTTTTTGGGGAAGGTCAATCTCTGGCAATTTGATCAAGATCAATCTTCACCACCCGTTCTCTTCCTCCATCCGTCTGTCAGTCTGTTGACCCTCTACCCTAGCTGTCATAGAGCTCTTCCATGAGCCTCGACTTCTGAATAAGAAATGGATCTGCACATTGTTGAATGTCTGGAGACTAATCTCAATTATTGTGAATATAAGCAGCAAACATTGCCTAATTCAGCCTAAACACTATATTCTTGTTAAAAACTGAGATTGGCACACATGCCAAAAATGGTCCTTACGCTCAAGGACGCAAGTTACCCTGGAGAGGAGGGATGTTTGTTTCTCATTGTTTGTCATGAAGCAGAGAGGCACTATATAATTACTCAAAAGCTCCCTTTTAAGATTGCTTAAACATGATTGATTTATAGATTAAATGCTGAATAGATTGTGAAAAGATAAAGCATCCCAAGGACAGGAGGAATGTGGAAAGAAGAAAAGAAAGAGATTTGTGTGACTGTGGTCATATTCAAATCCAGTGTGACATTATTGTATTATTAAATGCCAATCAAAACACTCTGGGGTGTTTCGGAGAAAATAATAAAAATTAAACTTAGTTGCATGCAAACTAGGGCTTCCTGCTTAAAATCTATTGCAAACAAAAAAACTTACTGGAGAGCAAGAAATAAAATAAAATAAAATAAAAAAAACCATTAATATTTGTTGTTTTGGGAAGTGTTGTAAATGTTTTAAATGAAATGTGAACTCACAGAATCGAGGTTCCTTGCAAAAAGTTAATTTCTCTCGCTGCAAGACCCAATCACATCTCTCACCCGTAATTTGAGGGAATAACCGATGAGCTCTCACCGAAATAATTACCCCAGGTGGCTAGGATTTCTAGAAATTAACCCCCCATGCTCCTCCAGCCAAAGAAGGTTGCATAAAGCAACCAAGAAAAACTGCACCAAGGTAAGCCCTTTTTTGGTTTCAAACCCTGGGTTAGCTCCCACTAACCCGAACCCTGGGTTCCTCTACAGCTGCAGACATTCACAAGTAGCACATACATGAGGATCCCAAAGCTACACGCACCCTTCAGCCACCGGATCCGTTTCATCACTTATTGGTGAATCATCAGAAACAGTGTAGACAGAAACACGCACCACCGAGGCTCCCCAACATGTACCACATGACTCCGTAAACTGGTGGTATGCCATTGCTTTCTGAGCATATTTTATTACCTCCACCACCGAAGGTGAAGGAGGTTATGTTTTCACCCCTTTCTGGCTGTTTGTCTGTGTACAGGATATCTCAAAAAGTTGTGGATGGATCCGAATGAAATTTTGTGGACAGGTTCCGCGTGTGACAAGGAAGAAATGATTCAATTTTGCTGAAGATCTGGATCCGGATCCGGATCTGATAATTTTTTTTAAGTGATTCTTCACCATTGAGAGACGGGCGAAACTAATATATAGCACGATATCTCAAAAAGTTGTGGACGGATTCGGATGAAATTTTGTGGACATGTTTGGTGTGTGACCACGACAAATTGCTTCGATTTTGGTGAAGATCCACATCCGGATTAGACTACTATAATTTTTTAAGTGATTCTTCACCATTGAGAGATCGGGCTCAAAAACGATATATAGCATGATATCTCAAAAATGTATTGGGCCGGATATGTTCTTGTGGATCAGGCATTAAAGGCGGAGGTATGCGCTCCACCGAGTGCCCTTCTAGTTTATTTTTATATACAGTGAAGACTAGTCGAAGAACTATAACTCTGAACAGATCAGGAAGCAACAGAAGAAAAGGAAAGAGAGAGAGAGAGAGAGAGAGAGAGAGAGAGAGAGAGAGAGAGAGAGATTGAGGTGTGGAGGGGTGGACAACAACAGCAGAGTTGAGGGACAAAATAGAGGGACACTTTGACAAACAATGGATGTGGAGGTGAATGAGGGGTAGGGGAGGTCACATGGGGTGGACAAGATGGATACAGAAGCAAACTCTCAGGAAGGAAACACTGCAAATTTGGAAGGAGGAGGTCTTGAGGGTATGGGTTAGGGGGAGTTAATAGGGGTAGAAATGATAATGGTTTTGGATGGGCGATGATCTGAGATGGTGGTTCTCAGTTGCCTTGAAGACCTGGAGAGAAGAATGAGATTGAAGAGAATGTGGAACTTGGTTCCATAGGCAGGGAAAAAGACAAACGAATGAGTGGAGGTGAGCAGTGATTCTGGATTTTGGGAGTTTCAACAGAAGGGGGTTGATGGCGGACCACATGAGCCCTGCACAAACCTGTTGGGGGGGAGGGGGAAGCATGGAAAGAGCAGAGGGTGTAAGACCAGAAAGAAGGTGTTATAAGACAGAGAGACCACCGACCTATCTTTCTGGCAGCCAATCGATGTTCTGGCTGCCAGAATGCGCATACAGCTGTTGAAAGAGCTGGATCTCGGAACGCCATCCAAGGCCGAAGCGATTGCCGTGCCGGAATGGCACTGGAAATTGTGACACGGTCACCCGGTTCCCCAGTTTCCCTTCTGCATGGACGCACGCCGCATGCAGGTTCTTGCCTCTGTGAGCAGGTTCTTAAAGGTGACCATGATAAGGCGGTCTGATCGATGTTTCTGCCTTCTATTATATCTTTCTCTTTTTTATTTTGTCGATTCATGTTTCCACATTTGCTTTGGAAATTCAAACAAGATCTTAGAATTTGTCAAGGATTCAGGTAAACAAAATCCTGTATTTTACAGATTTCTACAATTCCTTCTTCAACCTAAATGGATTAATGTCCAAGAAAATGAAGGCTCGTTTTGTGTCGTGGATGTGCAACATCAGCAAAAAGTAAAACGAGCTTATTTCTCCAGCTAAATGTCTATTGGCCCATTACATTACTGAGTTGGCTGCATCAGCTTCAAATAAGATTTATTCCATGATTATGTCACATGTAAGATGAGAACAGCCTGTTATTAATTCATATGAAAGAAGTAAAATCAGACTGAACAAATTGGATTTGAAGTTTGCAAAGTTATTGTACTCACATTCTCAGGAACCTGCAAAAAAAAACAAAAACAGAATGGATAGTCAATCTCAGATAGAATAAACATTTTCTTCATCATTTTGCCATTAGCGATACAATAAACAAAACGTTTGCCTCAATACGATTCAATACTTATATTCAAACAAAACATGATAAACCATTTATGCACGAATGTGGCCAAAGTTGTGTGACCTCATAAATTGTATAGCCGATGGTGTGCAGTTCTTGGCCTCTTTTTTTGAAGCGACGCCTGTCCCTCTGCATGACGGAAATGAGAACCGAACATCCTTCCACTCCATCATCAGGGTCATCATCATCCTCGTCAAGTACGAGACGAAACTGAGGGTTCATACAGAACGTGTCTAAGGAAGGAGAAAAGGGAAGGAGGGATGAGGACGTTATATTGCTTACTAGCAAATACCAACCATTCCTTCGCTGACGGGATCACTGAGATGAGGGGAAAAAGAGGGGGGGAGATAGAGAGGGGTGGGTGGAAAGTGAAGGAGATAGAGGGGGAAAGAGAGGGAGGGAGGAGCAAGGAGGGAGAGTGAGGAAAGGGGCGGGGGGAGGGGAAAGGCAGTGAGAGGTGAGAAGAAGGGAAGGCAGACGTGCAGTGGAGCGTCAATTACGATTCATACCGTCGCATCAAAATGATTCTGCATCGAATAACAGTGAAAATGGAAACAAAATAATGTCTGAAATCCATTTTTGACCTGTCATACTATAAATACCACCCAGAGACAAACACCGCCCGGACATGTCTGGAGATAAACACAGTCCAGAGACAAACACCACCCGGACGCGTCCGGAGCCAAGCTGCCTGAACACAAACACTGCTCAGACATGTCTGGAAACAAACTCCCATCTGGACATAAACACCACCCGGACACGTCTGGAGACAAACTGCCATCGGGACACATGCGGAAACAAACTCTCATCTGT
The DNA here is from genome assembly GCA_035128595.1 of Eptatretus atami. Taxonomy (NCBI): domain Eukaryota; kingdom Metazoa; phylum Chordata; class Myxini; order Myxiniformes; family Myxinidae; genus Eptatretus; species Eptatretus atami. The sequence goes on from CM068964.1 coordinate 72,254,884, forward strand.
ATACGTCCGGAGACAAACTACCATCCGGACACGTCTGGAGACAAACTCCCATCCAGACACGTCTGGAGACAAACCCCACCCGGACATAACCACTGTCCAGACACATATGGAGATATGCGTGAGACAAACTCCCATCCAGACATAAACACTGCCCAGACACGTCCGGAGACAAATTCCTGTCTGGACATAAACACCGTCCGTACACGTCCGGAGACAAACTCCCATCTGGACACGTCCGGAGATAAATACGACCCGGAGACGTCTGGAGACAAACCCGGCCCAGACATACCACTGTCCCGACACATATTGAGATAACCACCATCCAGACATAACGACGGCCCGTATATGTCCAGAGACAGAGAGAGAGGGGGAGAGGGGGAGAGAGGGAGAGAGGGAGAGAGAGAGAGAGAGAGAGGTGGGGGGTAGGGGAGTTATCAGAGAGAATATGTTATGCTTTGTGAACAACACACACACCACACACACACACAAACACACACAGATACATGCTTGGCCGATATCGGCAATTTTTCGGGAATCGGCAGGTTGGAGTCAGTGTGATTACAGACTACAGTACATACTTTATACAACCCAGAAACCTTGAGAAAACAACGTTACATTTATAGAGACGTTTCAGGGATAAGTTCACAAACATTAATCTTTTATAAACAACTACATGTGACAGGTGGAAAAAAGAAATTTGGCTTGGTAATTTAGAAAACACGTTCATATGACAAACGGCTCAGAAATCGGGTGTTATCAAATATATTTTGCTTTAAATCTTACAAAGAGAAACCATGTAACCTTTGTAAAGCAAATCC
>CM068964.1:72263258-72281304 GCA_035128595.1 Eptatretus atami
GCAACGGTGCAAGCAAAGCATTTCCAACAGCCTTGAGAAGTTCAGCATTGATGCCACAGATCCCAGGAGCTTTAACCCATTTCAACCGGTTCACCGCAGTCTGTGTTTCCACAAATGAACGTGGATCACACAGTTAATTGGATGGTCAGTAATAGGGACAGTAATACCTCTGACACCCAACTCAACAGCTGGTGGATCAGTCTGGTACAGCCTCTCAAAGTAATCAGCCCAGCGGGCCTTCACTTCAGACTCCTCTGTAAAAGAGCCCACCACCCTCCGCTCTAACTGCAGTACACTGAGGGACAAGCTTAGAGGAACACAATGCATGAATTCCCCTGTAAGTAGGATGAGTTTCACCTGACTACAGGTGATGCTCTACCCCCTCATAGATTCATTGCACATAAGCCTCCTTGTCCACCCTCGGTGCACGTACAGTTTTTGCCTTAACTCTTTGAACAGCTCAGCTCTGCCATTAAGCCTGGCCCCACGACTCTCGTCAATGATATCCAGTGTCACTTGAGAGACAAAATTATTCTTCGCCCGATTGTAGGTTCCAAGACATCCTCCGGTAACATCAAAGATGGTAGTCTTCAAGGCACTCCACAACTCTTCAGGAATTCCCAAAGCACCCAGACCCACCAAAATCCCCACTTAGCCTATTCGCAAGCTCCTCAGCTACCCTCTCATCTTTGAGCTTGCCAACATCCAGCCGAAGCTGGGATGGTACCATTTTCCCAGATTTAAGGTGCAACTTCAGAGTTGCTGCTACAAGCCTGAGGTCGGTATTGAGGAAATGAGCACTCCGGTAGACCCTGCAGTTCTGGATCATCCTCCAGCGACAATCAACGAGCACATGGTCAATCTCTTTTGCCACACCACCAGCATTGGAATACTAAGTCCAGCGATAAGCCTGTTGGTGCTGAAACCATGAACCAGCCGCCCTAAGTCCATGACATCTTGCAAAGTCAAGGAACTTAGTGCTATTCTGGTTCACATTTCCAGACCCATGGGGATCAACACATGTCTCATAACCATCCCTGTCAGTTCCAGTCGATGCATTGAAATCCCCCAATACTCGAAGAGTATCATCACCTGGGGCACTGATCAACCACAGACTCGAGCGCGACATAGAATGTGTCCTTCACGGTGAGATCACTCGCCTCAGTCGGAGCATAAACAGACACCAGTGAAATGACACCCAAGGAGTGACGAATTCTTCGTCTCATAATACACTCTTTGACCAGTGTTATCTAATTTATCATTGGAGTCAGCTTGTTGGACACAGCCACAGAAACTCCTTGGGTATGGTAACCATCAGAGTGACCAGATCAGGAGAAGGTTTAACCACCCGCCATGATCTCACCACTATCCGGTCTCTGAACCTCAGAGAGTGCTGCAATACCGATGTTCAAAAGCTGGAGCTCAGATGATAACAGAGACAGGTGATCATCCTCTCTTCTGGATAGGACATTCCAGGCACCCACCCGAAGGGACCGCCTCAGGTTAACCCAAGGAGAACATGTGGAGTGGAGCAAAAACCTCTTATCCTGAGATTTGAAAAGGTAACTAGAACGGCACTCGGTAGAGCACATTCCTCTGCCAGGCTGAACAGTTTATGTTTTCTATCCCACTGATAGGTCGGATCCGCATCCAGACCTGAACCAACATCTAATCGGCTTGTTCTTGTCACCTACCCAATAATCCCCCAAGTTTTGTCAAAACCCATCCACAACTTCTTGAAATATGCTACGTATCGGGTGAAAGCGTAACCTCCGTCCACCTTTGGTAGCGGAGGTAATAAGGCCCCGTTCACATCGCACCAGTTTCCAGCAAAATGCTGGCATTTTTCCACCAATTTGCTGACATCGCTTTGATGTGAATGGTAGCTAATACCAACGCCGACATTGCATGCATTTGCAATGTATTGGGCAATGCTGCTGTTTCAATGCTGGCATTTTTGTGTGAAAATGGGTCAAGATTGCTTGATCAATCACCTCGAAGGACACGAAGGGATTCAGCAGTACTAAAGTTATCAGTAGGCCATTATTAAGGCATTAAGATGTATGTGATCGGAAACCCTGAGTAATGCCGTCTCATTGCGGTAGACATGTAAAAACAGATTGAGAGAGCTCTAAAGTAAGTGTTTCTGATTTTGTAAACAACTTGTTCAGGAAATTTGTAAATACGTACATAAAAATAACTAGAACAGCACTCTTCGACATCACAATGTCGACCGATACTCCTCCACCTACATTGTTCCATTATTATAATACTTGTACCAAGTTTGATTTAAAGTCCTTCAGCTGTTTTCAAGTATCACATTTTTACCTGAGATGACCTCTGACCCTTGACCCCTTGACTCCAAAAATCGAATCTTACCAGAACTCTCCATCGTCTCCGTTTATCTGCAGTCTTTCTTTGTCGTCATCGCTAATATCATCCCATTCTGAAGAGCTGAAAACGGAACAAATTTCAAATTAGCAGAACACTGCATCGAGTATGCTGCGTATGTAATTGTTGGAGGCAAAGACTAAATGATTAAGAAAACTTTCACCACAAAAATACAGCCTTGTTGGAAAATGCTTGGTTGCCTTTTGGAGTTCCACTTTGGTCATTCATGTACAAAATCAAACTTAGAAAAAGGAGGAGACCCTATTTCAGAAGAACAATATTACAACACCGAGATGTTGGTTAGAAAAGGTGCACATCAAATGTGTATCCCATCATGGCGGTACACGCGGCAGCACAGCTATACGTAGTGACAAAGATATACATGGCAACACAGGCATACATGGCGACACAGGCATATGTGGTCACACCGTGATAAGTGGAAACACCGCAATACGTGGAAACACTGCGATAGGTGGAAACACCATGATTCATGGAAACATCGCGATAAGAGGAAAAACCGCAATACATGGCAAAGCCGCAATGCGTGGAGACACCGCTTATACATGGAGACACCGCGATAGGTGGTGATGCATGGCGACACAGGCATACGTGGCGACACAGGCATACATGGAGACACCGCGATAAGTGGCGATGCATGGCGACACAGGCACACGTGGCGACACAGGCACACGTGGCGACACAGGCACACGTGGCGACACAGGCATATGTGGCGACATCGCGATATGTGGCGAATGCATGGCGACAAACAGGCACACGTGGCGACACAGGCACACGTGGCGACACAGGCATATGTGGCGACATCGCGATATGTGGCGACACCGTGATGGATGGAAACGCTGAAATGGGTGGAAACACCACGATAGGTGCAAACACCACGATTGTTGGAAACAACACGATACGTAGAAACACCGCGATAAGTGGAAACACTGGAATATGTAGAAACACTGGAATATGTAGAAACACTGGAATATGTAGAAACACTGGAATATGTAGAAACACTGGAATATGTAGAAACACTGGAATATGTGGAAACACCGGAATATGTGGAAACACTGGAATACGTAGAAACACTGCAATACGTGGAAACACCGCGATATGTGGAGACATCATGATACATGGAGACACCGCAATAAGTGGCGATGCATGGCGACACAGGTATATGTGACAACATCGCAATACGTGGCGACACTGCAATTGGTGGAGTCACTGCGATACGTGGCGTCATTGCAAAATGTGGCAACACCATGATACTAATGCACTCTGCTTAAAAATAAGCTGCTTGTTCATGTCCTTGTCAGCTTTTCCCATTTTTCCCATTTTTCACTTCCTGGGAAATAGCTATTGGTAAATCTTTCAGCCAATTGTACACTTTAAAAGAAAAGTTGGATTTTTGGGGATTTTATTTTTAATCGCCCTACAGTGCCGAAGCCTTTGTAGCTTTGTGAGTATGGGAACAGTAACATTAAATGACCCCCGACCCCATTCCTTCGTGGGTGTGGGGAAGTGTTTATGTCCCCCCCCCCAAAAAAAAAATTTGGGTAAAAACAAACAAATTTGATTTCTTCAAAAATGCCAACAGGGATTTGAACAGCACCGGGCAACGCCGGGTACCCCTGCTAGTCTATTATACACCGGGCAATGCTGAGTACCCCTGCTGGTCTATTATACACCGGGCAATGCTGAGTACCCCTGCTGGTCTATTATACACCGGGCAATGCTGAGTACCCCTGCTGGTCTATTATACACCGGGCAATGCTGAGTACCCCTGCTGGTCTATTATACACCGGGCAATGCTGAGTACCCCTGCTGTCTATTATACACCGGGCAATGCTGAGTACCCCTGCTGGTCTATTATACACCGGGCAATGCTGAGTACCCTGCTGGTCTATTATACACCGGGCAATGCTGAGTACCCCTGCGGTCTATTATACACCGGGCAATGCTGAGTACCCCTGCTGGTCTATTATACACCGGGCAATGCTGAGTACCCCTGCTAGTCTATTATATGCCGGGCAATGCCAGGTTCTCCTGCTCGCCTATGGATGTCACATCCATACAAGAGAACTCTCAAGATAACCCAAACAGTCATATCCCACACAAGCATTATCTTTTCGACCCTCATTAACTCTCCACAAGCCCACCTCTTTTTGGGTTTCCAAATTTCCTACCACTTTTGTGATTGAGAGTTTGCAGCTCCATCCATCTTGTTCACCCCATGTCCTCCCCTTGCCCTCATTTCCCTTTCTTTTGTCCCTCAACCCTGCTGTTGGTCTGCCCCCCCCCCAAGCCCACTCTCTTTCCACTGTTATTTTCATTATGTTACTTCCTGATCAGTTCTGTGTTCTAGCTCCTCCACAAGCCTCAACACTGTATATAAAAAAGCACGATAGAGTGACCAATTTCATCTACATGGCCCTTAAATCCATGGAGATTTAAATTAATGGGTGACAAAGTGCGCACATTTTGATGATGATTATGATGATTATCACAAAATTACTGCCAAAACCTAAAACAAGTTCTAACTAAACCATTTCACAGATATTCGCAGCTTTAGCCATTGTTTACAATAACCGTGACACTTGCTACACACAAGTCCACCTAAATGACATGCAGGTGGTATATTACTACATATATTATGAAAAGCTGAAATTCAATCACAACACTCAATCATTCTGCCCTTACTTGTCACTCCATCTCCCTGTCCATTCCACCTTTCCCCATGGATTCCGAGCTCTCACTAGTCGCACGATGTCTCCCTGATACTCCACCTGGATATTAGTGATAAACAAAAAGGTGTTATTATAAACAATCACAATGCGTTGAGGTCACTAAGTTTATCATTAAATTGCTAAATGTTTATCTGAACTATTCATTGCAAAATCAAGGAATTGCAAGTACTGTATATATCGGTTGATCTGGTTTGTTATTCTGTCTGTCTGTCTGTCTATCTGCCAGTTATTCACCTATAGGTCACAATTATACACCAATAAAAAGCTAGAAGTCTATTATTTTTTCAGTTCAAATGGTTAAAAGGTCAAAGGTCAAGGTCACATAAAATCGTCAATTTTCCTCTGATTGACCTGAAATTTTAAAATAATTTGCACATTGGGTAACTGAATTGGTTCAAACCAATATGGCTGCCAGACCAAGTGACCTATTATTCGCGAACACCATGGTGTCCCTAAGGCTTTGGGAACATGTGTGTGAAGTTTCTCTTCGATCTGTTAAGCTGTTCTGGAGAAGAAGGTTTCTAAAGATTTGAGGGTAAATTCAATATACCTGCCAAACCATGTGACCAATGATGTCATAGTTGGAGAACTTTTTGTTCCTCATGGATAGGCGATCATACCTGTAAAGTTTCACCTCGATCTGTTCACCCGTTTCGGAGAAGAAGATTTTTTAAGGTTTGTATGGTAAAAACAATATGGCTGCCGAACCACCTGGCCAATGACACCATCATTTTTTTTCCCCCATACAATTTAGCCCGAGATGACCCTCAAAAATTTTCATACTGATCGGATAAAGCTGTCGACTTATGCAATTATGACGTCATAATGAAGCCACCTATGACATCATCAAAAAAAAATCACACGTATTTAACATGGGGAGTACTTCACATGTGCCAACTTTCAATTTTTACCATGGAACGGTTTTGGAGATAGAGGTCCAAATGTTTTCCTTTTTTCCAACATGGCTGCCACACCACGTGACCTATGACGTCATGATTATCATAAAAACATTATACATGAGTAGTCGCACCTATGGTGAAAATTTCGTGTCAATTGGATAAGCGGTTGTGAAGAAAACAGAGAAAATTAGCATGGACGTACGTGCAGACATACAGATGGACGGACGGACAACCTGAAGACATAATGCCACTGGCGACTTTGTCAGCGGAGGCATAAAAATGTCTCAATCAAATTTGTTATGTGCATATATATATATATATATATATATATATATATATATATATATATATATATATATATATATATATATATATATCAATGAATCATGTAAAACACTTGGAAGGACAAATTTTCAAAATTGCCAAATTGCTCTTTCCATGCAACTATTTTTAAATCTGGATTTCCCAAGTATTGTACTACACAGTATACACAACATCTTTCATGTTTGTTTGTTCGTCTGTCTTTGTCTTGCCAACATATTTAGTGTCTGAAACTCCTGAATATGCTTCTATACACAGGAAAAAGTCATGAGGATAGACAACTGTTCACACAATGTTTATTAGTAATATTTATCTTCGCTCTAATTGGACAATTTTTACATCATGTTGGGATCACCCTACATTAGGTGTTGACAGCTCACAAATTAATGGCATGCAGTGAAGAGTGAATTGCAGTTCCCAGAAGGCAGTTCCAGACAAAGGAGAAAAGAGAAACAAAAGAGGGAATATGGATGGAAAGCTTGAATTATGTTAGTTGAAGCAGGAGGGGCTACTGGAAAAAGGCGGGCATCCTGGAGGAGCTGGGAAGGTTCGGAGGATTGAGAGAGTGAAGGGAACCAGACTGGAGGATAAGTGGTAAGATAAATGAGAGAGGCGATGGGAGAGCAACAGGCTTTGTGTGTTCAGCCTCATTGCAAAGATGCCAATAATATTCAAAGCTTTAGATTTCCCAGATTCAAACTAGAGACACGTGATGCTGGTGCCCGATTCCATAGGGTAAACATTCCTACTTTGAGCTATAGACAAGGGTTATGTCGGCTGTGAGTAGCTCTGGCTTATCAAGTTATAACTTGAAATGATGGAGGATTCCCAGGATTCAGCTGGCTCTGGGATCCAGCTTTGCAATGTGGGAGGTCAGGGAGCGAGTATGGCTGTTGGTGAGGCCGAGAAGTTGTGGGGATTGAACCTCTTCCAGTAGATGTGCATGTATGTAGATCAGTGGGTTAGTTTGATGATCATTCTGGAGCGACAGGGTGAGACTGAGATTTTCTAAGATTTAAAGACATGCTTCATTTCTCAGACCAGCATTTAATCAATTCTAGATTGGCAGAGGAGTGACGCAGCTGCTGTGTACCTATCAAGAGGATGAGATACCCCACAAACAATGTGGAATCATCTAGAAAAAGGAAGGCATGCTTTTTTTCCAGAATGTTGGATAGGTCATTAATGTAGATTATTTAAACAAAGACCGATCCAAAGATACTGCGTCACCACACTCCAGCCTCCACTGGGAGAGAAGAGAGGGCTCCATCGATGGCAATGTGTGGATTGTGTGAGTGGAGGAAGTGAGAAATTGAGGTCGGTAGGAAGGCAACCTTGTTTGCCACAGACATTGAGCATGGCAAGTATATCAGGATACCAGACTGTGCAAGTGGAATGACAGATATTTCCAGGGAGGTGGTTCTAACCTCTTCTTTGAGATTTATGGCCCCGACCATTGTTGAGAGAGAAGCAGCAGCATGGTCAGAGCTGAGTGACCAGGACGGAATCCAAACTGATGGTCAGAGATCAGGCTGTTTGAGACGAGAAAAGATGACATCAGCAGCAATAATTGCTTCCGTGACCTTGCTTATAATTGGAAGTAAGCATATTGGTCTGTAGTTGATAGGATATTTTTGCTTCCTTCTTTTGGATAGGAGTAATGTTTGCTGACTTCCAGATAGAATAGAGGCAGAAAACGTTGCCGGACAAGGAGAAGAAAGAGCAGCAGATCAGGATTTGATAACATGGACATGAATCCCATCTGGGCCCATCACCGACATATAGTTGAGGCTGGACAGAACTTTCTTTACTTTCTCAGGTGTGAAAGACACAAAGTACAGAAGATGATGGGAATGAGGGTGGAAGGTGATAGAGCAGGATGGGTTGGGTATGGCATGAGAGACTTATAGGCAAATAATGGGTCAAGACATTCTTCCTTAGCTTCAGCAAAGTCTGCTGAGATGCTGTTTGAGGCGAGGAAGCACATGAATGGGGGGCACACATCAGAGATGGATTTAATAAGGTGCCACCATGACTTGGTGGAAAGACTGATTGGAGTCAAGCCTTGATATTTGTAAGATTTATTTTTATTTTTGGCTAGCCAAAGGATGGCCTTGCTTTTTGTGTGCTTTACAGTGACATAAAGTTCCCCTCTATGGAGTTAGCCTTCCTTGTTGAAAACAACAAGCTGCTTGACTGCAACTGCCTCACCACATAATTCAGTGCACCAGTTGCTGAGAGGCTGGATAAGATAGTGGTAGATGGGATGGGGGAAACTGGTGCATGAGAGAGAGAGAGAGACAGATTTGTGGAAGTATTCCCAAGCAGATGGAAATGGCAGTCCAATCGTTCTGTGAGAGGGCAGAAGATTGCAGTCTGCGACAGTTGACCTGTGCAAGCAGTTCTTGTTGACGGTATTGAGGTTTCTCCTTCACAATCACCAAAGGGATGTGAGCTTTGATAATAACATGGTAAGAGGAGCCAACGTGGACAGAGGAGGAAAAGGAGAGCTTGGATGGAAAGTTAGTCATTACCAAGTTCAGGAGAGAGTCCTACTGGTTGCAGACATCTGAGTTGCAAGGTTCTTTTGGAAATCTGGATAGTGAATTTTATTGTGGCTTGCAATAACTCTCATGCACTGCATACAAAGATACCGTGCGATCATTCGAGTGTAATTACGAACAATGGCATCAATTGGAGGGTAGGGTTAGGGTTAGGGTTTTTAAACATCAATTTTTAACATCAATTGGAGGGTTGGAACACTTTGTGATGCAAAGCCCTGCTTGTGAAGCACCAATTCGATAGTTTATAGTCAGGTTGAAAAATAAAACCAATATTGAACAGCCCAGAGGTAAGTACGAGTACACCACCTCTACACCATCCTGTCAAACATATCACAATCTTATGGTATTTTATATAAATGCAAAATACAAGACAATCATGTCGGAAGTCAAACATTGTGGGATTACCTCATCAATCCCAGTGAGTGAATATGCATGCCCCTTGACAAGTTTTGTTGAAGTGATGGCTTCCGATTCACTGGAGCTCGTGACCTGCAAAATATTTATTATTTTGTATGTTGAGATTCACACACAGCAGGATTCACAAAACAATGAGCGTTTATTCTGTCAAACATGATTGGAAAAATCAAGAAAAACTATTGTGCAAATTCAAAACTGAAAGAACCAGAGATTATTACAGGTGCCCAGCAGGATCTTCCCATCCACCACCTCTTTTTTTGCAGAATAATAAACTATTCTACAGAACTTGGCCAAGCTATTTTTAACCTTCTCTTCTTGTTTGCAGACTATCGTACAGAATGAATAAGTTTGTTTTGAATTATATCATCAGAGTTCTAAAATTGCATTCATCAAACCTAAAAATGTCATGAAGTATGGACGAATAGAAATATCAGAATACAGGTGAGCTTTACAGGTAAATGGTCATAAACCGAAGTTCTCAGGTCGTTAACAGCAAAGGGTGAAATATTGGAAAGTCAGTGCGAGGGGGAAATGTGATTACATGAGAAAGTTACCGGTAAATTAAATTTGGGATTGTGGATAAGGGGAAGAAAGGCCCAAAAGAAGAAGCAGGCAGACAGCAAAGAAATATTGGACAAAATATGCGTAAAAGGAGAAACGTCCAAACTGATGCTAATCTGAAGTCTTTCCGCATAGCTCGGACCCATTGTTTATATCCTACGAAAAGGCAGGGGCCAACATCAGGCTCATCTGCGATCCAAATTTTCCGGCCTCTCACCGTCCTTCAAAGCTTGGTGGGAGCAGGTCAGGTCTGTGTCTGGTAAACATTCCCCTTCCATTCCTTCCCTCATTAAGAACAGTCATGTTCTACATTGTTTGGAGAAAAACGCTGACTTCTTCAACGCTGTCTTCACTCAAAAGGCCAAGGTCCCAAATCCATCCCTTCCTCTATTATAGAATGTTCCATACAGCATTTAGACTTCTCCTGTGCCATAGTGGAGAAGTTTCTCACTCAACTTGACACCTCCTCCATAACTGGGCCTGATGACATACGTGCTATAATCCTCAGAAACTGTGCTTCAGTCCAGTCATTCTGTCTCTGTCTGTCTGTGTGTGTGCGTCTGTCTTCTGTCTGTCTGTCTGTCCTGTCTGTCTGTGTGTCTGTGTCTGTGTGTCTGTGTGTCTGTGTGTCTGTGTGTCTGTGTGTCTGTGTGTCTGTGTGTCTTGTTGTCTGTGTGTCTGTTGTGTCTGTGTCTGTTCTGTCTGTGTGTCTGTGTGTCTGTCTGTCTGTGTGTCTGTGTGTCTGTCTGTCTGTGTGTCTGTGTGTCTGTCTGTCTGTCTGTGTGTCTGTCTGTCTGTGTGTCTGTCTGTCTGTGTGTCTGTCTGTCTTGTGTGTCTGTCTGTCTGTGTGTCTGTCTGTCTGTGTTGTCTGTCTGTCTGTGTGTCTGTCTGTCTGTGTGTCTGTTCTGTCTGTGTGTCTGTGTGTCTGTGTTCTTGTCTGTCTGTCTGTTGTCTGTCTGTCTGTCTGTCTGTGTGTCTGTGTTCTGTGTGTCTGTGTCTGTGTGTCTGTCTGTCGTGTGTCTGTCTGTCTGTGTGTCTGTCTGTCTGTGTGTCTGTCTGTCTGTGTGTCTGTCTGTCTGTTGTCTGTGTCTGTCTGTGTGTCTGTGTTGTCTGTGTGTCTGTCTGTTGTCTGTGTGTCTGTCTGTCTGTCTGTCTGTGTGTCTGTGTTCTGTGTGTCTGTGTGTCTGTGTGTCTGTGTGTCTGTGGTCTGTGTGTCTGTGTCTGTTGTCTGTGTCTGTGTCTGTGTCTGTGTCTGTGTCTGTGTCTGTGTCTGTGTATCTGTATCTGTGCGTCTGTGTTCTGTGTCTGTATCTGTGTCTGTATCTGCTGTCTGTGTCTGTATCTGTATCTGTGTCTGTATCTGTGTCTGTCTCTCTCATGTTTTTATCAGATAGGCAACTCCATCCATTTTGAAAAGTTGCAAATATCACTCCGATCCATAATAAATGTTCCAAAATTAAACACACACATACAAACCGATCCGCCTTCTCGCTATTATGAGCAAAGTATTAGAGTCTATCATTGCAGCTGACCTCAGACACTATCTTTTCTCTAACTCGCTAATCTCCGACAACTCGTTTCGCTTCTGACCTGGCTATTCCACCTTGGATATATTACTCCTTCTGACATAGCAGGGGATGGATACCCTGGACCAAAAGCAAGAGGCTCTCGAGTCTTCTCTACGGTCTGGCATCCAGCCTTCATTTCCAAGTTGTCTTCTTTTGGTGTTCAAGTTCCTTTGCTCAAAGGTTGTTTAATTTTCTCTTCTACAAGAAACACATGGTGGGAGAAATTAATTTTGTGCCCATGGCGAGTAATACCCCCTCCAACTGGCAGGGGTCAGTAAACAACGTCCATTGTGCCAAGGCTTTAATACTGAGTTCCACTGACTATGGCTTCCCGCACTGGGCTTCTGATCCTGCTTTCCTACCTTGCTACTCTTGAGGTGGTTGAAGATAAGGCCTTCTACATCATTGGAATCTCACAGAGAGTTTGTGGGCTCTCATTTTTATACAAGCTGAGATCTGGCCTTGCTCCACCTGCCTTCTCCTTCTGCCTTCCCCAAGCCACAACAGGTAACAGGCCTTCCTCAAGAAACCCTCATCTGCTCACCCTACCAAATTCCAGGCTGCTTGCCTACCTGCGTTGATTTGCCCCCTTATTTCACCGAATGTGGAATCATCTCTATTTGTCTATTGTCTTGTCCACCTCACTTCTCTCTGTCAAATACACTGATGTATAATTAATCACGACATCATTTGCTCACCCATGCTCTCTTCTACACCTGCTGATTCTCTTTCCCATTATAATTTTTCAGGGCCATTGTTACTCAGTTTTGTATTATTCCTTCCATCGACCTCCCGTCCTCCTCCCATACTCCTTGATAGCCTGTAAACCTGGTGCCCCTTGATGTTTACTTTAAGCCTAGAGCTTTGTATACAAAAATAAACGAAATTTTAAAAAAATCAAGAAAAGAAAAAAAACACAATGGCATGAAAGATGGACAGGGATGAAGATGTTCAGAAAAACTTGAGATTATCTGTTCACAACAAACAGATAATTGACTTCGTACATTTATGGAGCAACCCATGAGAGATCCGCGCTTGGTTGCTTCACGCAGAATGCGCCACAAGTTGTCCGGGGGGTTATCAAGGTCAATGCACTCCGTAACGCCACCAGTGAAGTCCTCAAAGCCCTCGCTGGTGGAGCCCGCTGTCAAAGCTTCGTAGGAATAATTGAGCCTGAAAGGAAAAGTGTGTTTTCTTCCAAGCTGCACATCTCCAAAGATTTAACATAAAAAGACACACAACCAGATGCACAACTTTGAGTAAATTCAATGTCACGTTTGTATGAGCTCCACCAGCGTTTGTATTAACACACAAGTAGAGGCAGATAGACTAGAAGAACATGAGAGAGGATTAACTCAGAAACAATTTATGAGCTAAATTAGCACTATGTGGATCAATCTCTTAACTGGGGATTAGGATTGGCTCCGTGGTCCAGACTGTTAATGCCTGCGGTCCGAATGTGGACCGCGGTCTGCCTTTTGAGGACCCTTGGCATAGGGGAAAAGTGGAAAATGTATATTTGCCTGTAAATTGTGTGAATTGCTTGCATTACTATCCTTGTGTTTTCCTGCCAATGCCCTGTTTGAATTCCAACCACCATTTCTCCCACCAATTTCTGCTTGCCTGTAATAAACGCATGAAAGATTTAGCATTCTGTCTTGACTCATCCTGCTTAGGTTTTGGTTTGAGATAGCACTCCTGGTATGCGGGTAATTAGCCCAAGCGTTTAATTGGTCTCTGACAGACGACAGGGTAAGACGCGTAACGTTGATTCACTCGGCCATTTAACATCAGTTGCACGACCACTGGCACGGTTCCCCATCTACTTCAGTCATCTTGTCGGTACGGTAAACTGACATTGGGCGCGAGGATCCGACCAAAGGTGGGTGCTGTGGACGGTATCCGTGATCTTTTTATTGACGCGTCAGCCTTCGGAGTTATCCAGCCCACATCCTCAACAATATTTTCTTCACAGATTACAATCCTATAATCAGATAGCTTCAGAGGTGAGAATGATTAAACTGTGGAGATATTTGGTCATGCCTGCAAAAAATCATCAATTTAGTATTGCTTTTTCACTGCGTGCGATTCTTTCAATTTCACTCCTGATTTGCATTTCACTTCCACCTTGATAAGTAGAATTGTGCAAAGTAAATAGTAGAAGTGTAAATAAGTCCTGAAATTCGCAGAATTTTTTGATGAAAACAGATTTCCAAGTGCTGAAGATGCTCACTAAAATGAATCGTCTTTGAGGGGTATTTGGAAAAGGTAATTGCCAAGTTTTCATTCTTATTCATTCATTCATTGCTAATATTTTATTAATGTTCATCTCGAAGAATATTGCTAGGGAGTTATGTACCATCAACCCAGATCATATGGCAAAGCTATACTCCAAAAACAGCCACAGACTGTGAATCCTCAGTTGTTCCAAGGCATTCCTTGACAAGTCAAAACTACTCAGACAACGAAGGTTTTTGTAGTTTGCACCTAGCTCATAAGAGTACTGTATTACTCAACTCCTCTCTTTTCAATTCTGTAGGATCTAAAGTTCTCAATGCAAAACAATTCCCACTCTCACCTCCTTATTACCTTTGCCACCAAAGGCGGCAGAAGGTTGTTTTCACCCCTGTCTGTCTGTTTGATACTTGCAAAATTGAAGATTTGCGAGTATATTTTAGTCGGTCGACTGTTATTCTGTCTGCTTTTCTGTCTGTCAATCGCCTACAGGTCACAATTCGAAACCGATCGTCTCGAAACTTTACCAAGTTGTTGATGTAGTCACACCTGAGAAGTCTATTGATTTTGAGGTCAAAGGTCCTCTTGAGGTGGAATTTCTAAAATCATTTTTGATTCGATTGACTTGAAAGTTGAACAAGATTTGCATATTTGGTCACTGAATTGGGAAACTAACTATTTTTGAGGTCAAAAGGTCAAAGGGTCAACTCAAGGTTGGACTTTCTAATATCATCATTTTCCATCTGATTGACTTCAAATTTGAATAATAATTGCATATGGCATCATTTAAATTAAATGGTTATTCAACTATTTTTTGGTGTGAAAGGTCGAAGGTCGACTCAAGGTTAATTTTCTAAAATCAATTTTCACCCAATTGACTTGATTTCGATGAAGATCGTCAATTTTATCTGAATGAAATGGACAATTTGATGTATCCATGGCAACTTTTTGGGGGGGGGGGTGGAGAGAGTGGTGGATTTTGCAATTATCGTGCTTTGCGCGTCTTTCTTGTTGCTTGCAAAATCGAAGATTTGCAAGTATATTGGTCGTCGACTGTTATTATCCCTCGCTGGACATAGTCCGAAACTGGGCTTATGGATTGGGTCTCATCCGTCCGTGCTTCTGTCCGTCAGTAGCCATATCTCGGACATGTATGGACAACTTTTATTCAAACTTTACACAAAGACAATGCATGATGGCAAACATATGCACATCATTTTGTTTCGCGATTTTAAAATTGTAAAAACCCAATGGTGAACACGTCCTCAACCATTTCTCAGAAATGCATTTACCGATCTTGTTCAAACTTGGCACACAGATAATGAATGATGGCTTACATGTGCACTTCATGTTCTTTTTTTCCAGATAACATCCAAGATGGCCGACTGGCAGCCATTTCGTTACTTAAACGTGTCCCCAACCATTTCTCGAACAAGCATGGTCTGATTTTGTTCAAACTTGGCACAAGCACAATACAGGATGGCATACATGTGCACCTCAATTCACTTTGCAATCTTATCAAAGATGGCTGACTGGTAGACTGGCAGCCATTTTAGTTGTAAAAAAAAACCCAATAATGAACACGTCCGCAACCATTTCTCGGACATGCATTTATCGATCTTGTTCAAACTTGGCGCACAGATGATGAATGATGGCTTACATGTGCATGTATTTTGTTTTGAGATCAGATCCAAGATGGCAGACTGGTGGCTATTTTGTTACTTAAACGTGTCCACGACCATTTATTGAACATGCATGGTCTGATTTTGTTTAAACTTGGCAAATGTCACATGTCACAAATGTCACAAATGTTCTTCCATGTCACATGACCACTCAAGTCAGTTGGGCATATACATAAGTTTGTAAATATGGGCTAGCCCTTTAACGCCGTACAACAAAATTACTAAAATCACAGGGGCAATGACATTTTATGTCTTTTTCTCCTTGTTCTCTTTGTTTGTTTGTCTGTTTCTTTGTTTGGCTGTCAACCGCCTGCAGGTCACAATTTTAAACCGATCTTCACCAACCTTAACCACCTGGAAGAGTTTGTCATAAGAAAGAAGCCGATTGTTTTTGTGGTCAAAAGGTCAAAAGGTCAACATCGGCCAAAAGTTCAACATAGGCCAGATTGCTAAAATTGTCAATTTTCATCTGATTGACTAGAGATTTGAACAGCATTTTCATATCACTTCACTGAAGTCAACCACCAATTATTTTTGAGGCCAACATAGGCTAAATTTCTGAAATCCTCGATTTTCATCGGATTGACTTGAAATAAGAACAGGATTTACATATCAGGTCAATGAATTCAACCACTATTTTTGAGGTCAACCCCGGTCAAAAAGTCAGCACAGGCCAAAATTTCTAGAATTGTCAATTTTCATCTGACCGACTTGAAATTTGAACAGGATTTTCATTTCAGCTCATATAATTCAACCACCGATTATTTTTGAGGTCAACATCAGCCAAAAGGTCAACATAGGCCAAATTTCTAAAATTGTCAATTTTTATTCAATTGACTTGACATTTGAAGAGGATTTGCATATCAGGTCACTGAATTCAATCTACCAATTATTTTTGAGGTCAAAATGTCAACGTAAACCTAGTTTCTAAAATTATGAGATAGGGTATAAAAACTATATATACAGTATATCATGATATTTCAAAAAGTTGTGGATGAGTTATCGCAAAACCAGGTGGATTTGAGTTGGTTTGGTGACAAAAGAGTTGGCTCGCACCAAGTCCTTCTCAAGACTGCGTGGGATATGTATTCTATGAATACCTGGTAAACATGTCGCCATGTTGAGATTCTGTGAATATTTTTTACGATAAACTTATGTATGATGCTTTCCAACATTACTTCATTGTAAAATGACTTCGCCATTTGATACAAATCGATAATGATCAAAACTGACCAAAATTGTGACACCTGATCACCTTTAAAGAAGAAATTGACAGTGAGTATTTGAAAAGTAACAGTATATCTTGACTTTTTAAATCATTATATAACATTATACAGTATCTCGGGCAGAAATGAGTGCCAGCTTGCTGGTAGTCTGTGTTGGAGTGGCGACCTGTCCAGAATTGTGCCCAATAGCCAAGGAGACTGCTTAGGCAGCACCAACGCTCTGCACAGAGTATGGTCTGAATGGATGGATGGATGGATGGATACTTAAATTGGGCTGACAGGATGGCCTAGATGTACGCATACGTGACTCTATGCTGTCTAACCTTGGTTTGAATCCCGACCCAGCTATAAAGTGTCATCCCGGTGTTTCACAGGCAGCATGTTTCATCAATGTGTGTGTGCTGTCCCTCGGATGGACGTTAAACAGGTGTCCCATCTGCCAGCATTAGTTGGTGGACATTAATGACCCCACGGTGTCCTTCGTGTGGAGTCGGTGAGCTATCTCTGTCATCTTGAACAAATCACAAATTACTGCCCTAACTCCTGCTTGGAAAGCAATGGCCAACCACCCAGTATAACCCTTGTTCAGGAAGCTGCTTCAGTAGCACTGATGCTCTGTGAAGAGTATGATACATCAGAGAGAGAGAGATATATATATATATATATACATATATTATATCATATACTTTTGAAATATTTGACGATTGTGTGTTGGTACCTTGCTAAATTCTTTGCCAAGACATCAAATAGGAGATTAAGTTAATTATAAATTTTATGTTGCCATTTAGGTGAAGTAAGTTATTAGATAAAATGCGCTTGTGCACAGAAGATAAGCAAATTAACAGATTATTAATGGGGTGAGGATGGAGCACAGGCAAGGTTTGTAAAAATCACATAATATTGTGTCTGTCTTTGTTTCTTTGTACATCTTTGTATTCGTATCACTTGAATTTGCAAATAGAGAGACATTTTGAGATCAAGAGGCATGAAGAGGCAGACACTCACTTTGCGTAAGCTTTCTCCAAGAGTGCACTCCAGAACTCACGACCCTCTCCTGAGTGCACAAACAGTAGTTCTCCATCTTTTAAAGGCAGTCGGTCATCAACCACAACGTCCATCCATTCTCCATACTGCCAGAACTGGGGTCAAGCAATCAATTCCGTAAATCATGTGTGACCGATTTTATCATGACATTCAAGAAAATTTATTGAGAATTTAAACCTTGTTTATGAAATTGAACAGAGAAAGTTAACACAACATGTTAAAGGGACACTGCAATTTTCCACTCAAACGCAACCATTCTATTCATCGAGAGCAGAGAAAGTGGACACGTGTTATGAGCCGATGGAGGGGGTGCACTTACGTTAAGTACACACCATGTCTTCTCTTTAATTAAATGTTTATACATACATATATATTTATACATACATAT
>CM068964.1:72285099-72300245 GCA_035128595.1 Eptatretus atami
CCTCTGCCACCATTTCTTGGGTGTGTGTGTGTGCATACGTGCGTCCGTGGGCCCGTCTAATAAATAGGAACTGCTGTTAAGTGCAAGTGACTGTACTAATAAGTAGACGGTTGTAGTTCTTTTGTCGTGCTTTTGTTGCTTGTATAATTGCATACGTGTTTTGCCTTGTTTAATTGCATACGTGCTTTATTATAATAAATGTCCTTGTGTGAATGTAAACCTGTTCGTTGCGTCCATTCCCTCATTGAACTGCCCCATCTTGCACTCGGAATATAGTTGGTTTTTAAATAGCCGGTAAAGTGATCGGGTCCAACGGGACTGCGCGATAATACCCCGCTCGGTTATCCCAAATGGAAGCGAGCTGCTTAAGCGGCTCGTTTCCAAGCGGTCCCGTTGAGGTACAATCTCTCGGTAACCTACCCGCGCGAATAATTAGGTAAATCGAAGATTTGGCGATCGGACCCTGTAGCGCGCGGGTAGAGTGCGGACAAGGTTGTGGTGTGGTTAAAAACACACCCATGGCTGGTTTCCGGCGTTGATCCGGAATGCCGCGACTGGATTGTCCGTTCGGTGGGCGAAGCGACCGCTATTGGTTAGACGCGGTCGTTCGCACGCCGGCGGGCGGAAATTACAACAGTATGTTTGTATGTGTGTATGTATGTATGTGTGTGTATGGTTGTATATGTGTTTGTATGTATGTATGTATGTATGTATGTATGTATGTGTGTATGTATGTATGTATGTATGTATATTTGTATGTCTATGTATGTGTGTATATTTGAATGTATGTATGTTTGTTTGTATGTATATTTGAATGTATGTATATTTGAATGTATGTGTATATGTGTGTATCTGTGTATGTGTGTATGTATGTATATTTGTATGTGTATGTACGTATGTGTGTATGTATGTATGTATGTATGTGTATGTATGTATGTGTATGTATGTTTGTATGTAAGTTCGTATGTGTGCATGTATGTATGTATGTTTGTATGTGTATGTATGTTTGTATGTATATTTGTATATGTATGTGTATGTTGGTATGTATGTATGTATGTGTTTATGTTTATATGTATGTATGTTTGTACGTATATTTGTATATGTATGTATGTATGTATGTGTTTATGTTTATATGTTTGTTTGTATGTATGTATGTTTGTATGTATGTTTGTATGTGTATGTATGGATGTATGTTTGTATGTATGTGTGTATGTATGTAAGTTCGTATGTGTGTATGTATGTATGTATGTTTGTATGTGTATGTATGTATGCATGTTTGTATGTATATTTGTATATGTTGGTATGTATGTATGTTGGTATGTATGTTTGTATGTATGTATGTGTTTATGTTTATATGCTTGTATGTATGTTTTTATGTGTTTGTATGTATGTCTTTGTATGTATGTATGTATGTGTTTGTATGTATGTATATTTGTATATGTATGTATGTGTGTATGTATGAATGTATGTATGTATGTTTGTATGTGTATGTATGTATGTATGTTTGTATATGTTGGTATGTGTATATGTTTGTATGTATGTATGTTGGTATGTATGTTTGTATGTTGGTATGTATGTATGTATGTCTGTGTTTATGTTTATATGCTTGTATGTATGTTTTTATGTGTTTGTATGTATGTGTTTGTATGTATGTATGTTTGTATGTATGTGTATGTATGTATGTGTTTGTATGTATGTATATTTGTATATGTATGTATGTGTGTATGTATGGATGTTTGTGGTGATGTATATTTGTACGTGCATGTTTGTGTGTTTGTATGTATGTATGTATGTATGTCTGCTCTATCAAGGGAGGGGCGACAGCACCCCTCCCTTTATATGGGACGGTTTCTCTGTTTGCAACTTTAACACAGGGACTGAAAATTCGTTTCTCAGCTTCAAGTGGATGAAATTAGCTGCAAATTTCAGAAGTAAATCCTTTATACGTTGAGTTGATATGTTCCAAATTTCAGCAACGTCCATTTCCGCATTCTTGAGGTTTTAACGAAAAATCTCGAAATTCATGTTGGTGTCTGTCAGTCTGTCCGTCCGTCCGTCCATCTGCCCGAAATGTGTTGGCGCTCGCATCTCAAAGGCTATTCATTGAAACGAGCTGAAACTTGGAATATACATTGTCCAATTTGTCGAATTAATGGCTTTTGAAATAAATTCCACCTAAGTGCCATTATTTTGGATTTTATGATAGTTTTTGCTCATTAGCTATTAGCTTGGAGTTCTGTTCTTGAGCAGGCCAAGTCTGAAATAGTGGTGTTGTCAGAAGCAGAGACTCCTGTAGCAATCAAGGGAAGCGTGAAGTGCCCCTCCTTTATATGGAACAGTTTGTTTGTATTCAACTTTAACACTGTGACTGAAAATTCCTACAGGGATGGGGGGGGGGGGGATTCGACTCCCCAAAATATGTATTTGCTTTCTTCTTCAAAACCACACGCACAATTTTGCCAAAACCTTAATCTTGGGGAAAATGCCAGGGGCATAAAAAACGCCCCTTTATATGGTATGTGCCATGTGGCAACCTATAGAAAAGGGACATTCCATGGCTTGTGGAAAATGCCAGATGGTAGACCAAAATGCCAGACCAAGTAACGCTCTAGAAAAGTTCGTATAAAGGGGTGCCCTACTTATATAGGTTAAAATCTGTCAGGAGGTGAAGTTGTGTGTACCTTTAAAATGAAAACCCATAAGATAATGTGCATGTGTGTGATTAATTTGTTCGGAAAATTGGTGTCTGAACTTTATGAACTTTGAGAGCATTACTTGGTTCCTCCTAAGAACACAGGGGGAGTACAGCATGTACACGAGATTTTTTTGAATGTGCCTTTTTTTCTATCATCTGGCATCTTCCACAAGCCATGAAATGTCCCTTCCTTTCTATATTTTGCCACATGGCACATACCATTTAGAGGGGCGTTTTCTATGTCCCTGGCATTTTTCCAACATATCCATTGGTTGGACAGCGAGCCTGACACCAACTACAATTATCACCTGAAAAATATTATACATCCACCATTTTCGTGCTATGCTAAGTCTATGACATCTTCAGAAGTGTCATTTTTTTTTTAATATATACAACATCCAAGGCTCATAATGGAGCTGCCACTCACACATCTCACACACACATGGACATACAGACAAGAACACAACACAGGAATATTAGATGAGTCAAACAGAGCCACTGAGTTTGAGGGAAGTGCTGTCACTTCCTGGGATGCTCTGGGTACAAGTGATGTCACAACAATGATGCCACTTTTCTCACCGCAGTCACCCAGGCATTTTCTAAGAAGGCACTTCCTCCTCCTCATCGATGCCAATTTTATGGGGATTGTCCATGCTCTATCCTATTAAATGCTGAACATCAAGCGAGGAAGCAGCACGTAACATTCTTTAAGTCTTTGGTATGACTGAGTTTAAACCACCGACCTCCCCAGACTCAGAGCGGACGCTCCAACCATTACACCACCGAGTCTTGTGTTAATCCATTTGTTCAGAATGAATAAGGCAAGTACAGTAAAATGTTAATTGATGAAGTTTCTCAGGCATGCTTCCTTTAGCAGGAGTGAAGCCCAGAAAAGCTCACCTGAAAATGAAATATTCCAGCATAGTTATCCTCAAAGCTCTGATCTTGTGGCACAATCCGAGCCAGGAGCTTTTCGTTTAGGGTGAGAGATGCTATCGCAGCAAGAAGCCAGCAATCACCTGCAAAATACATATCGGAATAAAATCATGATCACAATGATCATCTTCACAAAGCAAATTTCATTTTATTTCAAATGGCACTGCCAAAGTCTCAAGTAGGTCTTAAATATAAATCATTGTGTAATAGTGAAAGAAAGATCAGAAAAAGGAAAGGGTCCATCACCTCTTCCATTTGTCGAACTTATTGTCATCTACCGATGCATAAGTATAAGATTATTGCAATGTCTGAAGGAAATAGAATAACAACATGGCATCAGTAAACCTATATCACTCCTTTACTTTCAGAGCAAACCAAATGGTGTGACAAGGTATTGATCTTGAGAGCCGACTGGTGGGGATGACGTAACTATCTCCAGTCTAAGGTGTTTTGCACTCTCAAGCAGGTTCTCCTCAAGGATTTACCTGTATTTGGCTCCATTCATTGTTCCATCTATCCTGACAAGTCTCCCGGTTCCTGCCGCTGAAAAGCATCCCCATAGCATGATGCTGCCTCCAAGATGCTTCATGGAAGGGATGGTGTTAGATGGGTGATGAATTGTGCTCGGTTTCCGGCAGACATAACACTTTGCATTCAGGCCAAAGAGTTAAAATTTCGTTTCATCAGACCACAGAATATTTTGCCTCATGCTCTCAGAGTCTTTCACGTGCCTTTTTGCAAACTCGAGGCGTGCTGTCGTGTGTCTTTTTCGCAGGAGTGGCTTCCGTCTGGCCACTCTCCCATAAAGCCTAGATTTGTGAAGTACTGCAGAGATTGTTGTCCTTCCGGCAGGTTCTCTCATCTCAGCCAAGAAACTCTGTAGTTCTGTCACAGTGATCATTGGGTACCTGATCACCTCCTTGACCAAGGTTTTGCTTGCCCGGTTGCTCAGTTTGGTCGGACGGCCAGCTCTAGGAGGAGTCTGGGTAGTCCCATATTCTTTCCATGTCCTAATGATGGAGCTCACTTTGCTCTTGGGAACTTCAAACACTCTAGAAATTGTTTTATACCCTTCCCCCAGATCTATGCCTCCTCACAATTCAATCTCAGAGTTCTATGGACAGTTCCTTGGACTTCAGGGTAGAGTTTTTGCTCTGACATGCACTTTCAACTGTGGGACCTTATTTTGAAAGGTGTGTTTCATTATCAATTGTGTCCAATCAATTGAATTGGCCACAGGTGGACTCCAATCAAGTTGTAGAGACATCTAAAGGATGACCAAAGGAAATTGGATGCACCTAAGCTCAATTTGGAATGTCATAGCAAAGGGGTTGAATTCTGATTGATGTAAGACATTTCAGCTTTTCATTTTTCATTAATTTGTAAAAAAAATAAAATGAAAATATGTTTTCACTTTGTCATTATGGGGTATTTTGTGTAGATTGGTGACAAAAGAAACTTAAATTTAATCAATTTTAAATTCAGGCTGTGACACAACAAGATGTGACCTTGGTCGAGGGGTGTGAATACTTTCTGAAGGCACTGTATAGCGGGTGGGACCGACATTTTTGTCTGCTCTTTTCCTTCATCGAGAGTGATAACCCACTCTCTGATAAGCAGGATTTTCCAGGTAATCATTGTGTAGAATGGAATGGACCAGGTTGAGGGAAGCCTTCATCCTACGGTCGATTGAATAGGTTGGCCAAGTCAAGTCAAGTCAAGTCGTATGAAAGTCGTTCTCCAGATAAGGCCTAAAGTTTTAAAGGTACTACAGTGAAAAAATTTTGCCAATCACAAAAAGCCCTAAAGTGTTGATTTTCGCCAGTGATGTCACACCTGGAACCCACCTTGATCCAAGTGGCAGCTTACATTGAGAAACAGTGTATTTCGAGCTCGGACTCTGATTCTGATTCCACCATCATTAGCAACTCAGAAGAGTCTCAGTATGTTGCAACTGATCAGTGGAATTTTGAAGAAATTATTGGAGACAAAATTAGTGATGGAAACGTTTTCAGGAGAATTATGGAGACGTAATTTTGAGGTGTATACGAGGGATTCAGATGAAGATGGTGACAATGGAGGTGTTAGTGAAGATGAAAACGCCAGTCACATGTTCACTCCAGATTAGTCGTTTTGTTTTTTCCATTCAAGTGACAGCTGATAAGGGATTTTGTATTAATTGATAAATCAATTATATTACTACAGCAGAAACACGGTATGACACGGACACAGCACGGGCATGGCACAACATGACACGGAATGACATGAAACAGCATGGACATGACACAGCATGGATATGACATGGACACGGCACGACACAGCACAGCACAAACACGACATGGACACAGCACGGACACTGCCCAGGCACACTCGGACACCTCTGAAAAAAAAATCGGCGAAAAATGCTTTGTCCCACCATCGCAAGCTGACCAGGTGTCCTGTAAGTTATGAAATCATCCCATTTCATACTTCCCTGGAATGCCATTTGTGTCTGTGGTCCGTGCTATGTGTCATGTCCGTGCTATGCTGTGCTGTGTCATGTCCTACCGTCATGTCTGCGGCGTGTCGTGCCGTGTTGATGTCCCACCTCAGTGGAGAGGGGAGTGGTGCTGGTGTGGTGGTGGTATTGTGGCGGTGGTGGTGAGATGAGCTGTTTGATTCATGGCTCAAATCACCCGTGTACATGTGCTAGTAGCTGGGTAGAGATCGTGTTATGGCTTCGAGCGACTGCTGCTTCTTCCACTTAATCATGGGGATGGCATCCTCTTCCAAGTGTGGTGGATAACCACGAGACTGCGTCATCTCTGTTGTTTCATAAGGTGCTCTGTAACATGTTCTGAGCTCAAAACCGAACATTTTGTAGGCCCGATCCACACTTGGGTATTTCGGACAAACTTCGTCCAATTTCTGGGAGACTTAGGGTCTCTCAGCCATTGGTGTAGCATGAAACCATCTCGGTTTGTATTACTGCAACCACCAAGGACACATAAACTCGGCATATTTGTGGAATTCCGAAAATTATTCGACATTTGAGTTAAATCGCACTGCGATGTAACCCGTAGACATTACGAACATGACAGTCGACTCCTGGGTGTGACGTCATGGCTAAGCGTGAAGAATTCGACTTTTAATCACAAATCAGAAAAAGACACATCATATCTATTTTGTAGGGCATCAAGGGATAGATGAGTATCAAGGTGGTCTGAGTGATCTGAGCGGGTTCCCCTTTAATGGTGGCATTTGGGTAGTTTTGTTCAGTTGCTTGTTATTCATTATCATTGCTGTAAAATTTGTAATAGCTGGGTAGATGATGACTACTAGATAATAAATAGGATGACTTCAATTTAAAACAAGAGCAAAGTTGATGGCACGCTATCACAAATCCCCACGCTTCCCACTTAAAGCAAAGTTGAAAGATGGCAAAAAGTTCCACCAGGAATGACCCAATATCAGTTTTTGAGTTAAAAACAAAATTCCACATTTTTGATCACTGGGACCCAAAGTTCCCACCACCTGGGGCATAAACCGGAGGTCAAATACAAAAAATTGTGACATATTTCATGTGTCCCTCAATGTTGATTGCATATTCAAAGTTTTATTAAAGAACGTTTCAAAATGTGCCCGTAATTGCACTTTTTATATTTGACCTATTGACTCCACCCCAGGGGTCAAGGCAAAAAACCATGCCACTGCTCTTGCACCTTCTCCTCATGTGGTGATCATAACTACCAAGTTTGGTGAATTTCTGCACAACCGTTTAGGAGGACATGGCGAGAGAAAGAGAGAGAGAAAGAGAGAGAGAAAGAGAGAGAGAAAGAGAGAGAAAGAGAGAGAGAAAGAGAGAGAGAAAGAGAGAGAGAGAAAGAGAAAGAGAAAGAGAAAGAGAAAGAGAAAGAGAGAGAGAAAGAGAGAGAGAGAAAGAGAAAGAGAGAGAGAAAGAGAGAGGAGAGAGAGAGAGAGAAAGAGAGAGAGAGAGAGAGAGAAAGAAAGAGAGAGAGAAAGAAAGAGAGAGAAAGAAAGAGAGAGAGAAAGAAAGAGAGAGAGAAAGAAAGATAGAGAGAAAAAGAGACAGAGACAGAGAAAAAGACAGAGACAGAGACAGAGACAGAGACAGAGACAGAGACAGAGACAGAGACGACAGAGACAGAGACAGAGAGAGAGAGAGAGAGGAGCCGATTACAATATTCCCCTGTTTTTTTGAAAAAGTGTGGCGATAATAAATATTGTATGCGAGTACATTCACAAACATGAGAGCAGCAGAGTTGAATAAACACAGCAACTACACCCATATCAGTTACACCACAATTCCTTTTTTTAGTTAAAACTGTTGATTTATTGAAATCATGATCACTTTTATTCCATCCATTGTTCTTTCTGCAGGGTCCCCACCACCGTCAAAGTACCATTTAATACTACTCACCCAGGGCTCCTTGACAGATGTCTGTCCGTGTTGCTCCACCAGACAAAAATATAGGAGACTCACAAATTTCCTAAATGAAAATAGGAAAGAAATTAGAGAGAGAGAAAAAGAAATTAGAGAGAGAGAAAAAAAAATAGATTCAGCTAAGAAATTGATACAGCTCAGAAATTGGGAGTTTTGGGAGTGTAGGAAGAAGAAACAAAAAAAAGCTCTAAATGGTGGTTTAGTACTCCTAGGGATCTAAGAAACTCTGTGGCACCATTAAAGTGTACAAGTTAAGTGGGGGTGCTAAGTGTACAAGTAAACCCGACAACACCTATGAGCCTTCCCTTATCCTATAGGGGTGGCTTAATAAATGATAAATAAATTTCACTTTTCTCTTCCAAAACCCAAAACATGAACAATTTGCCATCAACAATCGTACAAACATGATCCTTTAAATGATTGGCATGCAACAAAAGGGAGATGTCACAAATTATTCACAGTAACATACAAATTATATACCTTTTTAACAGTGATCTAACACTCAAAGAATGGTTCATGATGGAAATCACATAAAGGACAGGACGTAAGTTGACAATGAACAAATAAATGCAATACAGTACTCTACATGGGATTTTGAACCTGGGGATCCCATCATCAGAGGATACATGCTAAGATGGGAGCACCAATAAGGTGAACTAAAAAGTTTATTTGTACTCATAGAAGTTCAAAAATCTCACCTTAAAATTGCATTGCAAATTAAATATATTCACAATTAATTCATCCTCATCACACAACCAACCTGTCCACCAAGTTTCGTCAAAATCCGTCCAAAACGTTTTTTAACATGTCGTGATATATATCATTTTTGGTCATATCTCTTAATGTTGAAGAAACACTTAAAAATTCTAGGACCTGGATCCGGATCTTCACCAAGATCTCATCAATTCATCCTTGTCACAGACCCCACCTGTTAACCAAATTTCGTCTGAATCCGTGCACAACTTTTTGAGATATCGTGCCATATATCATTTTTTGTCCCATCTCCCAATGGTGAAAAATCACTTGAAAAGATTATAATTATGGGATCCAGATCCAGATCTTCACCAAAATCTAATCAATTCGTCCTTGTCAGACACTCAACCTGTCCATCAAATTTTGTCCAACTCAGTTCAAAACTTTTTTAGATATCCTGCTCACAGGAAAAAAAAAATAACAGACAGGGGTGAAAACATAATCACCATCCACCTTCGGTTGTGGAGGTAACAAGAAGGGCACTCCGTCAAGCGCATGTCTCCGCCAGGCTGAACAGTTTACATTTTGCATCCCACTGATAGGCCGGATCTGCATCTAATCCGGACCTTAACCAAAATCTAATCGGCTTGTTCTTGTCACTTACCCAACTCATCTACCAAGTTTTGTCATAATCCGTCCACAACTTTTTGAAATATCATGCTACATATAATTTTTGGCCCCATCTTTCAAAAGTGAAAAATCACTTAAAAAAACAAGAACAGCACTCGGTGGAGAGCATAGTCTCACCTCGCGTGCTTATTCTGAACAAACATATCATCGTTACCTGAACACGCTACGATTAGGCCCACTGCTCAGGGCCGTATTTACTGTGGAGCCAGTGGAGCACGTGCTTCAGAGCCTCCACAAAATGGGGGACTCCATATTTTTGTGAAAATATTTTTTTTGTTTGAATAAACACCAACAATTTCCATCCACTTTTTAAAACGGTAGTAGTTTTAACAAAATCAGGAGGTTTTTTTTTCAAACTTTTATCTGGATAATTTAATAATTAATAACCAAGAATAATTTTATTGATAAAAAATGTTTTATTCCATTCGAAATCTAATAACAGTAGTTTTTCTCACGTAAATTCATACAGTAAACAACAACATAATCTTACATGCAATGCTGCAAAGTGCCTCGACATACTTAAGAGCTCCAGGGCCTCTACATACCTAAATATGGCCCTGCCACTGCTATATTGGCCCGTATACCCATATCATCTATACACCCTATTATGTCACATACATTTCCTTTATCGATAGCTTTATTGATTATTAGGATATTTAACGTCTACTTTGAGCACATTAAGGCTAAATTGCATCAATGAAGGTGAATATGAAAATAATTTCAAACTATATTCCCCATGGCTAGTCGATCATATTGTTATGTTTGTGGGGGTTTGGCGGGGGGGGGTAGATTATCCCAAGAACAGCTAGGAATGTATAGAATAGCATGGTCCGTGTACAAGTAGTTAGCCCATCTTGATGTAATAAGTAGGCTTAAGAATTGTCCTGTTTGAATGTGCACCATACAGGGATGGTGCATGGTAATAGTTCGTCAGGATTATGGTTAAAAAATTGTGCGTATAACCTCTATGTCAACCTCTACTAAAGGGCACTGGGAGACTTGGCACGAGAGCGAGGGGGGAGCGTTCGTCACCTCCCAGGGGGGAGCTATGAACCCTTCAGGCGAGAGTTATAGACACTTCCCAAGAGGGCGGAGCATTGCTCGGGGGGGGGGGAGAAAAGGGAGGTAAACCGGAATGGGCGGTTGGTCGGAGGAGAACGTGGCTGGGAGTTTTTTGTGTGCGAGCCTCAAGAGAGAACCATCAACATATGAGGAGTTCAGAGGTAAAAGAGGAGAGCTATCTCTGTGGAGGTCATCCCACCTGTCTGCCTTCGTCCTGTGCCTGTTCAACCTGCCTACCTGCCTCTGCTCATTTCGTTGTTCCTGCCTTGCCCTGTTTCATAGACCTGCCCATGCGTCTTCGTCTGCTCATCGTCTGCTCGTCCCCGCTGCCACCAGAGCTGAGTCCTCCGGTTTTTGTCCCTTTTCCCCGTCGATGACTGACTCTGGTGTATGGCGCCATAATTTGTATTCTCATTGTACACAATTACTTATTATCGATTCCGTGTCCCCTTTTCTTCCACACCACTACCCGCCATCCTATCCCTCAGCCGGTCAATCATCCGTGGTTCTTTTTATTGTGGCTTGGGAAGAAACCCATTGGTTTTAAAAGCTTAAGGTTTTCATGTCTCACCTCACAACCTGCGCATGCATTCTCCGCCATTAATTCGGAATGTCTTCACAGGGGTTAAGCCGCTCGGAACGTTGCGGGATTTTACCCTCCTGCCGTGATGAACTCCACGTTAGTTGAGCCGTCGACGCTACAATATGTATGAAGTTTTGCATCGATCTGTTAAGCGGTTCTGGAGAAGATGTTTTACGTTTTTATTTTCAATGCAATGTGGTTGGCAGCCCACGTGACCGATGACGTCATAAATTAAATTCTTCACTCGCATCGGTCGTCGATTTTTTGGATAAGGATTTTGATTTAACCAATTGTGGCTGGAATAGCACGTCATGGATGTCATCGTTATCACCATGTATAACCCCATGAGGAGTTGATGACATGCCAAGATTCAATCTTTTTTGTTGGATGGTTTCAGAGATGATGTCCAATTTTTTTTCATCTTAATCCAACATGGCTGCCATGTGATCTATGACGTCAGAGTTATCAATAAAATATTCCCCATGTGAAACTTTAAACACAGGAGGGACTCCACATCGATCAGACAGGCGGTTGCAGAGAAAACAAAATTTAAAGTGAAAATATATGGACGTGGACACAGACAGACAAACAAACAAACAGACAAACAGACAGTGGTGAAAGCATATCCTCCGTCCACCTTCGATTATGGAGGTAACTACACTTCTCGGCTCTTGACACGTGGATTGTTGAATCAAACGTACTGGCAATCAAAGCGTTTTTTGATGATCAAGGTAACATAAGGTGCACATTTATTCTGAGTTGATGCTTCTGTCCATGTTTGGCATTCTCCGTTTGTTAAGTCAGCTCTTTTCATATTAGGAGAACGGAAGGTAAATGCGATTGAGTGATATTAGGAAATGAACACGATGTAAAAGGTTAGAGTTAGAGGACAATATGAAATAGTTAAGTAATGGGAAGGAAACTCACCGAAGGCCGCTTCCAGCGAACTCCTCGTACTTTCGGTGATCCAGGTCCCAATTCGTTGTATCCCAGAGAGTTCAAGGTTGCTGGGAAAACATTATCTTCAAACAGCACACCCTGTTGCAAGCACTCATCCTGCAGCTGAGCAAACACCTGATCACGGAACGGTGTTGCGTTTTCAAAAGATCCTCCTCCATTCTTTCGTGCCTGCTCCCTTTCAAGACGCTGTGACATTCCATAGGGCATGGCTGCTGTTTGAGAAGTTGGTTTGTCGAGCTGCAGATGTAAGGAGAGCACATGTAATAACACAGTCCGTAGGAAATGGCAGTGGACGAGGGGCAGACACTTGGCAGACACGCAGGAAGTTGTACTTGTCACAAGAAGAAGAAATATTAATTTCCATTAGTCTTTTCAATCCCTTAAAGGAACATCATCATGTTTTGTGCATTATCTGCTTTTTCATGTCCAACAAAAACGTTTACACAAGTCATCATGAACAAGGACAAGAGTCACCTGATGTTTGTGAGATTAAAGTCGAGCCCTTTTCCCCTTGTGCAAAATGACAAACTCAGGTATTGAAAGAGAAGCGTTAAGATTATAAAGTTCAAGGACGTGGCAGTAAAAATAAATAAATACAACGCTTATTATATTGAGTTTGAGGAGTCAAAAGCAACGAAGAGAAGGATAATTAGAATGGCATGTTGGAGCAAAGAACAAATGAAAGTTGAATGGGAAATAATGGGGAATACAGGTGATGGGATAGGTAGCAGGTACAAGGCTAAACATCCCGAATGTATTGAGAAAATGGAGGAGAGCAGGTGCAAAGGTGAAAGATAAACACTGATCCTCCCTCCCCCCCCCAACCCCAACAGATATAGGAAGGAAAATGCAGGATGAGAGGCAATATAAAAGGACGAACTATATTTTTCATGGAAACGAAATGAACACCAACCTGTGAAGGTTTCCTGGGAGAGATATTATGTGTTCACGAAACGTGGCTTTTAAAGGTAAGGGAGGGGAGAGAAAGCAAGGTGTGGATTAGGGAGGGTCAGGTTGCTTCCACGTTGGCAGTTACAAACAAACTGGCCTATCCAGTTCAGCCTTGACTTACAGTACAGGGTGTTTCATAGGGATAGTTATTTTACAATTATATCATGATAATTGCTCAAATTGTAAGCCACTGACATGCAAACACATCTCAAGTTTCTGAGCATAAGTAAGTGGACAAATTGAAATGGTTAACAAATTGAAATGGAACAAGAATTCCCAAGTGTTGGCCGGTAAAACAAACCAAGGGTTGTACTTTTTTTAGGAAATTGAAAGAGTTTCATGGCGATAACAGCATTTTGGTTCTTTTCTATCAGTCCTTGATTTCCAAGTATTTTTACTTGAAATTTGATATGTCGATATGGTAATTTGGCAAAAGAGAATGGAGTTCAGGAAATGGAGAGACATAGAAAGATTGCACAGCGTGTGATACAGACAAACCTTCCCTCGATTTGTACCTTGTATGAGAAACTTGGTGCGTTGAAGCTTAAGGATCCATCACACCCTCTTCTTGTTTGTTTTATTTTTCATCGTTCAGGTATTCACCTTCATGCTCCACTTACCTGGTGCTGTCGTTTTAGACCATCATTTGTGCCAAATTCAATTTCTATGTTTGTTGCAAATGTGAAAAGGATGCGATGCACCCTTCTTGAAATGAATTGTCAGTGGATGAAAGTTTTCCATGTTTCACATGAACAATAAATAAATAATGAAATAATGAATCAATTATAGGATGTAGATTTATTTCAATGTTTTTTTTTTATCCCATTGCCATTATTCAGATCTTTAATTGTTGGCCTACATGGTCTTGTGGTATAAACCACTGATTTTAAGTGTCTCCAAGTGTTCTGATAGGCAGGCACCCCGGGCGCTGGGGGCTCGTCGGTCATGTGAGGCCGTAGGTAGGTCCAGGGGCCAGTAGTGTATTAGTGGACGCAGGTACCCGAGGAGAGGCCTGGCATGCCAGTGCAGTGTTTAGTGTAATGTTCAATGGGCCAGGGTGCCTGAGCAGCGGGACCCGGGACACCAAAATGCCAAGTGGGCATCGGGGGGGGGGGGGCGTGCCAGTGAGGGCATCTCCCATGTTAGGGTGAGGAGCAGGCAAGCTCAGAGGCAGCTCCAGCGTCCCGGGTGCTAACGTGAGCATGCAGGTGGGCAGACCTGCTAGGGAGCCACATGATCCAGCAACGAAATTGTGCGATGGCACAGAAAGAAAATTTGGTGGTCAAGGCCCAAAATTGTAAGATCATCAACACGTAGGCGATGGGAATCTGGGTTTTTAGAACCCAAAAGTTTAACAAAAGCCTGTTGGCAGGGTATAACCCTGGGGACAGTTTAAAAGTGCAACAATATTAGCGTAGTTAGGATTGATAAAGACCCCTCGCACCATCCACTGTCGGGATGATCACCGGCTGCTGGACTTGCCCTCCTGAAGGATTTGACAATGAGATGTGTCACGACGTAAATGTAAGATTGCATGTAGTTCTGCTCTTCCTTTCCGTAGAACCTTGGGGGGATTGGCTATGAATTTGTCAATGGGGATAGTGGGATATAGGAGACAAGACGTAGCGACGAATTGCAAAAAGAGGGGGGCTAGGGTAGTGTATATATGAGGGAAGAAGACGGATGGGTGTGGATGAGTAGGACCAACCTCGAGCTCTTTCTCCCAGCACCACCGCCACTGCCTCAGGTACTGGATGTGCACACCAGGGACCGGCTGACCATGTTGGTCGGATCTGGTGTTTGCCAGAACCATGATACCAAAATACACCTGTACCTTGCCAGCTGGGGGAATAGACCCCGGTTACAGACTGGTTTTATTTGGTTTTATATCCAAATCGAGCGGATCGTTCCTCGACGCGGCACAAATTAATTCAAAGCGGCAACTTCATACGAATGAGCAGATTTATTGGGGACATACACGACACAAGCAAAGCATTCACGACAATGTTATAATTAATCTATAACCCGTTCTTAACTAGGGAGATATGGATTACCGGTTTCGAAGGGGACCCTAACAAGATAAACCTTAAACGACATGCAGACAAGACACAGAGTACTTGGTGATGTTTCAT
>CM068964.1:72300255-72318555 GCA_035128595.1 Eptatretus atami
AAAGTGTCAAAGGCCCGAATGTGGCTCGTGACAAGCTGATGTCCACGGATTCGAGTGCCCAAGCTCAAACACGCCGCGTGGCAAGGTGGCGCTCGTCCTCCTTTTGTCGCACCGCCCACGCACGTGGCCTCTGTGCGTTCTGACCCCGCGTAAGGTCGACGGCACAAGACCGTCAGATCGATGGTGGGTCTCAGCTGGTTTCGCACAAGGTCCAGTATACAAGTTGCTAAGTAATACCCCATTTGTTAATGTATCGTCTTTCTGTGCTCTTCCATTGGCTTAGCATGGCGTGTGTTTGCGTGAATTACAAGAGGCTTTGCCCTGTTAATGTACAGTTGGACCGACGGGATTTGGCAACCATCCGCTCGGGTGCGTCACGGGTCGGGCATGCTCACGGCTCGAGCTGTACGAGTGCCTCGAGGCGTGGAATACTCGGTAGCTCACCACGTGGATCTTAGTATTTTGAAGTTTTGGCAATAACCCTGTACCACGTGGTGAATTATGACGATTCACGGTCCGTAAGGGACCCGTACCCGCGGTGTTTCTCGAAAAGGTACGATCAGATTTCCGGGGGTGGTGTGGCTGGGGTGTAGCGAGAGTCGACCGCTGCTCACCTCGCGGTCGTGCTTCGCCAGCCGATACCCGGTTTCCGCAAACCAATATATATTATATGTATAATGTATATATAGTAATATATATATATATATATATATAGTATATATATATATATATATATATATTTATACATATATTACAGGTAGTCGTCGACTTACGACCGCAATTGGTTCCGACCAATCGGTGTAAGGTCGAACAACTTATATTTTACATACAAAAAAAAGAAAAACATTTTTTTTGGGGGGGCCATTTACGTGGTCGTAAAGAACAGTCGTAAGTTGCTAGGTCGTAAGTCGACGACTACCTGTAGTACGTATAATGTAATATAGGTATATATATAATATATATATTATATATATATGTTTGGAAATGGCCCTTCGTGTGTTACAAAATATAGGATTAGCCCAGATCCCCATTAAAGCATGTTTAGCAGGTTGTCGGTAAATGGACGCAACATGTGTGTCGGGAGGTGTAAGGCTGTCGTCATTGGTACATTGGGTGGACCGAGAGTTCTTCTTCCTTCCTCTCTCCGGACAATAGTCCCCGCCCAGCACTGAGAGGGGGAGTGGCTAGAGAGGAAGTGAAACTGAAGGGAGGAGCCAGTGGGCTTCGAGGCGAGCGAAAAAAGAAGGCAGTGGTGAATCGCCGGGAAGAAAACTGACCTGAGCGCGCCGAGTCTGCCCTCGGCTGGATGAGAAACGACTGGTGGGGTCGTGATCTGCTGTGTAGGGACGGCTGTGTCTGTCGCGATCTGCTTCGTGAAGGAGGGCAGGAGAACGACTAGAGGCTGCCTGCACGTCGAGTCGGCGATCGACTTTCATGAGAAGTCCTCAACACGTTGTCGATCGGCCTGCCGGAGCCCACACCTCGATTTGGCCTGGTTGGTGACAGGCCAGGCCTGGACTTGTATACTGGACCTTGTGCGAAACCAGCTGAGACCCACCATCGATTGACGGTCTTTGCCAGTCGACCTTCGCGGGGTCAGAACGCACAGAGCCACGTGCGTGCGGTGCCGACAAAAGGAGGACGAGCGCCACCTTGCCACGCGGCGTGTTTGAGCTTGGGCACTCGAATCCGTGGACATCAGCTTGTCACGAGCACATTCGGGCCTTTGACACTTTCTCTCGTCCATGAAACATCACCAAGTACTCTGTTTCTTGTCTGCATTCGTTTAAGGTTTATCTTGTTAGGGTCCCCTTCGAAACCGGTAATCCATATCTCCTAGTTAAAACGGTTATAGATTAATATAAAACATTGTCGTGAATGCTTTGCTTGTGTCTGTTCCTCGATGTCCCCAATAAATCTGGCTCATTCGTATGAAGTTGCCGCTTTGAATTAATTTGTGCCGCGTCGAGGAACGATCCGCTCGATTTGGATATAAAACCAAAAATGGTTACAGACTAGTAGACTGCCGCGTCGGTTGACAAAACAGTTCTTAACCGGGGTCTATTCCCCCAGCTGGCAAGGTACAGGTGTATTTGGTATCATGGTTCTGGCAAACACCAGATCCGACCAACATGGTCAGGGTCCCTTGTGTGCCATCCAGACCTGAGGCAGTGGCGGTGGTGCTGGAGAAGAGCTCGAGGTTGGTCCTACTACATCCACACCCATCCGTCTTCTTCCTCATATATACACTACCCTAGCCCCCTCTTTTTGCAATTCGTCGCCTCGTCTTGTCTCCTATATCCCACATCCCATTGACAAATTCATAGCCAATCCCCCCAAGGTTCTACGGAAAGGAGAGCAGAACTACATGCAATCTTACATTTACGTCGTGACACATCTCATTGTCAAAATCCTTCAGGAGGGCAAGTCCAGCAGCCGGTGATCATCCGACAGTGGATGGTGCGAGGGTCTTTATCAATCCTAACTACGCTAATATTGTTGCACTTTTAAACTGTCCCCAGGTTATACCCTGCCAACAGGCTTTTGTTAAACTTTTGGGTTCTAAAAAACCCAGATTCCATCGCCTACGTGTTGATGATCTACAATTTTGGGCCTTACCACCAAATTTTCTTTCTGTGCCATCGCACAATTTCGTTGCTGATCATGTGGCCTCCACTAGCAGGTCTGCCACCTGCATGCTCACCGTTAGCACCCCGGACGCTGGAGCTGCCTCTGAGCTTGCCTGCTCCTCACCCTAACATGGGAGATGCCTCATGGCACGCCCCCCCCCCCCCATGCCCACTTGGCATTTTGGTGTCCCGGGTCCCGGCTGCTCAGGCACCCTGGCCATTGAACATTACACTAAACACTGCACTGGCATGCCAGCCCCTCTCCTCGGGTACCTGCGTCCACTAATACACTACTGGCCCCTGACCTACCTACGGCCTCACATGACACCGAGCCCCCCAGCGCCCGGGGTGCTGCCTCATCAAACACTTGGAGACACTTAAAATCAGTGGTTTATACACAAGACCATGTAGGCCAACAATTAAAGATCTGAATAATGGCAATGGGATAAAAAAAAAACATTGAAATAAATCTACATCCTATAATTGATTCATTATTTCATTATTTATTTATTGTTCATGTGAAACATGGAAAACTTTCATCCACTGACAATTCATTTCAAGAAGGGTGCATCGCATCCTTTTCACATTTGCAAAAACATAGAAATTGAATTTGGCACAAATGATGGTCTAAAACGACAGCAACCAGGTAAGTGGAGCATGAAGGGAATACCTGAACGATGAAAAATTAAAACAAACAAGAAGAGGTGTGATGGATCCTTAAGCTTCAACGCACCAAGTTTCTCATACAAGTACAAAATCGAGGAAGGTTTGTCTGTATCACACGCTGTGCAATCTTTCTATGTCTCTCATTTCCTGAACTCCATTCTCCTTTGCCAATTACCATATCGACATATCAAATTTCAAGTAAAAAACTTGGAAATCAAGGACTGATAGAAAGAACCAAAATGCTGTTATCGCCATGAAACTCTTTCAATTTTCCTAAAAAAGTACAACCCTTGGTTGTTTTACCGGCCAACACTGGGGAATTTCTTGTTCCATTTCAATTGTTAACCTTTCAATTTGTCCACTGTACTTTATGCTAGAACTTGAGATGTGTTTGCAGTGTCAGTGGCTTAGCTATTGAGCATTATCATGATATAATTTAAAATAACTATCCTATGAAACACCGTACTGTAAGTCAAGGCTGAACTGATAGGCCAGTTTGTTTGTAACTGCCAACGTGGAACAACCTGACCCTCCCTAATCCAACACCTTGCTTTCTCTCTCCCTCCCTTACCTTTAAAAGCCACGTTTCGGGAACACATATATCTCTCCAGGAAACCTTCACAGGTTGG
Organism: Eptatretus atami; assembly: GCA_035128595.1. NCBI lineage: Eukaryota > Metazoa > Chordata > Myxini > Myxiniformes > Myxinidae > Eptatretus > Eptatretus atami. The sequence continues at coordinate 72,304,181 of CM068964.1, forward strand.
TGTTCCATTTCGTTTCACATGAAAAATATAGTTCGTCCTTTTATATTGCCCTCACCCTGCATTTTCCTTCCTATATCTGTTGGGTTGGGGGGGGGGGAGGATCATGTTTATCTTTCACCTTTGCACCTGCTCTTCCTCCATTTTCTCAATACATTCGGATGTTTAGCCTTGGACCTGCTACCTATCCCATCACCTGTATCCCATTATTTCCCATTCAACTTTCATTTGTTCTTTGCTCCAACATGCCATTCTAATTATCCTTCTCTTGCGTTGCTTTTGACTCCTCAAACTCAATATATAAGCGTTGTATTTATTTATTTTTACTGCACGTCCTTGAATTTATAATCTTAACGCCTTCTCTTTCAATACCTGAGTTTGTCATTTTGCACAAGGGGAAAGGGCTCGACTTTAATCTCACAAACATTCAGGTGACTCTGTCCTTGTTCATGATGACTTGTGTAAACGTTTTTGTTTGGACATAAAAAGCAGATAATGCAAAAACATGATGTGTTCTTTAAGGGATTAAAACTAATGGAAATTAATATTTCTTCTTCTTTGACAAGTACAAACTTCCTGCGTGTCTGCAAGTGTCTGCCCCTCGTCCACTGCCATTCCTACGGACTGTGTTATTACATGTGCTCTCCTTACATCTGCAGCTCGACAAACCAACTTTCTCAAACAGCAGCCATGCCCTATGGAATGTCACAGCGTCTTGAAAGGGAGCAGGCACGAAGAATGGAGGAGGATCTTTTGAAAACGCAACACCGTTCCGTGATCAGGTGTTGCTCAGCTGCAGGATGAGTGCTTGCAACAGGTGTGCTGTTTGAAGATAATGTTTTCCAGCAACCTTGAACTCTCTGGGATACAACGAATTGGGACCTGGATCACCGAAAGTACGAGGAGTTCGCTGGAAGCGGCCTTCGTGAGTTTCCTTCCCATTACTTAACTATTTCATATTGTCCTCTAACTCTAACCTTTTACATCGTGTTCTTTCCTAATAACTCAATCGCATTTACCTTCCGTTCTCCTAATATGAAAAAGCTGCTTAACAAACGGAGAATGCCAAACATGGACAGAAGCATCAATCAGAATAAATGTGCACCTTATGTTACCTTGATCATCAAAAAAACGCTTTGATTGCCAGTACGTTTGATTCAACAATCCACGTGTCAAGAGCCGAGAAGTGTAGTTACCTCCATAATCGAAGGTGGACGGAGATATGCTTTCACCACTGTCTGTTTGTCTGTTTGTTTGTTTGTCTGTCTGTGTCCACGTCCATATATTTTCACTTTAAATTTTGTTTTCTCTGCAACCGCCTGTCTGATCGATGTGGAGTCCCTCTGTGTTTAAAGTTTCACATGGAATATTTTATTGATAACTCTGACTATAGATCACATGGCAGCCATGTTGGATTAAGATGAAAAAAAAATTGGACATCATCTGCTGAAACCATCCAACAAAAAAGATTGAATCTTGGCATGTCATCAACTCCTCATGGGGTTATTACATGGTGATAACGATGACATCCATGACGTGCTATTCCAGCCACAATGGTTAAATCCAAATCCTTATCCCAAAAAATCGACGACCGATGCGAGTGAAGAATTTAATTTATGACGTCATCGGTACGTGGGCTGCCAACCACATTGATTGAAAATAAAACGTAAAAACTTCTCCAGAACCGCTTACAGGATCGATGCAAAACTTCATACTATTGTAGCGTCGACGGTCAACTAACGTGGAGTTCATCACGGCAGGAGGGTAAAATCCGCAACGTTCCGAGCGGCTTAACCCCTGTGAAGACATTCCGAATTAATGGCGGAGAATGCATGCGCAGTTGTGTGAGGTGAACATGAAAACCTTAAGCTTTAAACCAATGGTTTCTTCCCAAGCCACAATAAAAAGAACCACGGATGATTGACGGCTGAGGATAGGATCGGGTAGTGGTGTGGAAGAAAAGGGACACGAATCGATAATAAGTAATTGTGTACAATGAGAATACCAAAATATGGCGCCATACACCAGAGTCAGTCATCGACGGGAAAAGGGACAAAAACCGAGGACTCAGCTCTGGTGGCACGGCGGGCGAGCAGACGATGAGCAGACCGAAGACGCATGGGCAGGTCTATGAAACAGGGCAAGCAGGAACAACGAAATGAGCAGAGCAGTAGGCAGGTTGAACAGGCACAGACGAAGGCAGACAGGTGGATGACCTCCACAGAGATAGCTCTCCTCTTTACCTCTGAACTCCTCATATGTTGATGGTTCTCTCTTGAGGCTCGCACACAAAAAAACTCCCAGCCACGTTCTCCTGACCAACCGCCCAATTCGGTTACCCTCTTCTCCCCCCCCCGAAGCAATGCTCCGCCCCTTGGGAAGTGTCTATAACTCTGCCCCTGAAGGCGTTCATAGCTCCCCCCTGGGGTGGCGACGCTCCTCCCCTCGGTCTCGTGCCAAGTCTCCCGTGCCCTTAGTAGAGGTTGACATAGAGGTTATACGCACAATTTCCTTAACCATATCTGACGAACTATACCATGCACCATCCCTGTATGGTGCACATTCAAACAGGACAATTCTTAAGCTACTTTATTACATCAAGATGGGCTAACTACTTGTACACGGACCATCTATTCTATACATCCTAGCTTCTATGGAATATCTACCCCCCCCCCAAACCCCCACAAACATAACAATATGATCGACTAGCATGGGGAATATAGTTTGAATTATTTTCATATTCACCTTCATTGATGCATTTAGCCTTAATGTGCTCAAAGTAGACGTTAAATATCCTAATAATCAATAAAGCTATCGATAAAAGAAATGTATGTGACATAATAGGGTGTATAGATTGATATGGGTATACGGGCCAATATAGCAGTGGCACGGCCATATTTAGGTATGTAGAGGCCTGGAGCTCTTAAGTATGTCGAGCACTTTGCAGATTGCATGTAGATTATGTTGTTGTTTACTGTATGAATTTACGTGAGAAAACTACTGTTATTAGATTTCGAATGGAAAAAACATTTTTTATCAATAAAATTATTTTGGTTATTAATTATTAAATATCCAGATAAAAGTTGAAAAAAAACCTCCTGATTTTGTTTAAACTACTACCGTTTTAAAAAGTGGATGGAAATTGTTGTGTTTATTCAAACAAAAAAATATTTTTCACAAAAAAATAGGAGTCCCCCATTGTGGAGGCTCTGAAGCACGTGCTCCACTGGCTCCATCAGAAATACGGCCCTGAGCAGTTGCCTAATCGTAGCGTGTTCAGGTAACGATGATATGTTTGTTCAGAATAAGCACGCGAGTGAGACTATGTCTCTCCACCGGTGCTGTTCTTTTTTTTAAGTATTTTCACTTTTGAAAGATGGGGCCAAAAATTATATGTAGCATGATATTTCAAAAAGTTTGTGGACGGATTATGACAAAACTTGGTAGATGAGTTGGGTAGTGACAAGAACAAGCCGATTAGATTTTGGTTAAGGTCCGGATTAGATGCAGATCCGGCCTATCAGTGGGATGCAAATGTGAAACTGTTCAGCCTGCGGAGACATGCGCTTGACGATGCCCTTCTGTTACCTCCACAACGAAGGTGGATGGTGATATGTTTTCACCCTGTCGTTATTTTTTTTTCCTGTGAGCAGGATATCTAAAAAAGTTTGAACTGAGTTGGAACAAAATTTGATGGACAGTTGAGTGTCTGACAAGGACGAATTGATTAGATTTTGGTGAAGATCTGGATCTGGATCCATAATTATAATCCTTTTCAAGTGATTTTCACCATTGGGAGATGGGACAAAAAAGATATATGGCACGATATCTCAAAAAGTTGTGCACGGATTCAGACGAAATTTGGTAACAGGTGGGTCTGTACAAGGATGAATTGATAGATCTGGTGAAGATCCGGATCCAGGGTCCTAGAATTTTTAAGTGTTTTCATTAACATAAGAATTGACCAAAAATGATATATATACGACATGTTTAAAAAACGTTTTGGACGGATTTGACGAAACTTTTGGTGGACAGGTTGGTTGTGTGATGAGGATGAATTAATTGTGAAATATTTATTTGCAATGCAATTTTAAGGTGAGTTTTGATTCTATGAGTACAAATAAAAACTTTTAGATTCACCTATTGGTGCTCCCATCTTAGCATGTATCCTCTGATGATGGGATCCCCAGGTTCAAAATCCCATGTAGAGTACTGTATTGCATTTATTTGTTCATTGTCAACTTACGTCCTGTCCTTTATGTGATTCCATCATGAACCATTCTTGAGTGTTAGATCACTGTTTAAAAGGTATATAATTTTATGTTACTGTGAATAATTTGTGACATCTCCCTTTTTTGCATGCCAATCATTTAAAGATCATGTTTGTACGATTGTTGATGGCAAATTGTTCATGTTTGGGTTTTGGAAGAGAAAAGTGAATTTATTTATCATTTATTAAGCCACCCCCTATAGGATAGGGAAGGCTCATAGGTGTTGGTGGTTTACTTGTACACTTAGCACCCCACTTAACTTGTACACTTTAATGGCTGCCCAGAGTTTCTTAGATCCTAGGAGTACTAAACCACCATTTAGAGCTTTTTTTTGTTTCTTCCCTACACTCCAAACTCCCAATTTCTGAGCTGTATCAATTTCTTAGCTGAATCTATTTTTTTTTCCTTCCTAATTTCTTTTCTCCTCTCTAATTTCTTTCCTTTTCATTAGAAATTTGTGAGTCTCCTATATTTTTGTCTGTGGAGCAACACGGACAGACATCTGTCAAGGAGCCTGGGTGCGTAGTATTAAATGGTACTTTGACGGGTGGGCGACCCTGCAGAAAGAACAATGGATGGAATAAAAGTGATCATGATTTCAATAAATCAACAGTTTTAACTAAAAAAAGGATTTGGTTTTAACTGATATGGGTGTAGTTGCTGTGTTTATTCAACTCTGCTGCTCTATGTTTGTGAATGTACTCGCAACAATATTTTATCGCCACCACTTTTCAAAAAAAACAGGAATATTGTAATCGGCTCCTCTCTCTCTGTCTCTTGTCTCTGTCTCTGTCTCTGTCTCTGTCTCTGCTCTGTCTCTCTCTCTCTTTTCTCTCTCTCTTTCTTTTCTCTCTCTTCTTTCTTTCTCTCTCTCTTCTTTCTCCTCTCTCTCTCTCTCTTTCTCCTCTCTCTCTCTCTCTCTTTCTCTCTCTCTGCTCTCTTCTCTCTCTCTCCTCTCTTCCTCTCTCTTTCTCTCTCTCCTTTCTCTTTCCTCTCTCTCTCTTCTCTCTCTCTTTCATTCTTTCTCTTCTCTCTCTTCTCTTTTCTCTCTCTCTTTCTCTCTCTCTCTCTCTTTCTCTCTCTCTTTCTCTCGCCATGTCCTCCTAAACGGTTGTGCAGAAATCACCAAACTTGGTAGTATGACACCACATGAGGAGAGGTGCAAGAGCAGTGGCATGCGTTTTTGCCTTGACCCTGGGGTGAGTCAATAGGCAAATATAAAAGTGCAATACGGGCACATTTTGAAACGTTCTTAATAAAACTTTGAATATGCAATCAACATGAGGACACATGAATATGTCACAATTTTTTGTATTTACCTCCGTTTATGCCCAGTGGTGGGAACTTTGGTCCAGTGATCAAAAAGTGGAATTTGTTTTTAACTCAAAAAGCGATATTGGTCATTCCTGGTGGAACTTTTGCCATCTTTCAACTTTGCTCTTAGTGAAGGTGGGGATTTGTGATAGCGTGCCATCAACTTTGCTCTTGTTTTAAATTGAAGTCCATTTATTATCTATAGTCATCATCTACCCAGCTTTAAAATTTTACAGCCATGATAATGAATAACAAGCAACTGAACAAAACTACCCAATGCACCATTAAGGGGAACCGCTCAGATCACTCAGACCACCTGATACTCATATCCTTGATGCCCTACAAATAGATATGATGTGTCTTTTTCTGATTTTGTGATTAAAAGTCGAATTCTTCACGCTTAGCCATACGTCACCACCCAGGAGCGTCGATGTCTGCGTAATGTCTACGGTTACATCGCAGTGCGATTTAACTCAAATGTCGAATAATTTCGGAATTCCACAAATATGCCGAGTTAGTTGTCCTTGGTGGTTGCATAATACAAACGAGATGGTTTCATGCTACACCAATGCTGAAACCCTAAGTCTCCCAGAAATTGACGAAGTTTGTCCGAATACCCAAGTGTGGATCGGGCCTACAAAAGTTCGGTTTTGAGCTCAGAACATGTTACAGAGCACCTTATGAAACAACAAGATGACGCAGTCTCGTGGTTATCCACCACACTTGGAAAGAGCATCCCCATGATTAAGTGAAGAAAAACCACAGTCGCTCGAGCCATAACACGATCTCTACCCAGCTACTAGCACATGTACACGGTGATTTGAGCATGAATCAAACAGCTATACTCACCACCACCGCCACAATACACCACCACACCAGCACCACTCCCCTCTCCACTGAGTGGGACATAAACACGCACGACACGCCGCAGACATGACGTAGGACATGACACAGCACACATAGCACGGACATTGACACATAGCACGACCACAGACACAAATGGCATTCCAGGGAAGTTAAAATGGGATGATTTCATAACTTACAGGACACCTGGTCAGCTTGCGATGTGGGACAAAGCATTTTTCGCCGATTTTTTTTCAGAGGTGTCCGAGTGTGCCTGGCGCAGGTCGTGCTGTTCCATGTCGTGTTGCTGTGCTGTTTGCCGTGTCCATGTCATATCCATGCTGTGTTATGTCCATGCTGTTTCATGTCATTCCGTGTCATGTTGTGCCATGCCCGTGCTGTTCCGTGTCATACCGTGTTTCTGCTGTAGTAATATAATTGATTTATCAATTAATACAAAATCCCTTATCAGCTGTCACTTGAATGGAAAAACAAACGACTAATCTGGAGTGAAACATGTGACTGCGTTTCATCTCTCACTAACACTCCACTGTCACCATCTTCATCTGAATCCCTCGTATACACCTCAAAATTACGTCTCCATAATTCTCCTGAAAACGTTCCATCACTAATTGTCTCCAATAATTTCTTCAAAATTCCACTGATCAGTTGCAAATACTGAGACTCTTCTGAGTTGCTAATGATGGAATCAGAATCAGAGGTCGAGCTCGAAATACACTGTTTCAATGTAAGCTGCCACTTGGATCAAGGTGGTTCCAGTGTGACATCACTGCGAAAATCAACACTTTAGGGCTTTTGTGATTGCACAAATTTTTTCCTGTAGTACCTTTAAAACTTAGGCCTTATCTGGAGAACGACTTTCATACGACTTGACTGAACTTGACTTGGCCAACCTATTCAATCGACCGTAGGATGAAGGCTTCCCTCAACCTGGTCCATTCCATCTACACAATGATTACCTGGAAAATCCTGCTTATCAGAGAGTGGGTTATCACTCTCGATGAAGGAAAAGGCAGACAAAATGTAGGTCCCACCCGCTATACAGTGCCTTCAGAAAGTATTCACACCCCCGACCAAGGTCACATCTTGTTGTGTCACACAGCCTGATTTAAAATTGATTAAATTTAAGTTTCTTTGTCACCAATCTACACAAAATACCCCATAAATGACAAAGTGAAAACATATTTTCATTTTATTTTTTTAGCAAAATTAATAAATGAAAAGGCTGAAATGTCTTACATCATCAAGAATTCAACCCCTCCCCTTCTGTCCATACATACAAATGAATGACATTCCAAATTGAGCGTTAGGTTGCGATCCAATTTCCTTTGCATTCCTTAAGTGTCTCTTACAACTTGATGTGGATCCACCTGTGGCCAATTCATGATGGATGACACAATGATAATGAAACACACTTTCAAAATAAGGTCCCACAGTTGAAAAGTGCATTGTCAGAGCAAAAAACTCTACCCTGAAGTCCAAGAATGCCATAGACTCTGAGATTGCAATGGTGAGGAGCATAGATCTGGGAAGGAGTATAAAACAATTCTAGAGTGCTTTGAAGTCCAAGAGCAAAGTGACTCCATCATAGGACATGAAAGAATATGGGACTACCAGACTCCTGCTAGAGTTGGCCGTCCGACCAAACTGAGAACCGGGCAAGCAAAAACCTTGGTCCAAGGAGGTGATCAGGTACCCATGATCACGTGACGAACTACAGAGTTTCTTGGCTGCAGATAGAGACCGTGCCGGAAGACAACAGTCTCTGCCAGTACTTCAAAATCTAGGCTTTATGGAGAGTGGCCAGACGGAAGCCATCCTGCGAAAAGACAGACAGCACGCCTCGAGGTTTGCAAAAAGGCACGTGAAAGGGACTTGAGAGCTATTGAGGCAAAATATTTCTGTGGTCTGATGAAACGAAATTTTAACTCTTTGCCTGGAATGCAAAGGATTATGTCTCCGAAACCGAGCACAATTCATCACCCATTCTAACACCATCCCTTCATGAGCATCTTCGAGCAGCATCCATGCTATGGGGATGCTTTTCAGCCGGCAGTAACCGGAGACTTGTCAGGATAGATGGAACAATGGAATAGCCAGAATTAAGGAAGTAAATCTTGCAGGCAGAACCTGCTTGAGGAGTGCCAAAACACCTTAGACGGAGATAGTACTCATCCCCACCGTCGGCTCTCAAGATCACATACCTTGTCACACATTTTTGGTTTGCTCTGAAAGTAAACCAATCTATCAAATGGTGCCACTTTGACAAGGTATGATCTTTGAGAGCATGGTGGGATGACCGTAAACTATTCTTCCAGTCTAGTGCCATGCGGAGTGCCAAGACCGGAATGGTCGTCAGACGTACCAGCACATTATCCGACAGTACCGCAGCTGCACGAAACCCAAAGCAAGTCGCACAAGCAGGGGACCCTCGGCATGCTAGAGGAAAATCGAGCGCCCACACCAGAATACAAGGCACGCATCAACTCGCCAACAACCAACCATCACCATGTGACTTTACCTCCCTACCGAAGCTCATGGGGACTCGACAGCAACAAATCACATCTCCCTACGCGCTCATCCCCATCAAGCCACTAATTGACCAATTATTCCTTCAATAACCGTCAATAAATGAAAACAGCCAGCAGGAGGAAACGAAAAGAGTACGGTCCCACCAGACTGGGTACCTTCATGCCGCGTCCAATCCCCTGCCGCTCAACGCCTATCTGACGACTCCCGACACCCGCCTAGCACTCGACGGGGAGCTCCCTGCTCTGATCTTACAATTCGAGCTCTACCGGAATGGTCGGTGCAACGGAGTGATATAGGTTTACTGATGCCATGTTTTATTCATATTCCCTTCAACATTCAATAATCTTATACTTATGCCATCGGTATGATGACAATAGTCGAAAATGGAAGACGTGATGACCCTTCCTTTTCTGATCTTTCTTTCACTATTACACAATGATATATATTTCAGACCTAACTTGAGACTTTGGCGAGTGCCATTTAAATTAAATGAAATTTGCTTTGTGTGAAGATGATCATTGTGATCATGTTTTATTCCGATATGTATTTTGCAGTGATTGCTGGCCTCTTTCTTGCTTGCGATACATCTCTCACCCTAAACGAAAAGGCTCCGTGGCTCGGATTGTGCCACAAGATCAGAGCTTTGAGGAATAACTATGCGTGGAATATTTCATTTTCAGTGAGCTTTTCTGGGCTTCATCCTGCTAAAGGAAGGCATGCTGGAGAAACTTCATCAATTAACATTTTTACTGTACTTGCTTATGCATTCTGAACAAAAGGGATTAACACAAGACTCCGGTGGTGAATGGTTGGAGCGTCCGCTCTGAGATCTGGAGAGGGTCGTTGGTTTAAACTCAGTCTACAACAAAGACTTAAGATGTTACGTTGCTGCTTCCTCGGCTTGATTGTTCAGCATTTATAGGATAGAGCATGGACAATCCCCAAATTGGAGCATCGGTGAGGGAGAGGAAGTGCCTTCTTAGAAAATGCCTGGTGACTGCGGTGAGAAAAAGTGCATCATTGGTTGTGACATCACTTGTACCAGAGCGATCCAGGAATGACAGCACTTCCTCAAACTCAGATGGCTCTGTTTGACTCAATCTAATATTCCTGTGTTGTGTTCTTGTCTGTATTCCATGTGTGTGTGAGCATGTGTGAGTGCAGCTCCATTATGAGCCTTGGATGTTGTATATATTAAAAAAAAATCGACACTTTGAAGATGTCTATAGATTAGCATAGCACAAAATTGGTGGATGTATAATATTTTCTCAGGTGATAATTGTAGTTGGGTGCTTCAGGCTCGCTGTCCCAACCAACTGGATATGTTTGGAAAAATGCCAGGACATAGAAAAACGCCCCTCTAAATCGTTAGGCCAGTGGCAAAATATAGAAAGGAAGGGAATTTCATGCTTGTGGAAGATCCAGATTATAGAAAAAAAGGCACATTCAAAAAAATTCTCGTGTACTGCCCTTACTCCCCTGTGTTTCTAGGAGGAAAATAATGCTCTTCCTGGATCTCAAAGTTCATAAAGTTCAGACACACTTTTCCAACAAATTAATCACAACATGCACATTATCTTATGGGTTTTCATTGTAAGGTACACACAACTTCATCCTGACAGATTTTAACCTATATAAGTGGCACCCCTTTATACAACTTTCGGTGAGAGCGCCCCTTATTGGTCTGGCATTTGGTCTACCATCTGGCATTTTCCACAAGCCATGGAATGTCCCTTTTCTATAGGTTGCCACATGGCACAACCATATAAGGGAGCGTTTTAATGCCCCGGCATCTTTCCCCAAGATTTTAAGGTTTGCAAAATTGCTGCTGTGGGTTTTTGAAGAAGAACCAAATACATATTTTGGGGAGGTCGAATCCCCCCCCCCCCCCCCATCCCTGTAGGAATTTTCAGTCACAGTGTTAAAGTTGAAACAAACAAACTTTCATATTGAAAGGAGGGGCACTTCCACGCTTCCCCTGATTGCACAGGAGTCTCTGCTTCTGACAACCCACTATTTCTAGCTGCCTGCTCGAAGACACAGAACTCCAACTAATAGCTAACTAGAGCAAAAACTATCATAAATCCAAACAGTAATGTGCACTTAGGTGGAATTTATTCAAAAGCCATTAATTCGACAAATTTGGAAATGTATTTCCAGTTTCAGGCTCGTTTCAATGATAGCTTTGATATGCTGAGCGCAACCACATTCGAGCAGATGGCGCGACGACGGGACAGACTGGACAGGACACCAACATGTATTTCGAGATTTTCTAAAACCTCAAGAATGCGGAAATGGACGTTGCTAAATTTGAACATATCAAACTCAACGCAAAAGGATTTACTTACTGAATTTGCAGCTGAATCATCCACCTTGAAAGCTGAGAATAGACATTTCAGTCCCTGTTGTTAAGAGGTGCAAACAGAGAAAACCGTTCGCATATAAAGGGAGGGTGCTGTCGCCCCTCCCGTGATAGAGGCAGACATACTACATACATACATACAACACACAAAATGCACGTACAAATATAATCACCACAAACATCCAGTACAACACACATTAACATCATATACAAATATACATACATACAAAACACATACATAGCATACACTACAGACAAACAGTACATACATACAAAAATACATACAAAAAAACATAAAACATACATACAAGCATATAACATTAAACACAGACATACATCACATACAGTACCAAGCATACAAACATACATACCAACATACATACATACAAACATAACACATACCAACATAGTACAAAACATACATACATACGATACACATACAAACATAACATACATACATTCATACATACACACACACATACAAACAAATACATGACATACGAAAACACCATACATACATACATACAAAACACATACCAAACAATAAAAACATACATACAGCATATAACACATAAAAATTACATACATACAAAATACATACCACATACATACAATACCAAATATTACAAATATACATACAAACATGCATACATACATACACTCAAACATACCATACATACATACAGACATACGAACTTATACATACACACATACTACAACATAGCATCCATACATACACATTACAAACATAACATACAAACATACAATACATACAAACAAACATATAAACATAAAACACATAGCAATACATACATACATATACAAAAAGTATAGTACAAACATACATACATTATAAAACATAAACACACTACGATACATAACATACCAACATACACATAATATACAAGTTTAGCATCAACATACTATACACATACAAACATACATACATACATGCACACATACGAACTTACATACAAACATACATACACAATACTACATACAATACATCATACATTACATACACACATACGTACATACACATACCAAATACATACAACACACTAACACAGATACACACATATCACATACATTCAAATATACAGTACATCAAATATACATACAAAAAACTACATACAGTTCAAATATACCCACAACATACTAGTAGACTACAAATATACAACATACATACATACATAGCACACAACTTACTATACATACATACATACATACATACAAACACATATACAACATAACAATCAAATACATACATTACACACAGTACAAACATACTGTTGTAATTTCCGCCGCCGGCGTCGGAACAGACCGCGTACCCGCCGTGTGCACACCCAAGACCTCAGCCGCCGGCCCCCCCGTCTAAACCAATAGCGGGTCGCTTCGCCACGAACGGAAAGTCCATGTCGGGCATTCCGGCATCAACGCCGGAAACAGCCAGGGGTTTTTAACCACACCACAACCATTGTCCGCCACTCTACCCGCGCGTACAGGTCCCGCGATCGCCAAATCTTCGGAATTACAATATTCGCCCCCGGGTAGTTAGCCGAGAGATTGTACCTAAACGGACCGCTTGGAACGAGCCGCTTAAGCAGCTCGCTTTCCATTTGGGATAAGCCGAGCGGGATTATATCGCGCAGTCCCGTTGGACCCGATCACTTTACCCGGCTATTTAAAAACCAACTATTATTTCCGAGTGCAAGATGTGGCAGTTCAATGAGGGAATTGGACGCAACGAACAGTTACATTCACACAAGGACATTTATTATAATAAGCACGTATTGCAATTAAACAAGGGCAAAAACGTATTGCAATTATACAAGCAACAAAAGCACACAAAGAACTACAACCGTCTACTTATTAGAGCAGTTACTTCACTAACAGCAAGTCTTGTCCATTATAGACGGCCCACGGACGCACGGTATGACAACACACACCCAAAAATGGTGGCAGATGGCCTTGAATAGACGGGCTCCAGCTCGAGAGACAGGTGAGCTGAAACCCAGAGCCTATCTCGAACCTCTCACTCCGTGTGGTTTCAAGTTGTTCGGACCGGGCCTCCAGCCCAGAGCGAGCTGGATTCCAAATGCCGTGAGCTGCGATCCCTTTCACCGAGCTCCTGCGAATCCTCCCGGCTTCTCAACACGTGCTGGTGAGAACGAGCGCGATCCTTCCCGTCGAGGCGCGCTTCCCGAGGAACCACCTCAAGAAAGGTCGATGAGTCGGCGTCACAGGCTCACTACCGCCCAGCATGTAGACACCACTGTACCTCCCCTTCCTCAACTCCCACTCCCCAGTGCGCGCACACGTACTGCACACAAGGATTACTGCCAATTGCCCAAGCCCCGGAACCAAATGGAGAACAAAGAGCTCCACAAACAAGAAGAAGAAGAAGCCACCATTCGCAGCTCGAGCCGAGGCGAACCGGCTCGACTTTCTTCCGAACAAAACAGCTCGAAGCAAAAAGCTCTCCGAGCCAAACAGAGCCGAAGGCCACTGAACCACCAAAGCAGAAAGCCTCCAAAAAAGCCTCCCCGAGCCAGCCGCAGCCGAAGCTCACTGAGCCATCCGAGCAAAAGCCTTCCAGAGCCACACCCTACACCCAAGCCAAACAGACCGAAGGTCATGCTGAACGCTACTCTCAACTCCCTTCTCCAACTCTGCCCCACGAAAAAAGAAAAGCATCTCTCTATCCTTCTCCCGCCCTTCCCCACTCCCGGCTGTGACTCATGACTCATGCCCTCGTGCTCCATCCCACCGCTCAGCCACGGTGGGAGGAGTGTTACATCATGAGTCACGGGACGGGCAGGGTGGTTCTTCCTCTGTCGCAGAAGAGGAGGGAGGATGCTCTCCATTGTTCGTTCCCATAACTATGAAATCGATCCGCAGCGCAATTAATCAATTTCTGAACAGTTCACAATGAAAGGTGAGCTATCTAGGGAACAACACTTAGTCGACAATACGCTGTCACTAAAGGAACCTTAGTTGTGGCAATCGAATTCCCAAACTATGCTCTTTCTTTT
>CM068964.1:72326214-72342121 GCA_035128595.1 Eptatretus atami
CTGGAATAGACGTCATGGATGTATCGTTATCACCATGTATAACCCCATTCGTAGGAGTTGATGACTGCCAGATCAATCTTTTTTGTTGGATTGGTTTCAGAGATGATGTCCAAATTTTTTTTTCAATTTATTCCAAACATGGTGCCTGTGATCTTTGCGTCAGAGTTGATCCAATAAAATATTCCCCTGTGAAACTTTAAAACACAGGAGGGGATCCACACGTGCAGACAGCGGTTTGCGAGGAAAACAAAATTTAAAGTGAAATATATGACGTGGACACGACAGACAGACAAACAAAGACAACCAGACAGTGGTGAAAAGGGCTATCGCGGGCCGTCCACCTTTCGATTATTGGAGGTAAACTAAACTTCTTCGGCTCGTTGCACGTGGATTGTTTGGAATCAAAGTACTTGGCAATCAAGCGTTTTTGATTGATCAAAGGTAACATAAGGTGCACATTATTTCTGAGTTGATGCTTCTGTCCATGTTTTGGCGATTTCTCGTTTTGTTAAGTCAGCTCTTTTCTATTAGGAGAACGGAGGTTTAATGCCGTTGAGTGATATTGGAAGATGAACACGACGTTAAAAAAGGTTAGACGTTAGAGGCAATATGAAATAGGTAAGTTAATGGGAAGAATCACCGAAGGCCGCTTCAGCGACTCTTCGTTACTTTCGTGACCAGGTCCCAATTCGTTGTATTCCCAGAGGTTCCAGGTTGCTGGGAACATATTCTTCAAAAGCACACCTGTTGCAGCACTCATCCATGCAGCTGAGCAAACACTATCCCGGAACGGTGTTGCGTTTTCAAGAAGATCCTCTCATTCTTTCGTGCTGGCTCCCTTTCAAGACGCTGTGACATTCCATTTAGGCAGGTGGGCTGTGTTTGAGAAGTTGGTTTGTCGAGCTGCAGATGTAAGGAGAGCACATGTCATAACACATTCCGTAAGGAAATGGCAGTGGCGAGGGGCAAGACACTTAGGCGAACGCAGGAAGTTTGTACTTGTCACAAGAAGAAGAATATTAATTTCCCATTGTCTTCTTCAATCCCTTTAAAGGAACATCATCATTTTTTGTGCTTATCTGCTTTTTCATTGTCCACAAAAACGTTTACACAGTCATTCATGAACAAGGCAAGAGTACCTTGATGTTTGTGAGATTTTAGTTCGGAGCCCGTGTTTTCCCTTGTGCACAGATGACAAACTCAGGTATGAAAGAGAAGCGTTAAGATTATAAAGTTCAGGTGGCAGTAAAAATAAAATACAACGCTTATGTATATTGGTTTGAGGAGTCAAAAGCAACGAAGAGAAGGATAATTGAATGGCTGTTTGGAGCAAAGAACAAATGAGTTGAATGGAATTATGGGGATACAGGTGATGGGTAGTAGCAGGTTACAAGGGCTCAACATCCGAAGTATTGAGACAATGGAGGAAGAGGGGCAGGGGATGCAAGGTGAAAGATTTAAAGCACTGATCTCCCCCCCCCCCCGACCCAACAGATATAGGAAGGGAAGATGCAGGTGAGAGGCAATATAAAGGAGAATATATTTTTTATTGGAAAACGAATGGACACAACCTGTGAAGGTTCTTGGAGAGATATTATGTGTTCACGAAACGTGGCTTCTTTAAAGGTAGGGAGGGGAGAGAAAGCAAGGTGTGGATTAGGGAGGGTCAGGGTGTTCCAGGTTGGCAGTGACAAACCACTTGGCTATCCAGTTCAGCCTTGACTTACGTTCAGGGTGTTTTCATGGATAGTTATTTTACAATTTTATATTCATGTAATTGCTCCAAATTGTAAGCACTGACATGCAACATCTCAAGTTTTCTGCAGATAAGTAAGTGGACATATTGAAATGGTTACAATTGAAATGGAACCAGAATTCCAGTTTGGCCGGTAACAAACCAGGTTTAACTTTTTTTAGGAAATTGAAAGAGTTCATGGCGTAACAGATTTTGGTTCTTTTCATCGTCTGATATCCAAGTTATTTGTTATTTTTTCTTGAAATTTTGATATGTCGATATTTGGTAATTTGCAAAGATTGAATGGAGTTTCAGGAAATGGGAGGACAGAAAGATTGCACAGCGTGTGATACAGACAAACCTTTCCCGTCGATTTGTGACCTTGTATGAGAACTTGGTGCGTTGAGCTTAAGGTCATCCACACCCTTTTTTGTTGTTTTATTTTGATCGTTCAGGTATTCACTTCATGCTCCACTTGACCGTGGTGCTGTCGTTTCTTAGACGCATCATTTGTGCCAAAATTATTTCTTGTTTTTTAGAAATGTGAAAGGATTTTTGCGATGCACCCTTCTTGAAATGAAATTGTCAGTGGATTGAAGTTTTCATGTTTACATGGGAACTAAAATAATGAAATAATGATCAGAGTATAGGTGTAGATTTATTCATGTTTTTTTTTTTATCCATGCATTTTCAGATCTTTATTGTTGGCTAATTGGGTCGTTTTGGTATAAACCACTGATTTTAAGTGTTTCTCAAGTGTTCTGTGGGCGGCCCCGGGCGCTGGGGCTCGTCGGTTTCAGTTTGAGCGTAGGGTAGGGTCAGAGGGCCAGTTAGTGTATTGTGGAGCAGGTAACCCAGAGGAGAGGCCTGGCTGCCGTTGGCCAGTGTTTTAGTGTAATGTTCAATGGGCCAGGGTGCTGAGCAGCGGGAGCCCGGGACACCAAATGCCAGGTGGGCTCGGGGGGGGGGGCGTTGCGCAGTGAGGGCATCTCCCATGTTAGGGTGGGAGCAGCAGCTCAGAGGCAAGCTCCAGTCCCGGGCTAACGGTGAGGCGCAGGGGGCAGACTGTAGTGGAGCCAATGATCAGCACGAAATTGTGCGATGGCACAGAAAGCAATTTGGTGTAGGCCAAAATGTAAGATATTCCACACGTAGGCGATGGGATCTGGGTTTTTAGACCCAAAGTTTAACAAAGCCTGTTGGCAGGGTATACCCTGGGCAGTTTTAAAAGTTGCAACTAATATTAGCGTTAGTTAGATTGTAAGCCCTCGCACCATCCACTAGTCGGGATGATCACGGCTGCTTGGACTTGCCCTCTGAAGGGGATTGACAACCTGGATGTGTCACCGACGTAATGTAAGTGCTGTGTTCTGCTTTCCTTTCCGTAGACCTTGGGGATTGGCTATGGAATTTGTCAATGGGATAGTGGGATTAGGAGACAAGGAGTAGCGACGATTGCAAAAGAGGGGGGGCTAGGGTGTGTTATATGAGGAAGAGCCGGATGGGTTGTGGATGAGTAGGACCACCTCGAGCTCTTTCGTCCCGCACCACCGCCACTGCTCAGGTTGGATGTGCACTCCAGGGACCGGCTGGACCATGTTTGGTCGGTCGTGTGGTTGCCAGACCATGATACCAAAATAGCACCTGTACCTTGCCAGTGGGGATAGACCCCGGTTACAGACTGGTTTTGTCAGAGGACCGAGCGGGAGGTCTACTAGTCTGAACCATTGGTTGGGTTTTGTTATCCAAAGTCGAGCGGATCGTCCTCGACGCTGCACATTATTCAAAGGCGGACTTCATCGAATGAGCAGATTTATTGGGGACATCGAGGAAACCGGACACAGCCAAGCTTCACGGACAATGTCATAATTTATCTATAACCCGTTTTTTAACTTAGGGAGGATAGGTTACCGGTTTCGAAGGGCCCTAACAAGATAACCTTAACGACTGCAGACAAGACAGCAGATACTGGTTGTGTTTTCTGGACGAGAGGAAGTGTCAAGGCCCGAATGTGGCTCGTGACAAGCTGATGTCCACGGATTCGGTGCCCAAGCCTCAAAACGCCGGTGGCAAGGTGGCGCTCGTCCTCTTTTGTTCGCACCGCCACGCACGTGGCCTCTGTGCGTTCTGACCCGCGTAAGGTCGACGGCAGACCGTCAGTCGATGTGGGTCTCAGCTGGTTTCGCACAGGTCCAGTATACAAGTCCAGGCCTGGCTGTTACCAGCCAGGCCAATCGGAGGTTGTTGGGTCCGGCAGGCCGATCGACAACGTGGTTGGGACTTTCATTGAAGGTCGATCGCCGATCGACGTGCAGGCAGCTGCTAGGTCGGTTCTGCGCTGCTCTTCCGAAGCAGTTCCGGACAGACACAGGTCCCCTCACGCAGATCACGACCCACTACGTCGTTTCTCTCCAGGCGAGGGGCAGACTCGGCGCGCTTGCAGGTCCAGTTTTCTCTCCGGCCGATTCACCACTGCCTTTTTCTTTCTCGCTCGTCGAAGGGCCTGGGCCCCCCTCAGTTCACTCTTTCTCTTAGGCCACCTCCCCCTCTCATGCTGGCGGGGACTTTGTCCGGAGGAGGAAGAAGAAGAACCTCTCGGTCACCCACAATGTAGCCATGACGAGCAGACCTCTTACACCTCGCCGACACACATGTTGCGTCCATTTTACCGGACAACCTGGCTACTGCATTTATGGGGGATCTGGGCATCCTATATTTAGTACACACGAAGGGCCTTTTCACAACATATTTATATATAATTATATATTATTCATATTACATTTACGATACGGTTAGTCGTTCGATAGACCTATGCAACTTTCGACTGTTCGACTTTACGAACAGCGTAAGTGGCCCCCCAAGAAAATGTTTTTTCTTTTTTTTTTGTATGTAAAATATCGTTGTTCGACTTTCGACGATGGTCGGAACCATTGCGGTTAGTCGAGACTACCTTGTTTATATGTATTATATATATATATTATATATAATATATTATTATAATTATAATAATACTTATACTTATACATATTGTTGCGGAACGGGTATCGGCTGCGAAGGCGACGACCGCGACGGTGGAGCAGCCGGGTCGACTCTACCGAACACCCGGGATTAGTCGTACCTTTCGGAAAACTCACGAGGGTACGGGTCCCTTACCGGACGTGGATCGTCCTAATTTCACCACGTGGGTACCCCCCCCCCCCCCCCCCCCCCCCCCCCCCCCCCCCCCCCCCCCCCCCCCCCCCCCCCCCCCCCCCCCCCCCCCCCCCCCCCCCCCCCCCCCCCCCCCCCCCCCCCCCCCCCCCCCCCCCCCCCCCCCCCCCCCCCCCCCCCCCCCCCCCCCCCCCCCCCTGGGATTATTGCCAAACTTAAATACTAGAGATCCACGGCTGGTGAGCTACGGTTCACCTGCGACGGCATTCGTACGAGTGAGCCGTGGCATGCCCGACCCAGTGCGCGAACCGCGCGATGGTTTGCCAAAGTCCCGTCGGTCCAATGGGTACATTTACAGGCGCACACCTTTTTGTAACTTCACACACACGCATGCTAAGCCAATGGAAGGCACAGAAACGAGCTGATACATTTAACCAAATGGTATTTACTTACAGTAATCGGGGAATGAGGGAGACGTTAGGGCAGAGTTATCACGACTAGAGAAAGCAAATTTATACAGAAACTAAAATTCCTACTTAAAGAGGGCCCACAGACAGACGCCACCAAAAGAAACGACCAAAATTGTCTTTATATATCCTTCAGCTCGGAGGGCAGTCGGCTGAGGACGAGAAAGTGGCTGGCTACCTGGCGCGAGGCGGGCGTTCGACATACAACGCTCCGGAGCAGCCAGTCGGCTCGAAGGACAGGGAGCAAGCCAGGCCACGCCACGACGAGTGCCGAGGACCAGAGCACGCCGGCGACGGGATCGCGGGGGACCAGAAACGCACTGGGCGAGACGGGGCGCGAGATTCTTTCCTACCCGCGAGCAGGATTACGGCGATTATTTGTCTCCGTTCCTTTGTCGCTCGTCGGGCGCGGTCCGCTCATCGTGGCCGCTCTCATTGGGTGGACCGACGCAGTCCCTTTTTGGCGCACAGACCAAGGACCGGTTCCTGATCTATTTGGGAATGGAATTCCGTCCGGCTTATGGCCCGCTGTCCTTTGGGTGGGACACGCGCTTTCTCTTATTTGGCGCCCGCCAGCAACCGGTTCGATGACGCATATTTTTGCATGGATTTCGTCCGTCATCGTGGCCCTGCTCTCATTGGGTGGGAACGACGCTTCCCTTATTTGGCGCGCAGCAAGCGAACCGGTTCATGACATATTGGATGGAATTCCTCCCCGAACGAATTCGAACACACCCGTACCAGCGAGCGCCGGAAATGCAGCGGGGCAGAGGGTTGTCGCGTGAGATCGAAGATTGGCGTGTGTTGTGTTGTAGTAAGGCCGGGTAGTTGTTTGTTGTGAGTGATGTAAAAATCCTAACTATCAAATAACTCACAGCGGCATGTACGATTTATTCACCCATTAAACGAGGGAAGGGGCCTAACTAAAAAAAACACATTACTTTCGATAATAATGTTTATAGACCTGTATGTGAGTTGTTCTGGCTTTCGAGATTCGCAACAATATATATTCAGTCGTATAAATATACCTTTACAGGCAATCTCGGGTTACGACGTTCTCGACGTTTCCGACGTTTCATGTTTGACGTGTTCTCCGTAAATTATTTCACTTTTTTAAAATGTTTAAAGAAAGATCAAGATTTAAAAGAAATAAGTTGGGAAAAAATTCCTCCACAAAGTTAAACACACAAATAGTTAAAAAAATAAACACCAATTGGTTGGTATCATTTCTCAACGAACAAGCACAATCGAAAGGAAGAAGAAGAAAGAAAAAAATTACACTTGATCTTAGCCAACGGCCAGAGCGATAACTGACAGTTTTAAACCTCCTTTTTGAACGAGAACACGGTCTAGGTGAACGCGCCGATTCGCGCGGGGAAACGAATTCATCTCGAAATTGGCTGCGTTCGGTGCTCCGTTGGAGCTAAGGATTTTCTTTGATGTCGTGCTATGTACCAGTGCTTCTCAACCTTTTTCAGACTCGAGGGACACTCTTGATCTGAGGAAATTTTCAAGGCCGTCATACAGATTGTTAATGAGAAAAATGGCATAAACTTGTATGCCAAAACAATTTTTGCTTACTTTAATGAGACCTTGAGCTTTGCTTTTGGAAATAAGATGGTCCAGTCGTTGGTTTGATAAGGGACACGGCTCCCACAGTGCATTTCAGAGTGTCTGTTTTTAGGATTTTTCTGCTTTTTGATTTTGTCAGCAGTTGCAGTCGGGAAGCCGATTCACAGAGATAGGTGTGGTGATTGGTAAAAGAATTTGATTGGCACGCTTTGACAAAGAAGTGATTCATGCTTTGCCATTACAGATGAGGAGGCTCTTGTGCATGCTGAGTTCAGACTACTGTCACAGAAAGTTCAGTCAGTTCTTTTCAGTACACGGACAGGCCACACTTCTGAAGCAGGATCACTGGAGAAAGGGTTCAAACCCAAGTTTCTTGCTTGGGTCTCTGGAAGTAGTTCTGCAACTTTGTGATACTCGGTCAAATTGCTGGATTTGAGCCCAGTATGTCTGTATGAGGGTGGATTCAAGTTTCACTCAGAGTGGAAACATCTCAAGTCGTCCATCTTCACTGTTCTGTTGCAAAGGAACAAGCTTTTTCTTTGAAGCCTTCAAGTTTGTCAGCACCAGACACTGAATGTCCTACCGTGCATTCGATATGTTGAGTGATTTTTACATGTCAAAACACATCTGACAGGAAGCCATTGGACAAAAGTTTCTTCGCTGTAATGATCAGCAAGTGGTAGAGTTGTTTCTTCTTCAAGGAACATGTGCTTCATGTCCTTAGTTCAAAGAGGCGATTAAGCATACGTCCTCTTTGAAAGCCACCTTCACCTCAGCTGTGGTAGAAGCTGCAAGTGAGTCAGAATCAAGTCTTCTCACACAGGCAGCAAAACACCTTGAGTTGAGTGCACTTTTCTTTATTGGAAGTTCACAGTTTTACAGCTACATTGAATGACTTCATTCAGTTCGTTGGGTGACATCCTCTGTTGGCCAGATTTTTCTATGTAAGAAGCAGTGGGCTCTTCTGGGACTGGCACCCTCTGTTTGGATCCTGTTTTAAACCACCACGATGGGCTCCTTCATTGATGCAGGCGACCATCTGTGCACAACCTTTACGCAGTTCTTCATATACTCTTGTCAGTGAAGTATTTGTAAGGCAGAGCATTACTCAATCTGCAGCTGTTTTTGTGGGAAGGTCTTTGCAAAACAGGTAGATTCCTCATTTGACATCACTGTCCCCGCAGTACCTCACGACATAGCAATTTTTAGGCATTATTGCTATGTCGTGATTTCATCCACTGAATGGAAATACAGGACTGGCTTTATTTTTTTCCACCGGGTGGCATTCAATGTCATCACTATTTTCCACATGCTTTCATCACATATATTAGAGAGTGTACGGACTGAGTTTGGTTGCAGCTGCCTCTCCAAGAATTTTTCTCGACACTTCAACAGCATGGTCAAATAAGCTTCGCGATGTGAAAAGCTTTCTTGCTACTGAGCACACGAGCAGCAACCATTGTAGTGGCTTTCAATGTGATTTTGACTGAGTTTGTAAATGTTGTTAATCACTTTTGCCTGTGCCTGAGTCCAGCCCTTTTCCTCTCAAAATATTTCTTTGGCTTACCGTGCACTATTTCGGGGGTCTTGTGTTAGTGTCTCTTTGAGCCTTTGAGCGCTTTAAGCGCTCGTTTGACAGGGATTTCAGCAATTTCAAACCAACTGTGTTTTGGCCTCACTCACTGCCTGCCCATCGTGAATCCTATTTAATTTTAATCGGGGTCATATTCCTCACACAACTTTCGAGTTTCCGTTAGCCGATTTTGTTTCTCCTCCACTTTCGTTTCAAAGAATCGATCCATTTTCGGTTCAGAAGTTATCCACGAATTGAAAAGTTTTACAAAATTTCAAGTTGTTGCGCATAACAGTACAGGGCGTACATGCTACAACATCGCGTATATGCGCACGTGCACAATACACACATACACACGGAGTTGTTACGTTCACAACAGTTCCATGTAGGATCGAAGCGGCGAAACCACCACTGATAAACATGCTACGTAAAGCACAATGCCGATCTATTCTCTCGGCGCGCGGTTCGCTAGACGGTTTCGGAAAGACGGAAGTACAAACAGACCTAAGCTGATCCAGCTTGTGTCGTGTAAGTTTTACCTGAGATCAGGACCCTTTTTATTTTCTTCTTCTTTTCTTTTTCTTTTTTGCCGGACCTCGCGGGCCCACCTTTGTGAGGGCTCCGCGGCCCACCGGTTTGGAGAAGCACGGTATTTAACAATCCTGATGTGTTTTATTTTATCTTGGCTGAAAATATTGGATTCTACTGTGTGAAGAACAACGTAGCAAGTACGACGCGTACTTACGAACAACAACAGAGTAGCGAGTACGAACAACGCAGCGGTAACAACGAACAACGAGCGATACGAACGATGAGTGTTCCTCCGGCGCTTCAGACCGCGCGGTGTGCGTTTAAAAATGCCGGTCATTCGGATCGGGGAGTGTTCCAATTACGGCGGAAAAGGCGTTTACGCGCGTCGTAGGACGAATCGGCGTAGTCGATTACCCCGTCTACTTATATTATTATTTATATCAGTATACATATTAATATATACATACTTAACATATATAATATATACACATATTAATATATCATATACTATACTACAATAATATATATAATATCATATATGCAATATTTATTACACTACATTATACTATATATATATGTACTACCACATGTACTTACTATACAATATACATATCTACATATATATACACTAACATAATTTATTATTACATATACATACTTTGTATACAGTAATCCCCCGGCTATATCGCGGTTCACCTATTCGCGCCCCACTTCTCGCGGTTTTTCCGTGGACCTAATAAATTTTTTTGCGGTTCCCGGTTATATCGCGTAATAATATTAAAAATATAATTATTTAAGCAGATAAATTATTACGTTGTGGGGCTCGGGACCAGTCACCCGCACGAGACAAAGTTCGTTGTGAACTTCGAATATTTTTCTCGTTTTTCGCCAACGCCCACGATTGCCGCCCAACGCCTTGCACCTTCTAGGCTTCTGGCAGGAACCGAAGCGCCAGAGGAAGGTTTCTATTCACTCGAATATCAAATCAAACCCAATCGTGTTGTTCACGATTGTGTATAAACTTTATTCACGAGCCCATAAACGAGGGCTCTCGGGCGCGGTCCGCTCATCGTGGCCCGATCTCCATTGGGTGGGACACGAACGCATTGCCTTATTTGGCGCACAGCCAATGCGAACCGCGTTTCAATGATATATTTGGGAATGGAATTCAGTTCGCTATCGTGGCCCGCTGTCATTGGGCTGGGACACGACGCATTCTCTTATTTTGGCGCCATTTCCAAGCAACGTTCATGAGCATATTGGGAATGGAATTCAGTACGCTCATCGTGGCCCGGCTCTCATTGGGTGGGACACGAGCATTCCCTTATTTGGCGCGCAGCCAAGCGAACGTGTTCATGACCAATATTGGGAATGGAATCATCCCGAACGAATTACGAACACCCCGCTCCGAGCGCGGGAGAATGCCAGGGAGCAGAGGGTTGTCGCTGTGAGAGCGAGATGGGCGTTGTTGTTGTTAGTTTTAGTAGCCGTAATTGTTGTTGTGAGTGATGTAAAATCCTAACATTCCAAAATAACGTCACAGCGCAATGTACATTTATTTCACCATTAACGAGGGACGGGGCCCTACTAAAACAATCCTTACCGATATAAATGTTCTATAGGACGTCTGTTGAGTGTCATGCTTTCCAGATTCGCACATTTATTATACATATATATAATAACATTAATACATATCATATACATTACATATGATTAATATAAGATACAGGGCAAATCCTCGGGTTACGACGTCTCACGACGACGTTTCTGTTTACGACGCATCTTCCATATTATTCACATTTATTTTAATTTTTTTTCAAGAAAAATCAAGATAAAAGAATAAAATTGAGGATTAAAATTCCTCCACAAAGTTAAAACACACAAATAGTTAATAAAAATAACCACTCAATTGTGGTATCCATTCACTCAACGCCTCGCAGAGAAGAGAAAAGGAAAAAAACTACACTTTATCTTAGCCAAAAAGGCAAGAAGCGATAACTTTACAAGGTTTTAAACCTTCTTTTGCACGAGAAACACGTCTATGGTTGAACGGCGCGTTCGCGCCGAAAACGAAAAATCACTCGAAATGGCTGCCCGTTCGGTGCCTCCATTGGAGCTAGGATTCTCCTTTGATGTCCTGCTATTAAACAGTGCTTTCTCAACCTATTTTTCAACTCGAGGCCCACTCTTTGATCTTGAGGAAGATTTTCAGGCCATCATACAGAATCGAATGAGAAAATGCAATAAAAACTTAAATGCCAAAACAAATCATTTATGTTACTTTTAATGAGACACTTGAGGCTGTCTGGAATAGATGGTCAAGTCGTGGTTTGATTGGGGACAGGCTCACACAACAAAGTGGCATTCAGAGTGTGTTTTGACTGATTTCGTGCTTTTTGATTTTGTCACAGTACAGTCGAGAAGCCGTTACAGAGATAGTTGTGGTGAATGGTAAAAGAAATTGATGCTCGCTTTTGACAAGAGATGTTCATGCTTGCCAATACCCAGAATGAAGGAAGGTCTACTGTGCATGCTGAGGCTAGCAGTTACTGTCTACAGCAAAGTTCCATCAGTTCATTTGTTCAGAGTACAACGGACAAGGCCCACATCTTCTGAAGCAGATCACTGGAAGGTTCAAATCCAAAGGTTTGCCTTGCCTTGGGTCCTCTGGAAGTAGTCTGGCAAAACTTTTTGTGAATACTGGTCAAATGCTGATTATGAGCCCGATATGTTCTGTAGAGGAGTGGTTCCAAGTTCACTCAGAAGTGGAAACATCTTTCAAAGTCGCCATCCTTCACTTTTCTGTTCCAAGAAAAGTTTTTCTGAAAGCTTCAATTTTGTCAGCAAACAAAAAAAAAAAAAAAAAAAAAAAAAAAAAAAAAAAAAAAAAAAACAAAAAAAAAAAAAAAAAAAAAAAAAAACAAAAAAAAAAAAAAAAAAAAAAAAACACAAACAAAAAAAAAAAAAAAAAAAAAATAAAAAAAAATAACTGAACTGTTCCTACCGTGCATTGTATGTTGAGCTGATTTAACTGGTCAAACACATTTGAAGTAAGTCATGGCACAAAGTGTATCATTCCTGTATGATCGCAAGTGGTGAGTGTTTCTCTTTCTCTGTAATGTCGAAGGAACATGTGGACTTCATGCTTCTTCAGTCAAAGAGGCGATTAGCATACGTCTCTTTGAAAGCACTCAACCTCATGTGGTACAAGAGCTGCAAAGTGATTCAGAATCAATGTCTTTCACACAGTGCAGCAAACCCTGAGTTGGAGTGACTTCTTCTTGTGAAGTTTCCAGTTTTAACAGCTCAGTATACTTATTCAGTTTCGGTTGACATCTGCTTTGTTGCCCAGATTTTCCGTCAATTGTAGATGCAGTGGGTGCTTCTTGGCATTTGGCCACCTCTGTTGGATCTGTTTTTCAACCACGATGGACTCTGTCAGTTGATGCAGCACCATCTGTTGACACACCTACGCAGTATCTTCCATCATACTTTGTCAGTGAAGTATTTGTCAAGGCAGGCATACCTCATTGCTGCAGCTGTTTTTTGTGGGAAGGTCTTTGCAAAACAGTACGTCTCATGAACATCATGTCCCCGCAGTACTCACGAAAACTAGCAAATAAGCATTATTGCTAATGTCAGCAGATTCATCCACTGAATGGAAAAATAACAGACTGCCTTTATTTTTCCACCAGTTGGCATATCAATTCAATCACTGCCATTTCAACATTCTTCTATCACCAGTATCATTTAGAGAGTGGATACGACTGTAGTTTGTGCTGCCTCTCCGAGAATTCTCGACAACATCAAACAGCACTGGGTTAATAAGCTCCTCCGCGATTGGAAAGACTTTCTTGCTACGAAGAACGCGAGCAGCAACCATTGTAGGATGGGCTTTCTGCTGATTCTTGAACGAGTTGTACATGTGTTAATCATTACTTTGTGCCTGAGTCCAAGCCCTTTTCCTCTCAATATTTTGCTTTACCCCACATGCACTATTGGGGTCTTGTGTAAGTGTCTCTTGAAGCTTGCGGTTTAAGCGCTGTTTGACAGGATTTCAGACATTCAACACACTATGCTTTTTTGGTCCACATCACTTGCTGCCATCGTTGAATCCATATTTAATGTAATCGGGTCATATTTCCTCACCAACAACCTTTCGAGGATTTCATCCGTAGCAGATTTGTTCTTCTCCTAACTTTCGTTTTCAAATCGATCATTTTCGGTTCAAGAATTTCCACGAAAAGTTGAAAGTTTACAAAATTTCAAGTTCGTTGAACGCATGAACTAAGTTACAGGCCGTACATGCATAAACATTCGGTATATGCGACGTGCCAATACAATCTTACAACAGGACTATAG
This sequence comes from Eptatretus atami, assembly GCA_035128595.1. Classification (NCBI taxonomy): domain Eukaryota; kingdom Metazoa; phylum Chordata; class Myxini; order Myxiniformes; family Myxinidae; genus Eptatretus; species Eptatretus atami. The sequence goes on from CM068964.1 coordinate 72,339,605, forward strand.
TACTTCAACATCAGTTACATGTTAGATGACGCGCGTAACCCCACTGCATAAAACATGACGTACTGAAGCCAAATGATCAATCTATCTCTCTCGCGCCGCGCGTTCGCTTAGATGGGTTTCGGAAGAGAAGTACAAACAGGACCAGCCCTTGATATCAAGCGTGTGTCGTGTTAGTCTTACCACTGTTTAAGAATCAGGACCCTTGTTTTATTTACTTCTTCTTTATCTTTTCTTTTTTTTGCGACTCGCGGCCACTGCTGAGGGCTCCGCGGTCCCACGGTTGGAGAGGCACGGTATTAACACATCCTGATGTGTTTTATTTATCTTGGGAGAAAATATTGGATTTACTGTGTTGAGAAAACGTAGCAAGTACACACGTACTGCGAAACAAACAACCAGTAGGAGTACGAACAACAGCGAGTAACAGACACGGGGAGTACGACCGATTGCGTGTTCCTCCGAGCGTGGCAGAAACCGCGCGGTGTGCGTAAAATGCCGTTCATCCGGTCGAGGGTGTTCCGATTACGCGGGAAATCGCGGTTACGACGCGTTCCGTAGAACAGAACGCCGTGCGTAAGTCCGAGGACCCCTGTTTAATATATATATATATATTACAGTATTACACATATTAATTATCATATCTAGACACACATATATATATGATCAATATATATAATATACGATATTAACATATATTTATACACATACTTTACATATATATATATACACATTTATGTTACACATGATATATATACATTACACTAAATAATTATATACCAATACTATATATATATACATATATACTTACATTATGTATACAGTAATCCCCCGCTTATCGTGGTTCACCTACTCGCGGCCACCACTTCATCGCGGTTTTTTTCCTTGGACCATAACTTAACTTTTTTCTGCGGTCTCCCCCGGTATATCGCGGTATAATATATAAATTATAAATTATTTAAGCAATAAATTATAAGTGTGGCGGCTCGACCAGTCACACAAACGCAGAAGACAAAGTGTTTCGCTGTGAACTTCGAATTTTTCTCCGTTTTTATTTTCTCCAGCCCACGATGCACGCCAAACGCCTTGCACCTTCTCAAAGTTTCTGGCAAGGAACCGAAGCGCCAGAGGGAGGTTTATATTCACTCGAGTAAAATCAACCCAATCGTGTTTATACACCGCGCCAGCGTTTAATATCACTCGATATATCAAAACCCAATGTGTTATACCACCCAGCGTTTAATAAATCACTCGATATAATCAAACCCATCGTTGTTTATAACGACCACCAGCGGTTTAATAATCATCGATATAAATAAATCCAATCGTGTTTTTACACACCGCCAGCGTTTAATAATCACTCGATATAAATCAACCAATGTTTGTTTACACACCACCAGCGTTTAATAATCACCGATTAATAAACCAATCGTGTCAACACCACCCAGCGTGTTATTATGCACTCGATATAAATCCAACAATCGTGTTACAACGCCAGACGTTTTAATAATCACTCGATATTAAATTCAAACCCATCGTGTTTTACCACACCAGCGTTTAATAACACTCGATATAAATAAAACCAATGCGTGTTCAATAACACCACCCGCGTTTATTATGCATCGATATAAATTTAAATTCCAATCGTGTTTAACACACCGCCCAGGTTTAATAATCACTCGATTAATAAAACCCAATCGTGTTATTACAACCACCAGCGTTTATTATTGCACTCGATATAAATCAACCAATCGGTTTTACACACCGCCAGCCGTTTATAATCACTCGATTAAAATTCCAAAACCCATTATGTTTTACACACCACCCAGCGTTAATAATTCATCGATATAAATCAAACCCAATTCGTGGTTAATACACCGCCAGCGTTTTAATAATCACTCAATATAAATAAAAACCCAATCGTGTAATACACCATCCAGCGTTTAATAATCACTCGATATAAATCAAACCCATCGTGTTTATACACCACGTTTTATAAAAAAATTAGGCATTTTTTTGGGAGGCGTCAATTCATCGCGGCATTTTACTTCTCGCGGGGGGTTTGAAGTAACCCCCACGATAAACGGGTATGACTGTATATATACATATACATACATATACACTATATATACTTATATACACATATTATACATTAATATATATATATTACATATACATATAACATTATATGTATATTATAACAGATATTGTATATATATACAGTATAATATGCTATATTATATACACTATATCCATACTACTGTATATACATATATATACAATATTATATTTTATACACTACATTATTAACAGCCAGTAGGCGACATGGGGTCGCTAATAATTGCATACTAGTCATACAGTTTTTGACGGATCGGGCTGAAAATTTTTGACAAAGAGGTTGATTATAGTGCGCATAGAAGCGCGGAAGCCGATTTTTGATTTTCGAAAATAATATATATATAAATATTTTTCGTTTTTTTTCAAAAATTCAAAGTCCCGTTGCTAGGCAACGGTGGCGTC
>CM068964.1:72350559-72374610 GCA_035128595.1 Eptatretus atami
TTTTTTTCCGCCGAGCTCTCCTCACTCGCTGGCTAGCGTTCCGCCCTTTTCCCGCCGAGATCTCCTCACCTCGCTCGCGTTCGGCGTTCAGCCTTTTCAGGCTCAGCTCTCCTCACTTCGCTCGCGCTTCGCTTGATTCAGCCTTTACCACCGAGCTCATCTCCTTCATTTCGCTCGCCTAGTTCGCCGTTCAGCCTTTCCCGCCGAGCTCTCCTCACTCGCTCGGGTTTTGCGTTCAGCCTTTCCCGCCGAGCTCTCCTCACTCCGCTCGGTTCGCGTTCAGCCTTTCGGCCGATCTCCTCACTCGCTCGCGTTCGCGTTCAGCTTTCCCGCCGAGCTCTCCTCACTGCTCGCGTTCGCGTTCTAGCCTTTCCCGCCGAGCTCATCCTCACTCGCTTCGCGTTCGCTTCAGCCTTTCCGGCCGAGCTCTCCTCACATCGCTGCGTTCGCGTTCAGCCTTTCCCGCCGAGCTCTCCTCACTCGCTCGCGTTCGCGTTACAGCCTTTCCCGCCGAGCTCTCCTCACTCGCTTGCGTTCGCGTTCAGCCTTTCCCGCCGAGCTCTCCTCATTCGCTCGCGTTCGCGTTCAGCCTTTTCCGCCGAGCTCTCCTCACTTGCTCGCGTTCGCGTTCAGAATCCTCTTTCCCGCCGAGCTCTCCTCACTCGCTCGCGTTCGCGTTCAGCCTTTCCCGGCCGAGCGCTCCTCATTGCTCGCGTTCGCGTCAGCCTTTCCGGCCGAGCTCTCCTCACTCGCTCGCGTTCGCGTTCAGCCTTTCCGCCGAGCTCTCCTCACTCGCTCGCTTCGCGTTCAGCCTTTCCGCCGAGCTCTCCTCACTCGCTCGCCGTTCGCGTTCAGCCTTTCCCGGCCGAAGCTCTCCTCACTCGCTCGCGTTCGCGTTCAGCCTTTTCCCGCCGAGCTCTCCTCACTCGCTCGCGTCGTCGCAGCCCTCTTTTCCCGCCGAGCTCTCCTCATTGCTTTAGCGTCGCGTTCGCGTTCTCAGCCTTTTGCCCGCCCGAGCTCTCCTCACTTGCTCGCGTTTCGCGTTCAGCCTTTCCGGCCGAGCTCTCCTCACTCGCTCGCGTTCGCGTTCAGCCTTTTCCCGCCGAGCTCTCCTCACTCGCTCGCGTTCGCGTTCGCCCTTTTCCGCCGAGCTCTTCCTCACTCGCTCCTGCGTTCGCGTTCAGCCTTTCCGCCGAGCTCTCCTCACTCTGCTCGGTCGCGTTCGCCCTTTCCCGCCGAGCTCTCCTCACTCGCTCCCGTTCGCGTTCGCCTTTTCCCGCCGAGCTCTCCTCACTCGCTCGCGTTCGCGTTCAGCCTTTCCCGCCGAGCTCTCCTCACTCGCTCGCGTTCGCGTTCAGCCCTTTTCCCGCCGAGCTCTCCTCACTCGCTCGCGTTCGCGTTCAGGCCTTTTCCGCCGAGCTCTCCTCACTCGCTCGCGTTCGCGTTCAGCCTTTCCGCCGAGCTCTTCCTCATTCGCTCGCGTTTCGCGTTCAGCCTTTTCCGCCGAGCTCTCCTCACTCGCTCGCGTTCGCGTTCAGCCTTCCCCCGAGCCCCTCTTGTTTTCCCTTTTCCCGAGCTCCCTCGCTCGCGTTCGCGTTCGCCCTTTTTCCCGCCGAGCTCTCCTCACTGCGCTCGCGTTCGCGTCACCTTTCATGCGCTCGCTTGCTTCGTCCGCCGAGCTCTCCTCACTCGCTCGCGTTCGCGTTCAGGCCTTTCTCCGCCGAGCTCTCCTCACTTCGCTCTCGTTCGCGTTCGCACTTTTTCCCGCCGAGCTCTCCTCACTCGCTGTTTCGCGTTCTGGCGCTAGCTTCAGCCTTTCCCCGCCGGTTCCGCGAGCTCTTCCTCATCGCTTCGCGTTCGCGTTCAGCTCTTTTCTTCCGCCGAGCTCTCCTCACTTGCTCGCGTTCGCGTTCGACTTTCCCGCCGAGCTCCCTCCTCTCACTCGGCTTCCAGCCGTTTCGCGTTCAGCCTTTTCTCCTTCGCCGAGCTTCCTCACTCGCTCAGCGTTCGCGTTTCAGCCTTTTTTCCCAGCTCCGAGCTCTCCTCATCTCGCTCTGCGTTCGCGTTCAGCCTTTCCCGCCGAGCTCTCCTCACTCGCTCGGTTTCGCGTTCAGCCTTTTCCGCGCGAGCTCTCCTCACTTCGCTGCGTTCGCGTTCCGTTCAGGCCTTTTCCGCCGAGCTCTCCTCACTCGCTCGCGTTCGCGTTCAGCCTTTTTCCCGCGAGCTCGTCCTCACTTGTCGCATTGCTGCGCTTCAGCCTTTCCCGCCGAGCATCCCTCATCGCTCGCGTTCGCGTTCACCTTTTCCGCCGAGCTCTCCTCACTCGCTTCGCCGTTCGCGTTCGGCCTTTTTCCGCCGAGCTCTCCTCATTCGCTCGCGTTCGCGGTTCAGCCTTTCCCCGCCGAGCTCTCCTCACTCGTCGCGTTTCCGTTCGGCCTTTTTCCGCCGGAGCTCTCCTCATCGCTCGCGTTTTCGCGTTCAGATTTTCCTCGCCGGAGCTCTCCTCACTTCGCTCGCGTTCGCGTTCAGCCTTTCCCGCCGAGCTCTCCTTCACTCGCTCGCGTTCGCAGTTCAGCTCTTTCCGGCCGAGCTCGTCCTCACTCGCTCGCGTTTCGCGTTCAGCCTTTTCCCGCCGAGCTCTCCTCACTCTCAGCTCGCGTTCGCTGTTCGCCCTTTTTCCCCGAGCTCTCCTCCACTCGCTCGCGTTGTTCGTTTTCGTTTCAGGCCTTTCCGGCCCGAGCTCTCCTCACTCGCTCGGCGTTCGCGTTCAGCCTTTCCCGCCGAGCTTCCTCACTCGCTCTCGTTCGCGTTCGCTCCTTTTCCCGCCATGAGCTCTCCTCACTCCTGCTCGCGTTCTTTGCGTTTCAGCCTTTCCCGCCGAGCTCTCCTCACTCGCTCTGCGGTTCGCGTTTCCAGCCTTTCCCGCCCGAGCTCTCCCTCACTTGCTCGCGTTCGCGTTCAGCCTTTTCCCTCGCCGAGCTCTCCTCACTCGCTCGCGTTCTCGCGTTCAGCCTTTTTTCCGCCGAGCTTCCCTCATTCGCTCGCGTTCGCGTTCGCCTTTTTTCCGCCGATTGCTCTCCTCACTCGGCCTCGCTGTTTCGCGTTCAGCCTTTCCGCCGAGCTCCCCTCACTCGCTGCGTTCGCTGTTACAGTCCGTTTTTCCGCCGAGCTCTCCTCACGTCGCCGTTGTCGCGTTCGCGTTCAGCCTTTTTCCCCGCGAGCTCCTCCTCACTCGCTTCTGCGTTTCTCTCGTTCAGGCCTTTTTTCCGCCGAGCTCTCCTCACTCGCTTCGCTTCGCGTTCAGCCTCTTCCCGCCGAGCTCTCCTATTCGCTCGCAGTTCGCGTTCAGCCTTTTTCCGCGCCGAGCTCTCTCCTCACTCGCTCGCGTTCGCGTTCGGCCTTTTCCGCCGAGCTCTCCTCTTCTGCTCGCATTCGCGTTCGGCCTTTTCCGCCGAGCTCTCCTCATATCCGCTCGCGTTCACGTTCGCCTTTTTCCCGAGCTCTCTCTCACTCGCTCGCGTTCGCGTTCAGCCTTTTCCACCGAGCTCTCCTCACTCGCTCGCGTTCGCGGTTTCGGCCTTTTTCCGCCGAAGCTCTCCTCATATCGCTCGCGTTCGCGTTCAGCCTTTTTCCCCGACCGAGCTCTCCTCACTCGCTCGCGTTTCGCGTTCGGCCTTTTTCCGCCGAGCTCTCCTCACTCGCTCGCGTTCGCGTTCGCCTTTTCCGCCGAGCTCTCCTCACTGCTCCGTTCGCAGTTCAGCCTTTCCCCGAGCCTCCTCATCCGCTCGCGTTCGCGTTCAGGCCTTTTCCGCCGAGCTCTCCTCATTCGCTCGCCGTCCGCGTTCGCGCCTTTTCCTCCGCCGAGCTCTCCTCCACTCGCTCGCACGTTGCGTTCAGCCTTTTCTGCACCGAGCTCTCCTCACTCGCTCGCGTTCGGCGTTCGGGCCTTTTTCCGCCGAGCTCTCCCTCATTCGCTCGCGTTCGCGTTCAGCCTTTTTCCACCGAGCTCTCCTCACTCGCTCCGTTTCGCGTTCGCCTTTTTCCGCCGAGCTCTCCTCACTCGCTCGCGTTCGCGTTCGCCTTTTTCCGCCGAGCTCTCCTCACTCCGCTCGCGTCGCGTTCGGCCTTTTTCCGCCGAGCTCTCTCATTCGCTCGCGTTCGCGTTCGGCCTTTTTCCGCCGAGCTCTCCTCACTCGCTCGCGTTCGCGTTCGCCTTTCCGCCGAGCTCTCTCACTCGCTCGCGTTCGCGTCGCGCCTTTTTTCCGCCCAGCTCTCCTCACTACGCTCGCGTTCGCGTTCGCGTTCAGCCTTTCCCGCCGAGCTCTCCTCACTCGCTCGCTTTCGCGTTCGGCCTTTTTCCACTGAGCTCTCCTCACTCGCTCGCGTTCTACGTTCGCGTTTCAGCTTTCCGCCGAGCTTCCTCCTCGCTGCCGTTCGCGTTCAGCCTTTTTCCACTGAGCTCTCCTTCTCGCGTTCGCGTTCGTGCCTTTTCCGCCGAGCTCTCCTCATTCGCTCGCCGTTTCGCGTTCAGCCTTTTTTCACTGAGCTCTCCTCACTCGCTCGCGTTCGCGTTCGGCCTTTTTCCGCCGAGCTCTCTCACTCGCTCCGCGTTCGCGTTCGGCCTTTCCGCCGAGCTCGTCCTCACTACGCTCGCGTTCGCGTTCGGCCTTTTTCCGCCGAGCTCTCCTCATTCGCTCGCGTTCGCGTTCGGCCTTTTTCCGCCGAGCTCTCCTCACTCGCTCGCGTTCGCGTTCAGCCTTTTTCCGCCGAGCTCTCCTCATCGCTCGGTTCGCGTTCGGCCTTTTTCCGCCGAGCTCTCTCACTCGCTCGCGTTCGCCCTTTTTCCCGCCGAATCTCCTCACTCGCTCGCCGTTTCGCGTTCAGGCCTTTTCGGCCGAGCTTCCTCACTTCGCTCGCGTTCGCTTTCAGCCTTTCCCACCGAGCTCTCCTCATTCGCTCGCGTTTCAGCGTCAGCCTTTCCCGCCGAGACTCTCCTCACTCGCTCGGGTTTGCGTTCAGCCTTTTCCGCCGAGCTCTCCTCACTTGCTCGCGTTCGCGTTCAGCCTTTCCGGCCGAGCTCTCCTCATTCGCTGCTGTTCGGTTCAGCCTTTCCGCCGAGCTCTCCTCACTTGCTTCGCGTTCGCGTTTCAGCCCCTTTTCCCGCCGAGCTCTCCTCACTCGTCTCGGCGTTCGCGTTCAGCCTTTTCCCGCCGAGCTCTCCTCACTCGCTCGCGTTCGCGTTCAGCCTTTCCGCCGAGCTCTCCTCACTCGCTCGCGTTCGGCGCAGCCTTTCCGCCGAGCTCTCCTCACTCGTTCGCGTTTCGCGTTCAGCCTTTCCGCCGAGCTCTCCTCACATTCGCTCGCGTTCGCGTTCAGCCTTTTCCCGCCGAGCTCTCTCACTTTGCTCGCGTTCGCGTTCAGCCTTTCCCGCCGAGCTCTCCTCACTCGCTCGCGTTCGCGTTCAGCCTTTCCCGCCGAGCTCTCCTCACTTGCTCGCGTTCGCGTTCAGCCTTTCGGCCGAGCTCTCCTCACTCGCTCGCCGTTCGCGTTCAGCCTTTTCCCGCCGAGCTCTCCCTCACTCGCTCGCGTTTCGCGTTCGCCCTTTTTTCCGCGAGCTCTCCTCACTCGCTCGCTTCGCGTTCAAGCCTTTCCGGGAGCTCTCCTCACTCGCTCGCGTTCGCGCTCAGCCTTTTCCCGCCGAGCTCTCCTCACTCGCTCTCGTTCGCGTTCGCCCTTTTCCCGCCGAGCCTTCCTCACTCGCTCGACGTTCGCGTTCAGCCTTTCCCGCCGAGCTCTCCTCACTCGCTCTCGAGTTCGCGTTCAGCCTTCCGCCGAGTCTCCTCACTGCTCGCGTTCGCGTTCAGGCCTTTCCGCGAGCTCTCCTCAATCGCTCGCGTTTCGCGTTCAGCCTTTCCGCCAGCTCTCCTCACTCGCTCGCGTTCGCGTTCGGCCCTTTTTTCCGCCGAGCTCTCCTCAACTCGCTCGCGTTCGGCGTTCAGCCTTTCGCGCCGGAGCTCTCCTCACTCGCTCGCGTTCGCGTTCAGCCTTTTCCCCCGAGCTCTCCTCACTCGCTTCTCGTTCGCGTTCGCCTTTTCCCGCCGAGCTCTCCTCACTCGCTCGCGTTGCCGCGTTCAGCCTTTCCCGCCCGAGCTCTCCTCACCGCTCGCGTCGCGTCTTCAGCCTTTTCCCGCCGAGCTCTCCTCACTTGCTCGCGTTCGCGCGTTCAGCCTTTCCCGCCGAGCTCTCCTCACTCGCTCGCGTCGCGTTTTTCGCCTTTTTCCGCCGAGCTTCCCATTTTCGCTCGCGTTCGCGTTCAGCCTTTTCCGCGAGCTCTCCTCACTCGCTCGCGTTCGCGTTCAGCCTTTCCCGCCGAGCTCTCCTCACTCGCTCGCGTTCGCGTGTCAGCCTTTTCCCGCGAGGCTCTCTCATCCTCTGCGTTCGCGTTCGGCCTTTTTCCCGCCGAGCTCTCGCTCACTGCGCTCGTCTTCGCGTTCAGCCTTTTCCCGCCGAGCTTCTCCTCATGCGCTCGCTTCGCGTTCAGCCTTTTTCCCGCGAGCCTCATCGCTCGCAATTCCTGTTCGCTTTGCCAGTTCATTCGTGCATTCCGCGGCTTTCCACTCCCATCGTCGCTCAGTTCCTTCGCCGAGCCTCTCCTCACTCGCTCGCGTTCGCGTTCAGCCTTTTTCCACCGAGCTCTCGTACATCCTCGCTCGCAGTTCGCGTTCGGCTTTTTTCGCCGAGCTCTCTCTCATTCACCTCCCGCGTTCCGTCAGCCTTGGTTGTCTCAACGGCTCTCCTCACTCTACGCGTTCGCGTTCGCCTTTTTTCCGCCGGCCTCCTCATTCTCTCGCGTTCACGTTCGTCCGCGGCTCTCACTCGCTCGTCGCCCTTTTTCCCGCCGAGCTCTCCTCACTGCTCGCGTTCGCGTTCGCCTTTCCGGCCGACTCTCCTCATCGCTCGCGGTTCGCTTTAGGCCTTTCCCGCCGAGCTCTCCTCACATGCTCGCGTTCGCGTTCGCACCTTTCCCCGCCGACTCTCCTCACCGCTCGCGTTTGCGCTTCAAGCCTTTCCGCCGAGCTCTCCTCACATCGCCGCTGTTCGCGTCAGGCCCTTTCCGGCCGATGTCTCCTCTCTCTTGCGTCCTTGCCAGTTTCCGCTCGCGTTTCGCGTTCAGCCTTTTTCCGCCGAGCTCATCCTCACTTCGCTCGCGTGTCGCGTGGTTCGGCCTTTTCCGCCGAGCTCCTCCTCACTCGCTCGCGTTCGCGTTCAGTCCTTTTTCCGCCGAGCTCTCCTCACTCGCTCGCGTTCGTCGTTCAGGCGCTTTCCGCCGAGCTCTCCTCATGTCTCGCGTTCGCCGTTCGGCCTTTTTCCGCCGAGCGCTTCCTCACTCGCTCGCGTTTTCGCGTCTGCCCTTTCCGCCGAGCTCTCCTCACTTGCTCGCGTTTCGCGTTCGCGCTTTCTCCGCCAGCTCTTCCTCACTCGCTCGCGTTCGCGTTCGCTGCTTTCCCGCCGAGCTGTCCTCCACTGTCGCTCGCGGTTCGCGTTCGCCTTTTCGCGCCACAGCTCTCCTCACTCCTAGCTTCACGTTCGCGTTCAGCCTTTCCGCCGAGCTCTCCCTCACCTCCTCGCGTCGCGTTCAGCCCTTTTTCCACCTGAGCTCTCTCTCACTCTGCTCGTGCGGTCGCGCTTTCACTTTGGCCGCCGAGCTCTCCTCATCGCTCGCGTTCGTTGTTCAGCCTTTCCACTCGAGCTCTTCCTCACTCGCTCTGTTCGCGTTCGCGCTTTTCCCGCCGAGCTTCTCCTCACTCGCTTCGCGTTCGCGTTCGGCCTTTTCCGACCGAGCTCTCCTCACTCGCTCCGTTTCGCGTTCAGGCCTTTTCCGCCGAGGCTCTCCTCATTGCTCGCGTTCGCGTTCAGCCTTTTCCGGCCGAGCTCTCCTCATCCCCTGCGTTCGACCTTTCGGCCCCTCGCTCGCTTCGGCGTTTCGGCCTTTCCGCCGAGCTCTCCTCACATCGCATCGCGTCGCGTTCGCCCTTTTTCCGCCGAGCTCTCCTCACTCGCTCGCGTTCGCTGTTCAGCTTTCCAGTTGCCGAAGCCTTCCTCATGCTCGCGTTCGGCCTTTACTGGCTTCTACGCGTTCGCATCCTGTCGCGTTCGCTTTCCCGCCGAGCTTCCTCCTCGCTTCTCGTTCGCGGTTCAGCTCTTCCGCCGAGCTCTCCTCACATCGCTCGCGTCGCGTTCAGCCCTTTCCGCCGAGCTCTCCTCACATCGCTCGCATTTCCCGGCCTTTTTCCGCCGATCTCTCCTCATACCCGCTCGCGTTCGGCCTTTTCCCGCCGAGCTCTCCTACACTCGCTCGCGTGTTCGCGCTTGTTCCCGGCCGAGCTCTTCCTCAATCGCTCGCGTTCGCGTTCAGCTTTTTTCGCCGCTCTGCCTCACTCGCTCGCTTTCTGCAGTTCGCTGTTTCAGCCTTTCCCGCCGAAGCTCCTCCTCACTCGCTCTCGTTCGCGTTCAGCCTTTTTCCGCCGAAGCTCTTCCTCACGCCGCTCGGCTTCGCCGTCCACAGCCTTTCCCTTGACCGAGCTCTCCTCATTCTGCTCGCATTCAGCGTTCAGCTTTTTTCCACCGAGCTCTCCTTCACTCGCTCGCGTTCGGCGTTTCGGCTTTTTTCCGAGCCGAGCTCTCCTCATTCCGCTCGCAATTCGCGTTCGGCCTTTTTTCGCCAGCTCTCCTCATTCTTGTGCTCGCGTTCAAGTCGGCCTTTAATTATACCGCCGAGCTCTCCTCACTCGCTCGCGTTCGCGTTCAGCCTTTTTCCGACCGAGCCTCCTCACTTTCAGCTCGCGTATCGCGTTTCCGGCCTTTTTCCGCCTTCGAGCTCTCCTCATTCGCTCGCGTTCGGCTTTCAGCCTTTTTCCACCGAAGCTCTTCCTCACTCGCTCGCGTTTCCGCGTCTCGGCCTTTTCCGCCCGAGCTTCTCCCTCACTCGCTCGCGTTCGCGTTCGGACACTTTCCGACACGAGCTCTCCTCACTCGCTCGCTAGTTTCGCGTTTCGGCCATTTTTCCGCCGAAGCTCTCCATTCATTCGCTCCGGTTCGCTGTTTCGGCCTGTTTCCGCGAGCTCTCCTCATTCGCTCGCGTTTCGCGTTCGGCCTTTTTTCCGCCGAGCTCTCCTCACTCCTGCTCGCGTTCGCGTTCCAGCCTTTTTCCACGAGGCTCTTCCTCACCGCTCGCGTTCGCGTTCGCCCTTTTTCCGCAGCTCTCCTTCATTCGCTCGCGTTCGCGTTCAAGCCTTTTTCCACCGAGCTCTCCTCACTATCGCTCGCGTTCGCGTTCGGTCCTTTTTCCGCGAGCTCTCTCACTCGCTCGCGTCCGCGTTCGCCTTTTTTCCGCCGGAGAACTTCCTTCATCTTCGCCGCGTCGCGTTCGGCCTTTTTCCGGCCGAGCTCTCCTCATTCGCTCGCGTTCGCGTTTCGGCCTTTTCCGAACCCAATGAGCTCTCCTCACTCGCTCGCAGTTCTGCTTTCGGCCTTTTTTCCGCCCGAGCTCTCCTCACTCGTCCGTTTCGCGTTTCGGCCTTTTTGCCGCCCAGCTCTCCGTCACTCGCTCGGTTCGCGTTCGCTGTTCAGCCTTTTCCCGCCGAGCCTCTCCTCACTTCGGCTCGCGTTCGCGTTCGCCTTTTTCCACTGAGCTCTTCCTCACTCGCTCGCGTTCACAAGTCGCGTTTCAGCCTTTCCCGCCGAGTTACTCTCCTCCCATCGTTCGCGCTTTCGCTGGTTTCAAGCCTTTTTTCCACTGAAGCTTCTCCTCTCGCGTCGCGCTGTTCGGCCTTTATTCTTTCGTCCGAGCTCTCCTCATTTTCGCTCGCGTTCTTTTTTCTGTTTCAGTACCTTTTTCCATCTGAGCTCTTCCTCAACTCGCTGCGGTTCGCGTTCGGCCTTTTTTTTCCGCCGAGCTCTCCTCACTCGCTCGGGTTCGCAACGCGTTCGCCTTTTTCCGCCGAGCTTCTCCTCCACTCTGCTTCGCGTTCGCGTTCGGCCTTTTTTCCGCCGAGCTCTCCTTCATTGCTCGCGTCGCGTTCCGGCCATTTTCCGCCGAGCTCTCCTCATCGCTCGCTTTTTTCGCGTTCAGCTTTTTTCCGCCGGAGCTCTCTCTCATTCGCTCGCGATCGAGTTCGCTGTTCGGGCCTTTTTCCGCCGAGCTCCTCTCGATCGCTCGCGTTCGCCCTTTTCCGCCGAGATCTCCTTCACTCGCTCGCTGTCGCGTTTCAGCCTTTTCCGTGGCCGATCTCTCCTCACTCGGCTCTCGTCGCTTTTTCAGCCTTCCTCACGAGCTCTCCTTCATTTCGCTCCGTTCGCGTTCAGCCTTTCCCGCCGAGCTCTTCCTCACTCGCTCGGGTTGCGTTCAAAGACTTTCCGCGCCGGAGCTTCTCCTTCACTGCTCGCGGTCGCGTTTTCAGCACTTCCGGCCGAGCTTTCTCTCACTCGCTCGGGCGGTCGCGTTCTGCCTTTCCCGCCGAGCTCTCTCACTGCTTCGCGTTCGCGTTCAAGAAGGCCTTTCCCGACCGAGCTCTCCTTCACTCGCTCGCGTATCGCTGTTTTCAGCCATTTCCCGCCGAGCTCTTCCTCACGTCGCTCGCGTTCGCGTTCAGCCTTTCACACCGCCGGATTTTGGCTCTCCTTCACTCCGCTCGCGTTTCGCTCGTTCCAGCCTTTTTCCCGCGAGCTCTTCGCCTCACTCGTTTCGCGTTCGCGTTCAGCCCTTTCCCGCCGAGCTCTCCTCGATTTCGCCTCGCGTTTCGCGTTCAGCCTTTCCCCGCCCGAAGCCTCTCCTCACTTTGCTCGCGTTCGCGTTCAGCCCTTTCCCGCCGAGGCTTCCTCACTCGCTCTGCGTTCGCGTTCAGCCTTTTCCCGCCGATGGCTCTCCTCCACTTGCTCGCGTTCGCGTTTCAAGCACTTTCCGGCCGAGCTCTCCTCACTCGCTCGCGATACTCGCGTTCAGTCCTTTCCCGCCGAGCTCTCCTTCACTCGCTCGCAGTTTCGCGTTCGGCCCTTTTCGCCCAGCTCTCCTCACTCGCTTCGCGTTCGACGTTTCAGCCTTTTCCCGGCCGAGCCTTCCTCACTCGCTTCGCTCGCGTTCAGCCTTTCCCGCCGAGGCTTCTCCCACTCGCTCTCGTTCGCGTTCGCCCTTTTCCGCCGAGCTCTGCCTCACTCCGCTCTGCGTTCGCGTTCAGCCTTTTCCCGCCAGAGCTCTCCTCAACTCGACTTCGCGTTACGCTTGTTTCAGGCCTTTCCGCCGTAGCTCTCCTCACTGGCTCGGCGTTCGCGTTTCAGGCCTTTTCCGGGCCTGAGCTCTCCTCTCACTTCGCTCGCTTTCGCGTCAGCCTTTTCCCGGCCGAGCTCTCCTCACTCTCTTCGCGTTTCGCGTTTTCGGCCCTTTTTCCGCCGAGCTTTTCCTGCACTCGCTCGCGTTTCGCGTTCAGCCTTTTCCGGCCGAGCTCTCCTCATACGTCGCGTTCGCGTTCAGCCTTCCGCCGAAGCTCTCCTCACTCGCTCTCTCGTTCGCGTTCGCCCTTTTTCCCGCCGAGCTCTCCTCACTCGCTTCGCGTTCGCGTTCAGCCGTTTGCCGCCGGCTCTCCTCCACTCGCTGCGTTCTGCGTTCCACCTTTCCCCTTCACGGCCGAGCTCTCCTCAACTTGTTCGCTTACGCGGTTCAGCTTTCCTTTCGCCGAGCTCTCGCTTCACTCCGCTCGCGTTTCGCGTTTTTCAGCCTTTTTCCGCCGAGCTTATCCTCATTTCGCTCGCTTTTCGCGTTTCAGGCCTTTTTCCGCCGGCTCTCCTTACCATCGCTCCTGCCGTTTCGCGTTCAGCCTTCCCGCCGAGCTCTCCTCACTCGCTCGCGTCGCGTCAGGCCTTTTTTCCCCGAGAGCTCTCCTCACTCGCTCGCGTTCGCGTTCGCGTTTCAGCCTTTCCCACCGAAGCTCTCCTCACTCCGCTCTTCGTTCGCGTTCAGCCTTTTTCAGCCGAGCTTCTCCTCACGCTGCTTCGCATTCGCGTCAGCCTTCCCGCCGAGGCTCTCCTCATTTCGCTCGCATTCGACGTTCAGCCTTTTTCCGCCGAGCTCTCCTCACTCGCTCGCGTTCGCGTTCGGCCTTTTTTCCGCCGAGCCTCCCTCATTTCGCTCGCATTCTGCGCGTTCGGCCTTTTTTTCCGCCGAGCTCTCCTCTTTCCGCTCGCGTTCACGTTTACGGCCTTTTTTGCCGAGCTCTCCTCACTCGCTCCGTCGCGTTCGCTTCAGCCTTTTTTCCACCGAGCTCTCCTCATCTCGCTCGCAGTTCAGCGATTCGGCCTCTTTTCCGGCCAGCTCTCTACATCTTTATTCGCTCGCCGTTTCGCGTTCAGCCTTTTTCCAACCGAGCTCTCCTCATCGGCTCGCGTTCGCGTCGGCCTTTTTCCGCCGAGCTCTCCTCACTCGCTCGCGTTTCGCGTTCGCCTTTTTTCAACGCCGAGCTCTCCTCACTCGCTCAGCGTTCGGCGTTTCGGCTTTTTTCCGCCGAGCTTCTCCTCATTTATTCGCTCGCGTTCGCGTTGGCCTTTTTCCGCCCGAGCTCTCCTTCATTCGCTCGCGTTCGCGTCTCGGCCTTTTCCGCCGAGCTCTCCTTCCACTCGCTCGCGTTCGCGTCAGCATTTTTTTCCAAACCGAGCTTCTTCCTCACTCGCTCGCGTTTCGCTGTTCGGCCTTTTTCCCGCCGAGCTCTCCTCATTCGCTCAGCGTTCGCGATTATCTAGCCTTTTTCCACCGGCAACATTTCTTTCCTCCAACTCGCTCGCGTTCGCGTTTCGGCCTTTTTCCCGCGAGCTTCTCCTCACTTTGGCGCTCGCGTTCGCGTTCGGCCTATTTTCCGCCGTAAAGCATCTCCTTCACTCGGCTCGCGTTCGTCAGCTCTCGGCCTTTTTTCCCGCCGAGCTCTCCTCATTCGCTCGCGTTCGCGTTCGGCCTTTTTCCGCCGAGATCTCCTCCATCTCGCTCCGCGTTCGCGTTCGGCCTTTTTTCCGCCGAGGCTCTCCTCACTCGGCTCGCGTTCGCGTTCGCCTTTTTTCCGGCCCAGGCTCTCCTCACGTCGCTCGCTTGTTCGCGGTTTCGCTGTTCAGCCTTTTCCTGCCGGAGCTCTCCTCACTTCGCTTCGCGTATCGGCGTTTCGCCTTTTTTCACTTACTTGAATCTCTCCTCACTCGCTGCGTTCACGTCGCGTTCAGCCTCTTTTCCCGCCGAGCTTCTGCCTCCCTTTCGCTCGCGTTCGCGTTCAGCCTTTTTCCACTTGAGCTCTTCCTTCGCGTTCGCGTTCGGCTTTAAAAGTTTCCGCCGAGCTCTCCTCATTCGCTCGCGTTCGCGTTCAGCCTTTTTCCATGAGCTCCCTCACTTTCGCTGCGTTCGCTTAGTTCGGCCTTTCCGCGAAGTCTTCTCTCACTCGCTGCGTTCGCGTTTTCGGCCTTTTTCCGCCGAGCTTCTCCTCACTTCGCCTCGCGTTCGCGTTCGGCTTTTTCCGCCGAAGCTCTTCGCGTCTTATTCGCTCGCGTTCGCTGTTCGGCCTTTTTCCGGCCGAGCTCTCTCTTTCACTCGCTGCGTTCGCGTTCGCTCTACTTTTTCCACTGAAGTCTCCTCACTCCGGGCTCGCCTCCCGTTCGCGTTCGGCCTTTTTCCGCGCTGAGCTCTCCTTCTACTTTTTCGCTCGCGATTCGCGTCTGGGCCCTTTTTTTCCGCCGAGCTCTGCCTTCACCGACTCTCGCCGTTCGCGTTTCGCGTTTCAGCCTTTCCCGACCGAAGCTCTCCTCACTCTGCTCGGCTGTTCGGCCCTTTTTCCACTTGAGCTCTCCTCACTCGCTCGCGGTTCGCGTTCGCGTTCAGCCTTTCCCGCCGGTATGCTCTCCTCCCTCGCTCTCGTTTCGCGTTCAGCCCTTTTTCCGCCGAGCTCTCCTCATCTCGGCTCGCGTTCGCCGGTTCTAGCCTTTCCCGCGAGCTCTCCTCACTCGCTCGCTTCGGCCTTTTCTCCGGCCGAAGCTCTCGCACTCGCTCGCGTCTTCGGCCTTTTCCCGCCACGAGCTCATCATTCCACTCGCTTCGCTTTCGGCCTTTTCCCGCCGAGGCTCTCCTCAATGGTGCGCTCAGCTTCGCGTTTTCGGCCTAAACTCAATTCACCTTCTCTCCGCGTTTTCGTTCCGCCCTTTTTCATTCAGCAAGCCCCGCCCCTTGCGCTTCGCTTTCTGCCCCCTTTTTCACAAAGCCCCGCCCCCTCTCAACTTCCCAGCCCCTCCTTCCACAACATGCTTTGCGAAAACTTCCGGAGGAGGGGTCTTGGTTCCGCCAAATCGGCGATGCTCGCACCCGCCGACTGGCATTCTTCCTCTTTCCTCGCAGGGTTGAAATCCACCGCAGGCGGTGGCACCCTTCGTTTCGGGGCGAGGGGGGGAAACGGGGGCTGCCCGTTGCTCTTTTCCCTCGTCGCAAGGCCAGGCCTCTGCACCGTGCCGAGCCAGAACGGGTGGTGTTGAGGTGGCGTTGGTTGGTTGTGCGGTGTTGTTTGCGTGGAGGTTTGTGTGTCGTTGGGGGCGTCGTTGGAATGGCGGTGATAGCGATGTTTGCGGATGGAGTTGTGACGATGATGAAGGTACAAAGGTAGTGTGGCTGTTTGCCGTTGTTGGGCGGCCTTTAATGGTCCAAAATAACAATAGAGAAAGAAAGGACAATTATCGCAAAGGGACCAATAGATACCTATTGACCAAGAGTCGCTCCAGGCTTAATGCAGAGCTGACCTCTTCAGGGAGTTGAGGTGTAAAACTGTACATGTGCTGAGGGTGGCTAATGAGGCTTATGTGGGAGGAATCTGTGAGAGGGTCGAGCATCACGTGTGGTCAAGTGATTATCATCCTGCTTCCAGAGGAATTCCTGCCTTGCGTTCCTCCAAGCCCATCCCTCGGTGTATGACAGTGAGAGTGGAGGGTAGTGGGCTCTTGACAGAGGAGTCCGAAGTGGAGGCCCAATGGACCGGTTACTTTGAGTGGCTGTACCAGGCTTACACATCAGTTGTTGAGTTGGATGTCAGGGGTGTTACTATCCCTATTCCTGACCCTCCAATCAACTGTGATCCACCTTCGTTTGTGGAAACACAGGCTGCGGTTAACCAGTTGAGAGGGGTAAAGCTCCTGGGATCTCTGTCATCCATGCTGAACTTCTCAAAGCTGGTGGAAATGCTTTGCTCATGTTGTTGCATGCCTTTCTGTGCTCTGCCTAGAACACAGGCATCATCCCAACTGACTGGAAGAGGGGCCTTGTTGTCTCTCTGGTAAGGGAAGGTTGATCGCCAGAACTGCAACAGCTACCGAGGGGTGACACTGCTTTTAGTGCCGGGCAAGGTCTTTGCTCAGATAATTCTACACCATCTTCTTCAGCACCAGCACCCACGAGCAGGTCAAAGGCCTTTACAACCAAAGAGGTAGATTGCACCGTATCTTGCTCTCGGTCCCTCCCGAACCAGACGAGACGTTTGCGCAGGGTGCTTGTCAACCTATGTTAATCTCTGTAAAGTGTTCGATTCAGTGAATCGGGATGCCTCTGGAGGATTCTTGGTCTTCGTGGGGTGCCACCAAAACTGATCGATCTGATGTCTGAACTCTACTCTGGTACTGAGAGTGCTGTGAGGTGTGGTGGTTCCATCGCTGACTGATTTATGAGTTATTACTGGAGTTTGTCAGGGGTGTGTACTGGACCCCACACTTTTCAGCACTTGCATGGACTGGATTTTCGGGAGCACGTCGGAGAGATCAAGCTGCGGTGCATCGTTTGGGAATGTCAAGACCTCTGACCTTGATTTTGCAGACGATGCAGTCATCTTTGCAGAGACACTGGAAATCCTTTTGGGGGCCCTTAAGGCGCTGAATGATTAGTCAGAGCACACTGGGATTACAGGTTTCCTGTGCCAAATCTAGATCCAGGCATTCAGTAACAACTTGGATGCTGCTATCTTGTCTGTACCTGTTTTGTGGTGAGGATGTTGAGGTCAGGAGAGATTCATTTTCCTTGGCAGTGATTCATGCCTCTGCTGGCTGTGAACCAGAGATCAACAGACGTTTGGGTTGGGCCTGGGGAGTCATGGATTCACTTGATCATGGGGTGGTGACCTGTGAAGATGAAAGTCAAATCTTTAAGTCCTTGGTGCTTCCAGTCTTGCTCTACAGATGTGAGACTTGGACTCTGACCAGGATCTGAGATGGAGACTTAACTCCTTCGGTACCATGTCTCTTCGGAAAATAACTTGACTATTGGCGGTCAGACTTTGTGTCCAACAAGCGGTTACTGAGAGAGACGCAGATGAGATTTGTTATCTGCATCGTCTGTGAGTGTTAGCTGCGGCTGAATGGACATGTGGCTCATTTTCCTGACGCTGATCCTGCTCACCAGATTCTCTTAGCGAGGGAGCCTCGTGAGTGCAGGAGGCCAACGGGCCGACCATGTGCCGCATGGTTGCAGCAGGTTGATTGGCATCTCAAGGAGATAGGGATGGGCCAGGCATCTGCCTGGGGGATGGCCAGACGGAGGCCTCTGTCGTACTGGCAGAAAGTGGACGCAGCGACCCGCTGCTTCAGCATATGCTCCCATACCTGACCTGATAAATGGGCTGGCCAATGGCTCAAAACGAGTAAAAATAAAGACATTGAAGGCAATCCAAGGAGTGCACACTTACAATTCCGTCATAAGATGGAAGTGCTTCAAATTTGGAAAATAATGAATGATTGGAGGTTAATTACTTACTTCACTGTTGATTTTCAACTCACAGATGATCTTTCACAAACCACTATATAAGCACCCAGAAGAAGAATGGTCTCTACAAAGTTCCAGGGATGAGAAGAAGTAATAACAACATCAAGCATATGAAGAAATAAGAATGATCCAGACAAGTTTTTTTTCCCCCCCAAACCTAATACCTCACTCGGGATGAAACAGATTTGTAATTTCAATCTGAATCCAAACAACAAAAGATAATCCCAATCCCCCCTACCCCCTCACCAAGTAAGAGCAACATTTGGGAACATTCAGGCTTTGATGTGTGATTCTTCGGGATGGAATAGAGTTAATTATTCATTTCAAGGACGTTATTTTCACTCTGGACATCAATGCCATGAAAAGCTCAGACTAAGCCTTTTGTTTCTCCGGAAAGATGCAAAAGCCTAAATCTAATGTTAAAAACCTGAATCGCAGCGTTTGGCATGCGAGGCAAAGGGCAAACTTAACAACTTACAGCTCTGTCCATGAAGGTTGCAATTAGTTGCTTTGTTACAGAGCTGATTGATTTGGTTCAGAAAGTGCTTTCCGAATACAGTGATGAGTTTGAAAAGTCAATCACAGTGCTTGGTCATTTACCAAGCATTGACAGTTAATTATCAGGTGGCATAAAGAGTTGGTGTGGCATATTTGTTACCTTCTGTGTTGCTCATGACTGCAGTTGACAGGGAGGACAAGCGAAATGGTTGCTCGAGGCAAAACTGGGTGTGTGGCAAACCACATTCTAGTGTAGCTTATAGTTGCTGAAGGAGAGGATGAAAAACAAGTTAATAAAATAAGAGGAAAGCGTCGACATTTTTTTTAAAAGGTTAAAAAAAACAATTTATAATACCCTGGAATTTGCAAAGGAACAAGCAAACCATGTATTTGTGCATTGAAGTTTGGGTGCGAACATCATCAAAATCAAAAGGTGTGAATAAAATTTAAAATCACCATTGGTTATTACCGCCGCAATCTGCCATGGACAGATGTAATGTTTTCACCCCTGTCTGTTTGTCTCTTTGTTTGTGTGCAGGATATCTCAAAAAGTTGGGGACAGATTCGGATGAAATTTGGTGGGCAAGTCGGGTGTGTGGCACGGACGAACTGATTAGATTTTGGCGAAGATCTGGATCTGGATCCGGACTCGGGAGGAGGTATGCGTACGACCGAGTGCCCTTCTAGTTTTCTATGTGACTGTGGTGTTTCCTGTTTTTCCAGAATGCAGAATGACATTTGCAAGAAACATTTTTGCTTTGATGTTTGCAGTGACTTGGAATAAGACTTCAAGTCAGTTTTAAAGTCTGCTTCAAAGATCCCTGTCATTTATTTTGGGGGTCTAACACATTCCCGATCAAGTCTGTGCCATCAGGAAATGGCGAGTGATGTCGAATGGTCCTAGACCTCAGTCATACAAATAGTCTACATTAAAAAAAAATATATATATATATTTGACACCTCCCACACTCCTCCAGCCAAAGAAACTGCATGTAGCAACCTAAGAAGGCCTACACAAGGTAAGCGCTTTGCTGTTTCAAACCCTTTCCAGAGTTCCTCCACAACTACAAAGATGTTCACACATCGAACACACATGAGAATCCCAATGCTACACACCCACTCAACTGCCGGACTGGTTTCATCACTTGTTGGCAAATCATCAGCGACAGCGCAGACAGCAATGCATGCCAACGAGGTTCCCAAGCATGTACCACATGCAAACTTCAAAAGCAGTCAATATATAAATAATAAAGAAAGACCCACCCACATCTCTCACCTGTGAATGGAGGGAACGCCAATCAGTTCTCACCTAATCAACAAAACCCAGGTGGCTGGGATTATATAAATAATTAACACCTCCCACACTCCTCCAGCCGAAGAAGCTGCATAAAGCAACCCAAGAAGGCCTACACAAGGAAAGCGCTTTGCCGTTTCAAAACCACGCTTAATAATTATATATACTAGTACGTGCCCGTAAAAAAATATAATAATAATAAAAAAAATAATAAATAAATATTCAAACCGCGAGCAACAAACAACAACCACACAGGCCGTTTCTTTCGCTTCGCGTGCCATATGTGCGTGGCCCGGAAGTTCGCATATTATTCGCAGTTACGATTATTCGCAATTTAGTTTTAATGTCCAAATATTCAATTAGCGCCAACGTATTTTGCCTTTTCGCAATGTCATCGCAAGGAAAACAAAAAGAGAAGAGAAGAGAGAGAAAAAAATTACTTCCTGGTTCGGAGCACACCAGCTCACTCTGATGTTACCGAAATTTATGCACCGTCTAATATGAAAACGATCATAACTTGCGGCATTGTGATTATATATAAATGCGCATAAGAAATCGAGAAATTATTAGAATACACGAAGTCATCATTATCCGGAAGCCCGTACGTTGTAACCCGTAATGGGAACGCGGCTGAGCTTCCCTTCCCATCGGCCACGCCCACGCAACAACGTGTCTTGTCATTGGTTTGGTAAATAAATGGCCATAACTTGGGAACCACTTGTCCGATTAATATCAAACCTTGAAAAGGCACATCCTCAGGTCCCCAGCAATATATCTGCAAGTTTCAATTAGATCGGACCAGTGGTTGTCGAGAACAGCGGTCACAGACACACACACAGACACACACACCACACCACACACACACACACACACACACACACACACACACACACACACACACACACAGATTGCTGGAATTATAGATAGATTAAAGATCGGTGCCCTCCAGGAGATGGAGAAAGCTGAAATTTTGTGAGTCGATGGACATCGAAGCAGTACATAGGAAAAAATCACAGAATCGTCGGAGAACATCCATAAATGAAAATATAAATAAATGAAAAAAAAAAAGAAAAAAAAGCAGGTGAGTGACCTAAGACAATGGGGAAGCACGGTAATTTTGTGTGCCGATGGACATCAAAGCTGATCCACCAGGAAAATCACAGAACTATTGCAGAGCATCCGAAAATAAAAAGAAAAAATGAATAAAAAAATGAAAAATCTAATTCAGGTGAGTGACCCACGACAATGGGAAGCACGGCAATTTGTGTCGAAGTACATCAAAGTCAATAGACCAGGAAAAGTCACAGAACCCTCAAAAAGCTATATATAATATATATATATATATATACATATATATATATATGTATATATACACATATATTGTTGCGGTTCTGCAAAACCGAGTGCCTCTAAGGCAATGGCACCCAACATACAATGATCCCCAGGCAGTTATCTCATTCGTATCCGTGCAGTCAGACCTTCCCCTCATGTCTAATGGGTTAACGGGACGAAGTGCATTGCGTGGGTCTTTTCGCTAGGTCTAATTATATCTCTTATCCCTAGGTCTATCTTCCATTCAATCCAGATTTTCATTCCAACCCTTTCCTTTTATCCATGATACAAATCGAAGCAGGCACCGCACCCAGGCAGCCGCCTGTGAAATCACGACGACGAGGACGCTCCCCAGCGCGCGCGTGGCACGCCCTTTCGTTCAAATCTGCGTGCCGACTTACAACGGCGTCCTCACCTTGCTCCACCTTCGCTCACCAGAAACTCACCTCGACCACCATCTCCAGCACACAGGAAAAGTCACGCCGCGCCTCCACATCAATGCAATTTGCCACCAAACGGGCGTGCTGCGCAGCCCAGGCCACAGGGACCTCGTGGCACGGGGATGGGCAAGCACGTTAACAGCACCAACCGCATCTCGCCGGGGTGCTCCGAACGGATATGCGGGACCGACACGACTCTCGACCAGTCGCCAGAACACGGCCTGGGAGTTCATTGCAGGGCTCCACGCCATGTTGCGCCGGATGGGCAAATGAGGCCACTTCCGGCCCCAGGAGCCTGGCAGGGCGGGGCCGGGATCCATTTGAAGGGCACGATTCGGATGACGGCACATCACTTCGGGTCGTCGCCCCACCCTTCACCCGGGGCTTATAAAAGCCGGATTGTGAAGCTGTCTGTTCTCTCTTCTCTCTCTCCTGCCTGCCTCGCACTGGCTCTACCTGTTTGCCGTGCCCACTTCTCCGCCTCTCTGCTCCACCTCCCTTCACTGCACCTCGTTGTCTGTCTGTCGCTGCATCTGCACTTGGGGTTGGTGTGCGACAGACGTGCTTCTGGAACAGTGCGGAGCACACATTTCCATGAGCCCCGGCAAAGTGATCAAGCAAGAGATAACTCGCCGACTCAAGATGGGATCGCTCAAGCGAAGCTTCCCCCAAAGCGTGCTTGGTTGCGCGGTCGTCCGACCGCGCCAGGTATTGAGAGGCCGTTAGTTCTCATCTGCTCCCCTAAGTCCCCTTCCGCCTGGCTAACTAATCTTCGTCGAGTCTGTGTGTGTGCATGTGATGGCGCCTGTCATAGCTTAAATTAATATTGTAGAAGATATAACGGGATAAGTCTGCTCTGTGTCTGCTTTTGCAAATTGCTTGCCTTTTGTCACACCCCACAAATTCTTTGCTATCCACTGCTGTACATAACAATAAACCCCATTTACTGTGCCACATACCTTTCCTCACAAATTGTAAATAAATGCTTTGTATAGAAATGTTCCCAGCTCGTTTTTTTATTTTCCATCATTGGTCCAGCATGGTCCGTATCCTCCATTAGCCGGGACGTTATCCCCCAACGATCTTTTCTCCAAGCCAGTATGTCCTTGGCAGTTAAGCTCGGCTGCATCTGATCCGGTAAGATGATCCGGTTTGAGCAAGGCCTACCAAGGGCGTGTCCCCCGATGATTAGATCACATGACCATTTTCGGTAACCGGTTTCCATGAAACGGAGGACCCTCAGTCACGTGGTTGAGTTATTGGTGTTCACGGTTGATTAGCGACCCGCCGTGTCAGAGTTATCCGTGTGCGACGGCCTGCGATTCCGGAGAGTCTGGTGGGAACGAGGTAGCTTTCTCCCCCTCGTGGTCTTCTCGCCCCAAGCACGGGTCCGCAACAATATATATATTGTTACGGCTGTGGAAATTCGCATTACACCATCCAGGTCCCGTAGGTGAGAAATAGTAGAGAGATGCTTCCTCGCCCAACACGTCTCCCGAATTATTTTTCCTCACCCGCCTTCACCGCGGGCCTGAAACCGTTGCACCCCTCCCAGCTCGTTCGCTCCCACACGTGGCTCGCCATTACGCACTTCGCTGTTGTTGCCTTCATGCCCGCCTGCAGGCTCCGGCCCATTTGCTGCGTTTCACCCCGCATTTCTTTTATTTCTTCCTTCATTTCGTTTTGTTTGTTTCCATTTTGAGTGCGTTTCCATCCATTTTTTCGTTCAATTCGTTATTCATCCTTCCATTTTGAGTGCGTTTCCATCCATTTTTTCGTTCAATTCGTTATTCATTCCTTCCATTTTGAGTGCGTTTCCATCCATTTTTTCGTTCATTCCATCCATTTTGCCGTTCATTTCGTTTGTGTTGTTTCCATCTGCTTGTTCACTCCTTTTATTTCGTTTTTCATTTCGTTTTTCATTTGTTCCAGCATGGCGAATAGCCGGGCCACGTCGGGTGCACTCAGCTGAGCCGATGCGGCCAGGATCGGGTTTTGGTGGAGAGGGGGAGGGGAGGTGTTATACACCGCGGCCTCTGCCGCCGCCGCACCATTTCGGGCCCTGCGTTTGGTTGGGGGAGAAACTGTTCCTGCACACCAATGTCCTGCTCGGGGTCTCCATCCTGGACCATGGATTCTAAAAATTCTACATCCATTTCTATTACCCCGGCTCCCGCTCGCCTTGAGACGCCATCTTATTCCACGTAAGGGGTTAATTTAGCTCGCTCGTAATTTGGAGGGAATCGGGGTCGCTCTTCCACCCCTGGACCGACTCCCTATGAATTTAGCTTGGAGACGAGGGATTTGAATCACACTCCTGTACACCAGTGTTGCGAATTCGCGCCCGTCGGCGTGCGATCGCGCACGTGACTCGAATCGCGACCGCCTCGCCCACCGGACGGACAATTCAGTCGTGACCCTCCCGGCTAACGCCGGGATCCAGTCACGGTGGACCTTTCGGCCTCACCACAACCCAGTCCGCATTCTACCCGCGCGGAATAGGGTGAATCGCCGAAAGTCGATATACCTAAGTACCGCGCGGGTAACCTACCGAGGGATTGTACCTCGCCACAGGCCGACTTGCGACACGATCCGCTTAAGCGGCTCGTTCCGGGCTAACGGGATAACCGAGCGGTGTTATCGTCGGCCTTGACGGTTCAGATTAATTATCGGGCGCCCCGCGCCCACTCAAACCCTTTACGTGAAACAAGATGGAGACCCAACGAAGGAAGGACGCAGCGACACGGGGGAAGAATTCAACAGAAGCACATTTATTTACAACGACAGACACAAATAGCACACATAAAACAACAAGAAGAAATGCACATATATCAAAATGGAAACAAAAGAAATGCACACAAAAGAAACAACGACGCAGAGCTACTACCGACTAACGCGACACACGGACCACTTAAAACAATACTACTTCACGGACTTGGCGCCGACACACACACGTTCACACAAAACCCCAAAAGAAATGGAAGTCGCGACTTCCCTGAGCGTGTTGAGTCCTTGGCGCCCGTCCACGTGGTCCCGGTGGTGTGACTCCGATCGAGCGTGGTCGGCGAGGCCTCGCCGGCGTGCCTCGCGCCAGCTCGTGCTGGCCTCCCGACGCCACGGACTGAGCACCGACCGAGTCCACCGAACCACGAGCAGCAGGACGAGAGCAGCAGGACGAGACGAAGTAAAGCAGGATCCAGCAGGCACGAAGCACACGAACTGAAACTCTCCTTAAACCTCCTGCTTCACCGTGCTTTATACCGCCCGCGCCACGCCCTGTTTCTCGCTCCACCTTCCTTCGAGGCGCTTCGAGAAGGGGGGCGTTCCCTCTCGTTCCCTCCCACCTGCGTCTTGTGGGGGGCGAGCGAAGCCGTTCGACGGCCTCCAACGCGCAAACCGTCGTATGTAGACCGCTAGGATGGCGTTCGATGGTGTAGGTAGCGTGGTTGAGATGGTGGCGTGGTTGTGAGGGTGGCTGGGCTGGCGTTGTTAGAGTGGTGGCGTGGTTAGCGTTGTTGTTGTTGGTTGGCGTTGTTGACGTTGAAGTGTGGTTGGTTCGAAAATAAAGCAGAACAGAAAAACGCCTAACTCAAAGGATCGCAGCCCGAATGAATCACATTAATTCCCTCTTATACAACGGGTTTGGAGCTAACTACACATGGACTTAAGAA
>CM068964.1:72374635-72391097 GCA_035128595.1 Eptatretus atami
TACCAGCCGGGGACTATCCTCCTCGGCTGGAGAGCCGAATAAAGACCTGTGGGTCCATTTCTGTCTGTGTTGGTTTGTGGCGCCAGTCCAATAAGTAGTGAAACTGTTTAAGGTTGCTGTTATAATCTTCGCATTGCATTTCTGATATTCGTGTATAGCTCTGTCTTCTGTGTTCCCATAGGCCCCCATTGCTTTATAAATAAACCCATTTGTTAAATGTTCTCAGCTCGTCATGTCCATTCTTCCATTGACTGAGCATGTCGCGTGTGAGGGATTATTGGCCATTGCCGTGGTTGCAGGATATATTCGGTCCGACGGTTCTCGGCGATTATAACCGCTTGGACGCACATGGAACGAGTCGCCAAGCGGCTCGGTTTCGTACGAGTTCCGCGAGGGTGAAATTCCCCCGGTAGTTGGACCACGTGGGTACTTAGGTAAATTGAATTGGCAATCGACCCTACCCCACGTGGTCTACCATTGGCGGATTTCAGTCTCAAAAGACCCGTCTTCTCCGGACTTTTCCGGAGAAGGACGATCTGAATTCCGGGCGATCGGTCGAGTCGACTTGCGGCTCCGTCTGGCAGTCGTGTCGCGGCCGACGCGCCGGCACCATAACAGTATTTCTAAAATCCTAAATTTTCATCTGATTGATGAAAGTGAAAGAGTGAAGGTGAGCAGCGATTCTTGATTTTAGTAGTTTTACCAGAAGGGGGTTGATGGCAGACCTTGAGTGCTCTGTAGAAATGGGGGGAGGGGGTTGGGGGGGGGTGGGGGCACATACTTCAGACCAGAGCAGGGGTGGCAAGACCGGAGAAAACAGAAAAACCCTGACCTGCCTTCGGTGAGAGAGGAAAGAGGACCCAAAAGACGGCTCATTACGGGAGATACCAATGATCCTTAATGCTTTGTTTCCACAGCATGAAGCCGTAAGTAAGGTGAGAGGCAGGAGCACCAGACCATTTTGTGTGCCAATGGACATTGATGAAGCCAATACACCAGGAAAAAATCACAGAACCATCGGAAAAACATCCGTAAATGAAAAATATAAATAAATGAATGAAAATAAATAAATGAAAAAAATCAAATGCATGTGAGTGACCCGAGACGTATGAGGAAGCACAGTTCGTATGCTTACACAATCTGTAAGCACACCCCGCTAGTATAATATATATATATATATATATATATAGTATATATATATATAATATATTAATGTATATATATATACAGCTCTGGAAAAAAAATAAGAGACCACTCCAAAAAATTTTTTAAATCAGCATCTCTACATGTTATGGCAGCCATTCCTTCAGTGTCTGTTGAATTCCAACACAGGCACACCTCATTCTACTTAGTGAGGTACTGATTAGGTGATCACCTGAACCGAATCTTATTTAACAAGAAAAGATAAAAAACCACTGCTGTGGTCATCACTATCCTCTTGCAATAGGACCCAGCTGGATGGCAAAAACAGTGCTCGTAAGTACCTCCAAAGTAATTGGAATCAAAAAAATAACCTATTGACCATGCCAAAAGAGTTGAAAAGAAAAGTTTTGAGTGAGGAAAAGAAAGGGTTCAATTCTGGCTTTCCCTGGACAGAGTGATGCAGTGAGTCATCACGTTGCTTCCATCTTTTAAATTTCAAAGACGGCGGTTCATAAGAACAAGGTCAAGCAGCAGACATTGGGGACAACAAAGCTACAGACTGGCAAGGGGCGAAAAACGACTTTCCACTGACTGGGATGACCACCAACTCATTAGAATGTCACTCAACAACCGTAGGATGACATCAAGTGACCTACAAAAAGAATGGCAAGCGCAGGCTGGGGTGAAGTGCACTGCGAGGACGGTTCAAACAGGCTCCTAGGGCAGGGCTGAAATCGTGCAAGCTAGAAAAAAAGCCCTTCATCAATGAGAAGCAAAGAAGAGCCAGGCTGAGGTTTGCAAAAGACCATAAGGATTGGACCGTAGAGGACTGGAGTAAGGTCATCTTCTCTGATGAGTCCAATTTTCAGCTTTGGCCCAACCTGGTCATCCTAATGGTTAGACGGAGACTGGAGAGGCCTACAAGCCACAGTGTCTCACACCCACTGTGAAATTTCGGTGGAGGATCGGTGATGATCGGGGGTGCTTCAGCAAGGCTGGAATCGGGCAGATTTGTCTTTGTGAAGGATCTCATGAATCAAGCCACGTACAAAGTTGTCCTGGAAGAACATGCTTCCTTCTGCTCTGACAATGTTCCCCAACTCTGAGGATTGGTTTTTCAGGCAGGACAATGCTCCATGCCACCACACCAGGTCAATCAAGGTGTGGATGGAGACCATCAGATCAAACCCTGTCATGGCCAGCCCAATCTCCGACCTGAACCCCATTTGAAAACCTCTGGAATGTGATCAAGAGGAAGATGGATGGTCACAAGCATCAAAACAAAGCCGAGATGCTTGAATTTTTGCGCCAGGAGTGGCATAAAGTCACCCAACAGCAATGTGAAAGACTGTGGAGAGTATGAAAGCTTGTATTGAAAATCAGATTATTCCACAAAATATTGATTTCTGAACTCTTCCTAAGTTAAACATTGGTATTGTGTTGTTAAAATGAAATAGTAACTTGTTTTGTTTGTATTATTTGAGGTCTGAAAACACTGAATCTTTGTTGTTATTTTTGACCAGTTGTCATTTTCTGCAAAAAAATGCTCCTAAATGACAATATTTTTATTCGGAAATTAGGGAGAAATGTTGTCAGTAGTTTGAAGAATAAAACAAAAATGTTCATTTTACTTCAAACACATACCTATAAATAGTAAAACCAGAAAAACTGATAATTTTGCAGTGGTCTCTTAATTTTTTTTCCAGAGCTGTAATGTATGGATATATATACAGTATATATATAATTTCACACATTTTAAAGTTTTTTATTGAAGGTAAACAGTTTAAAATTGGTATTCCAAATCATTAATAATATTTTTTTTATTACAAATAAATAAATTTAATATTGAATAAAATAATAAAATTTTAAATTAATAAAAAAATATATTAAAATTTAATTAAATATATTTTTATTTTTATTTTATATATATAAAAATTTTAAAATTAAATTTTAAATAAAATTTTTTATATATAAAATAAATATAATTTATATTTTTTTAAATTATTTAATTTATTTAAAATATTATTATATAATATATTTTTATAATTTATTTTAATATTATTAATTTTTATTATATTATTTATAATTTATTAATTTAATAATAATATATTAAAAATTAATTAATTTATAATTTATATTAATTGTTAATTATTTAATTAAAATAAATAATTTAATTATTTTTAATTTTTAAATTATATAATTAACTTTTATAAATTAATTATTTAATAATATATATAATTTTATTTATAATTTTATTTTTTATTATTAAATATAAAACTTAAAAATTCTTTTTTATATAATATTAATATATTTTTAATAATTTGTTTATAATTATAAAATTTATTATAAAATATATTAATTTAATTATTAAAATTATTAATATAAATTTAATAAAATATATATTATTAAATATTTATATAAAAATAATTAATTATTTTTATATAGTTAAATTCATATATAAAAATAATATTATATTATAATATAATTTTTATAATATATTATTTTTAAATAATTAAATTTTATTATTATTTTAATTATTATAAAATATATATTAATTATATAATTAAATTAATATTTATAATATTGTATATAAAGAATTAAATATTAATTTATTAAAATAATTTTATATAATATAAAATTTAATATAAATTTTTAAAAATAAATAAAATTAAATAAAAATTTTAAATTAATTTTAAATTAATATTTTTTTTAATTATATAAAAATTTTATTTTATTTTATTAAAAAAATTAAATTTTTAAAATAATTTTTTTTTTAATTAATAAAATAATAATAAATTTTTTTTAATACTTATTTAATATAATTATTAAATGATGTAATAAAAAATAATTTAAAATTTAAAAATATAAATTTTTTTTAATATTATTTACAATTTTAATATTATAAAGTAATTATAATTAGTAATAAATAAATTTATTATTAAATATTTTTTAATTATTAAATTAAATAATAATAATTTTTAAATATTTCTTTTTAAATAAATTATTAAAATTAAATAATTTTTTTTTATTATAAAAAATTAATTATATTAATATATATATTATTAAAAATAAATAATATTTTTTTTTGTTAATATAAAAATAAATTAAGTTTTACTAAAATTATTATTTTTAATATTTTATTTAAAATTTATTATAAAATAAAAAAAAATATTAATATTTTATATATAATTATTTAAAAAAAAAATTAAAAAGAAATTTTTTTAAATTTATTAATTTAAAATAAAAATAAATTTTTAAAAAATTATAAACTATTTTAAATTAAATTTTATTTTTTTTATTATTAATTACTTCAATAAATAATTATAAATTTTTATTATAATATTGTATACATAAATTTTAATAATTAAAATAATTAATTTTTAATAATTTAAAATATAATAAATTATTTTTAGAATTTATTTAATTAACATTTTTAATTAATTTAAATGTTAAAAATTTAATTAAATAAATTATACTTAAATATTATAATAAAAATAACCATTATTATAATTTTTTAATTATTAACTATTAAAAAATTATATTTTTTTATTATATATAATATTTGTATAATTTAATTATACTAAAATTACTTTTTATAATAATTATATATGATTTTATTAATAAATTTTATTTATATTTATATATTAATTAATTTTTAAAAAAATTATATTTAAATTAATTTACATTTTTTTTTAAAAGATAAATTAATTAATAAAATAATACCATATTATATATAAAATTATTTTTATAAAATAATCCAGATTTATTTTATAAAAATAAATAATTAAATTTTTTATAATTATTATTATAAATATGAACCAAATTATATATATATATTTTTTATTTAAAAAATTTATTAAAATTAATTTTTATTAATTATTATATAATATTTAAATTTAATATAATAAAATTAATAAATTTAATTTTTAATAATATTTTATAATTAATTATTATTAATAAATTATATAAAAATAATAAAATTTATAAAAAATTATTTATAAATTTAAAATATTACAATTTATTTAATAAATATTTATTTATATATTAATTATTAATATAATTATTTTTTTATTTTTTTATATATATATAGTATATAGTTTTAAAAAAATAAAAAAATATATAATTTATTATATTATAAAATAAAATAAATTAAATTATATTAAAAAATTTAATTAAAAATTATATTTATATATATTATTATTAATATTATTATAATAAATTTATAAAAATTTAATAAATTTTAATTTTATTATAAATAAAATTATCTTTTTAATATATTTATTTTAAAATATTAAAATAAAATTAAAAATTAAAAATAATATTTAATATTTAAAATATATTTAATATATTAATAATTATTTTGATAAATTATTTTATATTAAATTATTTATAAATTTATTATATTATAATATTAAATTAATATATTAATAATTATTATTTATATAAAATTTAAAATTTATTTTATTTAATAAAATAGATTTTTTAATTTATAATATTTATAAATTATAAAATTTTAATATATTTTTTAATTTAATATATTAATAATTTTTAAAATTATATTTTTAATATATAATATTTTTATAAAATAATTTTTTATATAAAAGAATATTAATATCTTATATTATATATTTTGATTTAATAATAATTTAATAATTAAAAAATAATAATTATATATATTATAAAATTTATTATTAAATATATTTAAATTATAAAAAAATTAATTTTAAATTTTAAAAATAAAATATTTAATAAAATATAAAAATTTTTGTTAATAATTTATAACATAAACATACTTAAAAATTTATAATATATTTAATGTTGTATTTTAATTATATTAAATTAAAAAATATTGTTATTTACTTAATTTATATATAATATTTATAATAATAATTTATTTTTTAATTAAATTTATTAAAATTATTATTATTTATTTAATTTAAAATTATATATAATATATTAAAATAATAAATATTTCTTTATCTTAATTTTTATTACTTTTATATATATGATATTTTAAAATATAAAAATATTATTTTTTATATTTTTATAGTTTTTTAATTATTTTAATAATTAATTTTAAAATTAAATATTAATTTAATTTTATATAATAAAATTAATTTTATTTCAAATTTAAATAAATATTTAAATAATTTATTATTATTTTAAAATGATTTTATTATTATGATTATTAAGTATATAATCATCACACCATTTTAAAGCCTTTTTCCGAGCAGGGTCAGCTTTTTGCGGGCTACAATCATGGTACCCTTTCTGTGTGCAATGTTTTTACAAGCGGATGCCCTTTCTGACGCCAACCCTTCAGTCGCCTTCACACGCAGTGATAATTACCAGTATACTGGTGCTCATTTCACCGCCTCGGAAGGATGACAGGCTGAGTCAACCCCCTGATTTTAATTCAGTGGCCAGCGGGCTCGAACGCAGGATCCCAATCCACCACCCTCACCATTTAAGCCAAACACCAGAAAATTATATATATATATATATATAATATATATATATATATATATATATTATATATTAATAATATATATATATATACTATACATAAACGCACTCTGCGCGACCATGTTGGTGGGTGTTTTTGAGAAAGGAACTGATGCAGAGTATCAGTAGTAATTTTACTTTAATGCAGTAAGTGGAACACGTTTTCACTGTTTCAGAACCATTTATTTGCTTCTTTGTACCATGCACCTCATATGGTCTTTGAGATAATGTAAGCCGAATATCACGTTACCTCGAGCGCAGAACAAAGTCGAAGAATAGCGCGACACGGAAACCAACAAATCGGAAATAATATATATGATATAAATATATATATATATTATATAATATTATATATATATTGTCGTGGGTCGGGTGAGAAAGACCACTAGGTGGGGGAACTATGTCGATTCCCACCAGACTCCCCGGAATGTGGGCTGTCGCTCACGATAATTCCCATTACGCGGCGGGTCCCTAACTGACCGTGGACACCATAACTCAACCGCCATGACCTAGGGTCCTCCCGCCTATGGAATCGGTTACCTAATTAACCACCGGGTAACCACGCCCTCAGTACACCTTGTCCGAAACCGGATGACTCTACCGGATCGGATCACCTTTCCGGATCGGATGCACCCGACGCGACACTGCCAAGGACGTACCGGCTAGAAGGAACGGACCGTTGGAATAAAGACCTGGCTAAACCTGGATTCGAACCATGCTGGACCAATGAGGGAAAAGACAAAGGCAGCTGGGAACATTTCTACAACAATTATTATTTACAATAAGACGAGGAAAAGCATGTGCACAACAAAGGTTATTGGGTATGTAACGCAGGGAAAGATGAGAGAGATTGGGGTGCGGCAATACAAGTGTGGCGGGAAAAATTTATATTAATGTATTTTTAAATTGTAACAAATGGAGTCTCAGAAAATGTAACTTTTATGCTGCAAGTTGAATTGGCTGGTCGTTTCTGGCCAAAAGACTTCTGCCCTAAAATGATAGAAAATGTGTTGTTGGAGCAGAGTGACCGAGCTGATAAATGTACGGTGCTTTTCGTCTAAAGGACACGTCTTTCAGTCTGGGTGAACATCCCCCAACCTCTCTCTCATGAAAGTATAAAAATGCTTTGAAATGTAAATTATGGAGTGTAAGCACGTGAGGATGTATGCATCTCAGTGGCTTGTACCCTTGGACTGACAAGTACCAAGTTAGAATAAACGTTCTGATGTAATGTAGAAGTAAATTGGATCGGGTTGGTGAACTGTTAACTAAACTAAGAACAAATGAAATAGAACCCAAATAATATTACAATCAATTCTTAAGTTGGGATTCTTAAGTTCATCAATTAATCATTGATCTTAATCAATGGGATCTTAAGTTCATTGTATGGGTGGACAAGTGTATGGTGTATCATTAGAAAATAAATTGTTTCACAAGGAAGGACTTGTGTGACATCAGTTTTATCAGTGTCGATAGGGTTTTGTAGGATTTTATAACCAAATCGAACAACGTTAAACTCTGCCTGAAGTCAAATAGGATTTCCACAAATCGGCCAGTTAGAATCCTTCAGGAGGACAACGATCACAATACTGTGGGTTTAAAAATCCACATCACAAGCAACTTACAAAGCAGACACAGTGCAGACCTGACGCGAGATTATTCACGTAACAACAATGAAAGATTCTTCTACAGCTTATTATTCAGACAGGTGCCAGCACACTCAGACACACAACAGAGGAAAGAAAAACTAATGAAAAAGTACTCTTACAGCCAGGGGAGGAGGGGGTTGAGTTATAGTTTTTCGGTACCTGAGCGTTTCGGGGGAAGGGATGCTCCATGGTGCGGTACCTGACCAATGGTTGCGGAGGACCGACGTGTGGTCGGAGACAAGTAGCAGGAACACACTTCACTCCTTCAATTCCACAATTGCTTCAATTCTCAATTCCCTCAATCCTCCTCAGGTTAGATATGGAGCATGTGCCAGAACAGCACGTCACTGCGTCCACTTTCCACGGTACTCCAGGGCCTCCGATCTGCCATCCCCAGGCAGATGCCAGGCCCTTCCCCATCTCCTTGAGATGCCAGTCAACCTGCTGCAACCACGAGCACGTGGTCGGCCCATTGGCCTCCTCCACTCACGGACTCCTCGCTGAGAGAATCTGGTGAGCAGGATCAGCGTCAGGAAAACGAGCCACATGTCCATACAGCCGCAACTGACGCTCACGACTATGCAGGATACAAATCTCATCGAGTCTCTCTCAGAACCGTCGTTGACACAAAAATCCGACCAGCATAGCCAAGGATTCTCCGAAGAGACCTGGTACCAAAGGAATAAGTCTCCGTCTCAGATCCTGGTCAGAGTCCAAGTCTCGCATCCATAGAGCAAGACTGGAAGCACCAAGGACCTGAAGACTCGACTTTCGCCTCCGCACAGGTCGACCACACCCCATGATCAGTGAATCCTATCTCCCCAGGCCCGACACAGACGTCTATGACCTCTGACTCACAGCCAGCAGAGGCAATGAATATCACTGCCAAGGAGTGAATCTCTCCTGACCTCAACATCCTCACCACAAACAGACACAGACAGGACAGCAGCATCCAAGATGTCATTGAAAGCCTGGATCTAGTTTTGACCAAGAAACCCGTAATCCCAGCGGCTCCGACTCCTCATTCAGCACCTCGAGCCCCCAAAAGGATATCTAAGTCTCCGCAAAGATGACTGCATCATCTGCGAAATCAAGGTCCGAGATCTTGACATTCCCAAACGATGCACCGCAGCTTGATTCTCTCCGACATCCTCCTAGAATCCAGTCCATACAAGTGCTGAGAAAGTGTGGGGGCAGTATACACCCCTGACGAACTCACAGTAAACAACTGGAAATAAGTCAGAGATGTACCACCACATTCACAGCACTCTCGTACCAGAGTAGAGTTCAGACATCAGATCGATCAGTTTGTGGTGCCCCCACGAAGACCAAGAAATCCTCCAGAGGGCATCCCGATTCACTGAATCGAACGCTTTACAGAGATCAACATAGGCTGCAAGCAGCCCCTGCCGAAAATCTCGTCTGCGTTCGGTGAGGACCGAAGAGAAGGATACGGTCAATCGTTGACCTCTTTGGTGTAAAGCCTGACTGCTCTGGACGCTGGTGCTCAAGCAGATGGTGCGAACCTTATCAAGAATTATCCGAGAAAGACCTTGCCCGGCACTGAGAGCAGCGTCACCCTCGGTAGTTGTTGCAGTCTTGGCGATCACCCTTCCCTTTCCAGAGAGGACAACAAGGCCCCTCTCCAGTCAGTTGGATGATGCCTGTGTTCCAGGCAGAGCACAAAACGCATCAACGACACGAGTGCAGCATTCCACCAGCCTTGAGAAGTTCAGCATGGATGCCACAGATCCCTGGAGCTTTAACCCGTTTCAACCGGTTCACCGCAGCCCGTGTTTCCACAAGCGAAGTGACCACAGTTGATTGGAGGGTCAGCAACAGGATTGTAACACCCTTGACGTCCAACTCGACAGCTGGGGATCAGCCTGTACAACCGCTCAAAGTAACCGGCCCAGCGGGCCTTCACTTCGGACTCCTCTGTCAAGAGCCTACCACTCTCTCTCTAACCGCAGTGCTCCGAGGATGGGCTTGGATGAACGCAATGCGCGAATTCCCCGTAAGCGGGAACGAGAGCAGAGCTCGATTAACCATTAGGCAGACAAGCATGTTGTGCCTAGGGCCAGCCAAAATTCGGGCCACAAAAATGTAGGCAACTTTTTTATTTTTTTACATACAATCTTATTGTCTCGTAATATTGTTGTGGATTTGGAAAATCTATCGCATACAACATACAGGTTCCTTTAGCTCAGTTATCTCGGTAATTACGTGTTTTATAGATAGCTTCCTCCCCCTGGTCAATGGGTGAATAAGTGTAAATGCGCTGCGATTTGTTATTGGAATACCCCATCTCCCGCAAACAACAACAACAACAGCAAAAACAACAACGCTATCTTCACATCCATCCTGACGCCATGACGCTCGCGCATTCTACGTGCGCACGTCAGCCAGCAGGCGCCGCGCGTGGGCGGAGTCTAGCGAAGGCATGGCGTCCCTCCTTAGCCAATCGGCAGGGAGCGGGCGTCCTCCCCGCCCCGCCTCAGACTCGCACGTCGCCATTAGACACGCGGTCGGAGGTGAGGTAAACACTGTATCGTGTTTAATGGTTTGTATTTTATAATAAAAAGGTTTTAAAACTTGTACATCTGATGTTCTATTTGCAGATTCAATCCATCGTTATGTCAGACGCAAAGGTGGCTGGGAGCGAGCTCAGGAGTTGCAGAAAAGAGAAGCATAAGGAGGATCAACTATCAAGAAGACTCATAAATTGACATCGTTTTCCATGTGGTGGAGAAAGATGCTGTTGGTGTGATGATGATGATATCGATTCAACGAAGACTCCCCTTCAACATCCCCCGCAGTTGATCCTGTCGAAGACAGGCCGGCCGACGATGGTGACACTCGGGGCGAAGTGCTTCAGTATCGACTCCACTGATTCCCAAACGATGTCGGTTGTTTGGTAACATCACAGACAAACTGCGCCATGTGTGCATCAGCTTGGGCACTGACCATTTCGAATTGGATGACAGTTATCCAGAAACGAAGCGCGAATACTCTGGGGTGAATCGCCTTCTTAATGCCAGTGCCTTCAACGGGTTTTGCCAAATGGGAGGTAGCTGATCGTGATTGGTTGGTTTGTTCTCCTGCCAAAGCTTGCGTTTTCTGTTTTCCGTGCACTCTGTTTCTCTCTGACAGAGTGCACAGCTTTCTGGCTCGGGATTTACTGATTGGAAGAATACGGCTCAGTACTTGAAGGCCCATTAAATCAGCCCAAAGCATCATAGAATCAGTTCTAACATTTTGTCAGTGGAGTGCTGATGCCGGTCGAGTTGATAAGCAATTGCATCAAACATGCTGGAGCAGCGCAGCTATTGGAAAAATGTGTTGACACGTTGTGTTGCCACAATTACTTTTCCCGAGGAGGGTCAATCGTTTTGGAGTAGTAACGAAATCGTTGGCTCCAGCAGCAATGGTAATTACTTGGGCATTTTGGAGTTGATTGGCCAGTTTGATCCGTTTTGTCCCAGCACATCCATTACCATGCCAATCGGGTCGCGGTCACGCGTCTTATTTGTCAAAAGCAATCTGCGAAGAATTAATTGCTATGATGGGCAAGCAAGTACTTGGTCGCATCAAGGATGAGATTTCGAAGTCGCGGTATTTCTCCGTTTCAGTGGACTCCACACCAGACATTGCCCATACGACCAGCTCACTATCATCCTCCGCTACGTCAAACATGACAGATCACAAGCCTGTCGAGCGTTTCCTCACGTTCATTAGTATCTCGAGTCATACAGGTCAGAATCTTGCTGATACTCTTCTCCAATATTGAAGACCATGACATCGACTTGACAATTTGCCACAGTCAGATGTATGACAATGCTAGTAAATGTGGGCAAGTACAATGGTATGCAGCAAATTTTGAAGAACAAGAACAGTTTGGTTGATTACATTCCCTGTGTATGTCACTCTTTCTCTTGAACCTAGTTGGTCAGTCTGTGGTGGATTGTTGCATTGAAGTGGTTTCATTTTTGGGTTTTTGCAGCGCCTGTATGTTTCTTTGTGGCATCCCGCACCGTTGGGGTGTCCTGCAGACCCATGTGGAACAGGCAACCTGGTGCCTTGTTCCAAAACACCACGGATACCCGGTGGTTCTGCCCGAGCTGTATGCCACTGAAGCTCTGTTC
The DNA here is from genome assembly GCA_035128595.1 of Eptatretus atami. Taxonomy (NCBI): domain Eukaryota; kingdom Metazoa; phylum Chordata; class Myxini; order Myxiniformes; family Myxinidae; genus Eptatretus; species Eptatretus atami. The sequence goes on from CM068964.1 coordinate 72,387,078, forward strand.
CGCTTACCGCCAGTTCCAGAGAGTGCTCTCGAAGAGATCTCTGCAGATGAAAATCAGAACAGGGAGACACGAAATAAGGCGGATTCTTTGCAGAAAAGATGGCACCATAGAGTTGCCCTGATGTGGTGAACTTTGGAATGATATTTTGCAGCGCTAAAACTGCTGCAGCAAGTTGTTGCAAAGTGCCACCAGAGAATTAACACCGCTATTTGTCGCTGAGAGTTTGAATGAGTTTTAGATGCGTGCAGAGAAAATTTTTGATCTATGAGCAACAAGCATGTGATCGCTTAGGCAACAGCACTTACAAATCCGAAAGTCGGCGAATGCCCAAGCGTAAGAAGCGTGACAATGATGGAAATGCTATGATGCCACAGAAGGGATGACGGGCCAACAAAAAATTAAAAGTTAATACATTTTATGTCATCATTGACCAACTGCGAAGTGCATTGCAGAAACGCATAGAGGCTATTCTGTAGTGCTGCAGCGGTTTGGCCTTCTGACAGAGTTTGACTCTATGACCGACGGAGGATATCAACACTGCTATTACAGGGCTTGTCAGTGTGTATCACAAGGATCTGAATACTGATTTTGCATCAGAGTTCCGTCAGTTCATTTGCTGGTATAAAAACAAACTGCCCTCAAGTTCCCCTCAACAGGGTGTGCACAGGCATATGTTTTGCGCTGCTGCACACCACTGGAGTGAATGCAGCCTTTCCAAACACTGAAGTGGCTCTCCGAATATACTTAGCACTGATGGCCACCAATTGTTCAGGAGAACACTCATTTTCTCAGCTAAGAGAATGAAAGATGTGAAGCGTTCTACCATGCATCAACAGCGTCTTGTGCGTTGGTCGTTTTGGCATTGAAAAGTGATTTGCTCCGAGAACTGGACTTCAGTCCGTAATTGAAGAGTTTGCAGTTGTAAAAGCACGCAAGGTTGCAATTCAAGGTCTAGTTAAACTGTAAAGCAAAGTGCAAATCTGTACGTGTTTTGTCATGCATATATTCATACACTGCAAATTGTTAGAGGGATTAAATAAACTATTTCTCTTTCACATTAAATATTTGTCTTTTTTTATATAAATATTTTGTTCTTGAATCAGTTCATCTTTTGCTGGGTCCATTTCCATGAGCCCAAGATCTAATTTAAAATTTTCAGGCCATTCTCTAAAATTTCAAAATGTGCCTTAGGCCAGCCGAGGCTTAATCGGCACTGACGAGAATCACCTGTCCACAGGTGATGCTCTACCCCCTCACAGATTCCTCGCACATAGGCCTCCTTGACCACCCTTAGTGCACGTACAGTTTTACGCCTCAGCTCCCTGAACAGCTCAGCTCTGCCATTCAGTCTGGCCCTGTGACTCTGGTTCAATGGTATCCAGTGTCCCTTGAGAGACAAAATTCTTCTTGCCCTGTGGTGGAGTTCACAGAGATCCACCGCAACATCAAGGACGGTGGTCTTGAAGGCACTCCACAACTCTTCAGACCCCCAAAGCACCCAACCCCCCAAATGTCCACCCAGCTCTGTTCGCAAAACTCCATCGCTACCCTCTCATCCTTGAGCTGCCAACATCCAGCCTAGGCTGGGATGTTACCATTCTCCCGATTTAAGGTGCAGCTTTAGAGTGCTACAACAAATGGTGGTCAGTATTGAGGAACTGAGCACTCCGGTAGACCCTGCAGTTCTGGATCATCCTCCAGAGGATTTGCACTCCTTATAGATGATAAACATAAGCTGCAAGCAGCCCCTGCCGAACTTCTCGTCTGCATTCGTGAGGACCCGAAGAGCCAAGGATTCCTCCTCCATTCTCCTCCATTCCTCCTCAATTTGTCTCCATTCTCTATTCCACCTCAATTCTCCTCCATTCTCCTCAATTCACGGAGGACCCTCCGTCTTTATAGAGCCCGGAGCTCAGGGAAGCCATGCCGAAACTGACGTCATGTCCGAGCCGGGATTCCGACTGCCTCCGACCCTTCATGTGGTCCGCCTTCCTGGGGCTGGGGTTTCGGCCAGACGCCGGTATAGCCCGCCCACCTGGGTGCAAAACATACGTGGCACGTCGCGCATGTCTGGCCTTGGGCAGATGGATGGTGGTGCAGCTTAAAACGTTTGTCCAGCCGAAGAACTGCGCGTCGGGATTTTGCCCAGAAACGAGACTCCGGGTAGACGTGTACGCTGTGGTAAGCGGGACGAGGTAGCAAGCGAGGCAAGGCACCGTGGATCGTCACCACTGTGTAAGCCTAAGTCACCATTTGCCATGGCGGCCGTGGGGTCTCCAAAATCTTACGGCCACTAGCAATATACGGCGGCCGCAGTATTTCCACGGTCACACAATGTTAGCAGTCACATATGTTTTTATTTTTCGGGGAAGCGACGGCGTATTTAGAAATTGTGGAGACGAAAATGTGGTTGCCGTACGTCTTTGATTTGATGTCGCACGGTGACCTTAAGGGGGCCTGCGGCGGCCATTGAATTTTCAAGGCAGACGCAAGTAGCCTCAAGGTGCCGCAAGGCGACCGCAGGGGGGCCCTAAGGCGAACGTGCGGCCAGGACCTGGAGGTTAACGAGTGGTTCATTTTTATTATTATTTTTTTTTTTACCAGTTTTTTTTCTCGGCTTGTCGAATTGCTACGGCGTCAGGATAGCCGGTTACCTGGCCGCGAGCGTGCGGCTGGACGTCCCCTTCTTTTCGGAGCTCCGGGCACCGTCGTCCGAGCCAGCTCAGCTGAACCTGACCTCGCGGGATCCTCCGGCGGCTGAACCTGACCTCGAGGGATCCTCCGGCGGCTGAACCTGACCACGAGAGAGAAAGCCAGAGAGAGATAATGGGGGAACGCCAGAGGGAGAGAGATAGAGCCAGCGAGAGAGATCGAGAGCCTCTTGGGGATGAGCCCGACTTTTATCCTCCCCCTACCGTTCTGATCACCCCTCCTCTTCCCGCCACTCGCCTTCTCATTGGTCGGAAACCATCATGCGATTCCCTGCCCGCCCTCCATTGGACAGGCGCGTGGTAGGCGGGGCACTCCCACTCCTCTGGGCGGAGTCTTCAGCGGAGGCGTTTGTGGCTCCGCCCACCGCCTCACCTCCGACCGCGTGTCTAATGGCGACCGTGTCGAGTCGGAGACAGGGCGGGGAAGATGCCCGCTCCCTGCCGATTGGCTAAGGAGGGACGCCATGCCTACGCTAGACTCCGCCCACGTGCGCGCCTGCTGGCTGGCATGCGCACGAAGAATGGCGCGAGCATCATGGCATCAGGATGGACGTGAAGATGGCGTTGTTGTCGTTGCTGTTGTTGTTGCTGTTGTTGTTGCGGGAGATGGGGTATTCCAATAACAAATCGCAGCGCTTTTACACTTATTCACCCATTAGACCAGGGGGAGGAAGCTATCTATAAAACACGTACTTACCGATATAACTGAGCTAAAGGACCTGAATGTTGAGTGCGATAGCTCTCCAAATCCATAACAATACCACCTTAGTTGTTGACCTTGGGCCTATGTTGACCTTTAGGTCGATGTTAACTTCAAAAATAATTGGCTGGTTGAATTCATTGACCAAATATGCAACTCCTCTTCAAATTTCAAGTGAATCGGATGAAAATTGACAATTTTAGAAATTCGGCCTCTGTTGAACCTTTGGCCTGTGTTGACCTCAAACATAATTGGTGGTTGAATTCAGTGACCTGATATGCAAATCCACTTCAAATTTCAAGTCAATCGGATGAAAATTTAGGATTTCAGAAATACAAACTTAGTTCTTGACCTTGGGACTATGTTGACCTTTTGGTGTTGGTTGACCTCAAAAAATTGGCCTGAATCACCCCCCCCCATTTTCCCCTCTCCCACTCTCTATAGTGCAGGAGATGCGATGTTGCAGACAAACAAATCCATGTTACCAAGTTGTTCACATGTCACATCACGTGAATAGCCGCCTTTGGTTATAAAGGGCAACCATGATACAGTATCCAAAAAGACCCCGAGGACCCAAAAGACCTTCAAATTCGAGAGCGAGACAGAGAT
>CM068964.1:72405218-72420302 GCA_035128595.1 Eptatretus atami
ACCATTTTTTATTTTATTAACATGGTAATTTCAGTTGAAAGTGGGTTTTCTTGGGGTCAGGAAAGATTAATTCACTTTCCATTATTTCTTATTGGGAAATAGTTTTGGAATCCGAATTCTTTGCAATCTGAACAGCTTCCTGGAACGAATTAATTCGGATTCCTGGGGGCACCACTGTATAGGTGTTTGCCGAACTAGATGATTTCAGTTATATATATTTATATTAGTTATGTATTAGTTTATATATGTATATTCGGACTGGTATATTTTTATTTAGTAACAAAAAAGAACTGGTATATATACCACTCGTTACGGTCCTCGTGCGCGGACGTTCGCTAGGCGTCTGCGGTGCTTGCGGACCTTGCGTGGTATTGCATCTGCTTGAAAATTCTATGCCGCCGCAGGGATGACCTAAGGTAACCGTGGCGACATCAAATCAAAGCGTACGGCACCCCACGTTTTGGTCTCCACAATTTCTAAATACCTGTGCGGCTACCCAAAAAAAAATGTGAGTCTACATTGTGTGACCGTGGAAATACTGCGGCACCCTATAATTGCTAGTGGCGTAGATTTGTAGACCTAGGGCGCGTGCAAATGTGACTCAGGCCAAGCTCGCCTATCATGAGGAAAGAAATGTTCACTATGATGATTTACCGAAAATTTTAAATCTTCTCAGAACGGCTGGAGAGATCAAGGGGAAACTTCACATACGTTCCTCAAGCCTTGGGAATACCAGCGTGTTCACGAATAATTGATAGGTACATGGTCTCGCAGCCTGTTGATTGAATAAACTTAAAAAAAAAAAATTCTCTTGACAGCTTCGATCACGTGAAACTTCACAATTATGATGTAGTAGTGATGGAGATATATGTTTTAAATTTCACCTAGATTGGACAGATGAGTTGGCAAACAGAATTTTTTTTTTTTTTGAATCTGGGTTCTTTTTAATTTTCTTTTTTGAATAAGGCTCACTTGGCTGCACCTGGGTGGGTTTGTGTAGAGGAATAGCAACTGAAACCAGCATCCTATCCAGGTTCCTTCTGATGACTTCATCTTTACTTTTGCTTGTTTGGGTTCCTTCTATGATCCAATGCAGGATTGTACCTATTTGGTCTTCCATTTGATGCGACTTGAATGCATTTTAATCCTATTGAATAATAATTGAATTCAATCGAATAATAATAAACGTCATGGGTCAGGGTCACGGTCAGGTGTCCAATCAAAGTGGGGTTGCATCAAAGCGGTGACATCTTGCTACCCGGTCATTACTGCAGCAGTTATAACGTGGCAGTTCAGTTAACCTCCGCCATCGAAGATCGGAGGTTACTGTTTTCACCCCTGTCTGTTTGTTTGTTTGTTTGTTTGTGAACAGTATTACGGAAAAACTCTCGACGGATTTCGACGAAACTTGTGGGGGGATTAGGTATGGTCCAAGGATCATGCCATTAGATTTTGGACTAGGTCCAAAATCCAATATGGCGTATGGCGGACATTTTGAAAAATATTTGAATTTTTTTTTTTTTGCATTTCTACATGTTTTAAGTGATTTCCAACCCCCCCCCCCAAAAAAAATTGTTAGAGAGAAAAAAAAAATTTTTGCAACTTTTTTTTCAACAAAATTTCGATTTTTTTTTTTTGATTTCTACATGTATAAGTGATTTCCAAACAAAAAAAACATGCAAAATTATAATTGTGGCTGATTTTGGAACTTCAGGTGGATATACCCACGTAAAATCATTTTCTGTCTCAAGGAATCTAGTTATGACGAATGAATTGAGTATGTAAAAGTTAAAAGTAAAAGGGAAAGTTGCAAACTATAACTCTGTGAGACTGTTGACGTCAAATTGAATGAATAGGATATCAGGTTCACTTGAGTGACCTAGCAGTATTGGAGGCGGAGGTTTTGCACTCTGCCGAGTGCTCCCCTCTAGTTATGTCTATTATATTATTAATGACGGAACAACCAGTACACAAACATCACACAAAATACCACAACAAAACAAGTCCTGGCGAGTTTATTACTCCGCACAAAGGTGGACGGAGGTTGTGCTTTCGCCCCTGTGTGTCTGGCTGTTTGTTACTTGCGGAATTTAAGATTCACAAGTGCAGTGATCTTCACTATTATTTAGAGGGGGGGGACTTTTGCCAATAAGACATCAGTGTGAGAGCCGCCACACCACCTGCAGGACTCCATAATGGCTGTTTACGGCTCCGTCTCACATAGACATGACAGAAGTAAATAGACACCTTAAATTTGTTCATTTCATCTGTATACGCAGTTTTACTCAGTGATTTGTCCTAATATTCAACTATTTCTTTGCAGAAACGAGTTCCTGGGCTTGTACGACAATTAACTATGCACAAACCCAGGGAGCACACAAACTTTCCGATTTTCAAAGAGGACGAATTGTTGGCCATTTGCAAGGTTTTGTCAGTCAGTGTCAGATAATCAAACCATGACAATCTGCTTTCTACGGTCAATCGGGTGATTGGCAATTCACCAGTGAAGCAAGGAATCCACAGCTTCTGTTTGGTTGATCTGGGCCTCAGAAAGGTATCTTCGAGATATTAAGCGGTCCATTGAGAAAACTCCCGTTGCAAGGCAGCAGAAGTTGCAGAGGAGGTCCAAGTTAGCTCAAGAACTGCCGTGCCGTACTTCATCAACTGGGGTATATGGGAGAGCAGCGAGGAGAAACTCTTCTTAGACCAGCCAACATTCAAAGGAGAAAGAAGTGGGCTGATGAGATGGACAGACCCTTGGAGTTTTGGCAAACTAATTTTTTTCAGATGACTCCCAATTTGCTCATTTTTTTGAGAGTGGGTGAGTATGGGTCTGGAGACTTCCCAGTCAAGAGTTTTCTTTGAACCGATTGCAGCCAACTGTCACAAAGGTGGTTTTTCAGTGATGGTGTGGGGAGCGATCTGCAACGCTGGTCGGTAGAGCTTATGGAGTGTGTTGGCACCATCAACATTAGAACATTTCTATCTTGAGGATGGACATCTCCCTGTCTTCTCCACTGGTCAGATGGTCAAAAACAACACTGTTCATGGAAGATGGAGCTTCATGCACACTGTAAAAATGACCAAAGAATGGCAGGACCGAAATGGGATCAAGCGACTTCCATGGCCAATCAATCTCTTGAGATGAAATCCCATTGAACACCTCTGGGCCATATTGGATCGAGCTGTGCGGGAAAAGTCCAGGAAACCAACATCATGGGCAGAACTGCTAACTGTTTGCGTGAAGCTGGACAGAATACCCACAAGAGAAAATTTCAGAATCGTTAGTTCTATGTCTGAAAAGAGTAAAAGCATTGAATCTGTAAATGGCAAGTCGACAAAATACTAGTGTATGTATTAAAATGGATCAAATGTACTTCAAATGGTCAATAAATAACATTCTTTAATAATCATGATGTCCATTTACTTCTGTCATGTCTCTGTACTCTTCTTCGTTGTGGTTAACTGGGCTGCAAGCGTAATTGTTTGTTTCCTGCAACCATATCCTGATGTAGCTATGTTACTTTTATGCTTCACATTGGAACACTCATTTGAAACCATTGGTCAATTTGATAGCATTTATGGCGGATTATGTGGGGGCGTTTCACATTTGTGTATCATCGCCGCATGTTGCTGGTGTCGGCTTAATGGTTTGGGTGGTGGGCTTGGGAATCCTAGAATCCTGAGTTCAAATCCCCTCGATTGTTAAATAATACCAGGTGGGTGACTCTGCTGTCATCCTTCAAAGTCGCAAAATGAAGTATAGCTTGTTGAATATCCTGTGTCGGGTGGTGCACCGTCCAGGATTGTGCCTAATAGCCTCAGAGAATGCTCAGGCAGCACCACGCTCTGCAACAGAGTATGGGTCCGAGATGGATGGATGGATGGATGGCCGCATGTCAGGGCCGCACCTTAGGCAGCAGGGGCCGCCAGTGGCTCACGGGCCATGCAATGAAGAACAGGGCACAAGTGTATTGGTTTGGTCTGGTCTGGTATGGTCCTGTTTTACTTGCAAAATCGAAGATGTACAAGTATAGTTGGTCGGTCGACTTTGTTATTCTGTCTGCTTGTTTGTCTGTCAATCCCCTGCAAGGTCACAGTTCAAAAACTAATCATCATGAAACTAACCAGTAGTAGACGTAGTCACAATTGAGAAGCCTATTGATTTTCAGGTCAAAGGGCAAAGGTCATCTTGTGGTCGAATTTCTAAAATTGTCATTTTTCATCCGCTTAACTTTAATATTGAACAGCAATTGCAAAATGCATCACTGAATTTGGAAAGCACTATTTTGAGGTGAAAGGTCAATTCAAGGTCAAACTTCTAAAATCGTCAATTTTCATCCGATTAACCTGAAAATTAAAGAGCAATGGAAAGTGTATCGCTGCATTGGGAAACAAACTATTTTTGAGGTCAAATGTCAAAGGTTAACTTAAGGTCAAACTTCTCTAAAATCATCAATTTTCATCTAAAAAATTATCATTTTCATCCGTTATCTGAGCTTCAATTAAGATTGTCATTTTAATGATGAAGATTGTCAATGTTAATGAAATGGACAATTTGATGAATGTAGGAAACTTCTTTTTCATTTTTTTTGTGGGGGGGGGGGGGGTGATTTTGCAAGTATTATGCTAAGAATGCTTGTGCATCTTCTGTTTGTCGGTCTGTTTGTATGTCAATCTGCCTACAGGTCCCATTTTTATCTGATCTTCACAAACTTCACCACCTGGTAGAGGTAGTAAACAAGCTGAAAGTCCTTTTGTTTTTGAGATAAATAGGTGCAGTGTCACATAATATTATTATGTTACGGTTGTGGAAATTCGCATTACACCATAAAGAGTCCTCAGGTGAGATATATCGAGAAGTCATGTGTAGTTAGCCCAAACCCGTTGTATAGGAGGGAATTTATGTGATCCATCCGGGCTGCGACGCTTTGAGTTAGCCATTTTTCTGTCTATCTTTTATTTCAAACAAACGGCATCTAAAACCACGCCATCCCCACCACAGCGCCACACAACTACAACACGCACTCACATACGCTACACATCTTCGCCACTTGCCATTCATCAGCACCGTGCGGTCGCGATCTCCGCGCAAAGAACAGAACAAAACCACCAACGATGCTCGGGGGTTTTCCCGCCTGTTTCTCCCGTCTAAATTCTCCAGCGCTCGGTGTGGTGAAGTGCGATCCGAGCCGGGGGTCAAAGGTGAGAAAGGTGGGGGCCTCTTTTGGGGGAATAATTCCTGGCCCTGAGCCAAAACTGACTCCCCCCGCCCCGCACGGGGCGGGTGGGGGAGAAGCGAGAGGGCACGCCCCCTTCGAGAGGCTTTCTCCAAGAAAGCTCGAAGGGAGGCGGGGCCGAAAACGGGGCGGAGCGAAGGGCGGAGCCCCGCGCTACAAAAGGGCGGCAGACGGACCTTGAGAAGTGTTTTTTTCGAGGCTGCCTGTCTCCTTGTCTTCGAGAGTTCCTGTGTTCTTCGGGTTGTTTGAGCTTCTGGGCGGACGTCGTCTTCTTCTTGGGCGCTGCTTGTCTTGTCGGGGAAGAGGTCTGCGCTCGGGCTTTGGCGAGCGGCCTGTCAACGGAGGCACGGACGGGAGACGCGGCAGCGCCGGTTGTTGAGGTGGACTGCGGTCCGGACGAGGAGTGCCGAGAGGGTTCGCCGGCCGCGAGAGAGGTCGGGGCAGGCGCGACCACGCTGACGGTGGGGGAGAGGGACTCACCAGCCACGAAAAGGGAAGTCGCGACTTCTTTCTTTTTCCTTTGCTTTTTGTGTAAATGCTTGTGGTGGCCGTCCGTAAAGTAGAATTGTGTAAGTGTTGCGTGCATGTAAATAAACCTTTGCTTTTATTTCGGTTTAACTCTGCATTTGCTTTTGTTGTATTATTGCTGTGACTGAATATACGTGCTTGCTTTGTGCTCCTTGTGTCGCGCAATAAAATGCTTGCTTGTTGAACTGTTCCCGCTCTGCTTCGTCTCCTTTCTTTTTATTGACTCTCCATCCTGCATCGCGTAAGAGAGTTGGTAGTGGGTGTAAGTTCCCGGTAACTAATCTGAACCGTCGAGGTCGACGATACTCCGTCGGTATCTCTGCAGTACGGAACGAACCGCTTAAGCGGTTCGTGTCCGAAGTTGACCTGCGGCGAGGTACGATCAGCCCGATTACCATCCGCGTAGGTACTTAGGTAGGTCGAGTTTGGCGAACAATCTATCCTAGCGGGTGGCCGATTGCACGATTGTGGTGAGGTCGAAAGACGCCACCCGTGACTGGCTCCCGGCGTTGTTCCGAGAGGGTCACGACTGAATTGTCGTCCGGTGGGCGACGTGCCGCGATTCGAGTTACGTGGGCCGTTCGCACGCCGGCGGGCGCGAATTCGCAACAATATTATCACCGATTTACTTGATATCTATGAATGTACTGTTTATATCAACTGAAAACACAGGTGGATGGTGACCTCGGTGAAGTCTTTGTAGATCCTGTATGTTTATTAATTACCTTAAACCCCTTGGAACCTTAAGAAGCCTTTAGAACATAAGACCCTGAAGACACTCAAGACGTTTATAACATAAGACCCTTTAAAACCCACAAAACTCAAAGGCCTTTTAGGCCTCTAAGACGCTTTAAGACGCTAAATCCTCTCAGACCCCCCCCCCCACCGTCCCCAGACCGTTTGCGACATTTATAACACAAAGAACGCAAAGACTTAGAATCAAGACCTTGAGAACTTTAAGAACCCTTCAGAAACTTAAGATTGAAGACACTTAAGACCTGAAAGACCTTAAGACATTTATAACCATAAGACCCTTTACAACCCTCAAAACCCCAAAGACCTTTTAGGCCTCTAAGAGCGTTTGGATGCCTAAAACCTCTCAGGCAAAGACCTTTTATACAAAGAACCCGAAGACCCTTAAGACCCAAAGATAATAACAAGGCATAATTCAGCCCATTCAGCACCTCTCAGCATGCTCCATCTAACTACCATTCTCTCCTACTACATCCAATCCTCTTCCTCACTTTCATTTCTACTCTCTCAATTTTTCACCCATCTGCCCATTCCCCTACGCCTTTCCCATACTCTCTCCATCTCCAACTTCAGACTTACGACTTGTGTGTGCTCAAACATAATGACTCAGATCTCATCCGACAACAATGAGAATACGGCAAGTCAGGCTCGTATATTTGATCACAGTATCACTCCAATCCTAAAAGCACTCCACTGGCTTTAAAGGTTATCTGCAATATTTTATCATCTGCCAAACATAAGTTAGTTCCTGCCTATAATTCTGACTGAATCACATGATTGAGCATTCTTCACGTATGCTTCTCTGCTGTGCACTCGCTGTCTTTTAAAATTTGCACATCTTATCACTTAGAGTTGCCTTTTCTTAATTTTTACTCTTCTTACTTCTTTCTTCTAATGGAAAGAGGAGCGATAAAAAGACTGATTGATTTGATTGATTGATCTCGCATCAAGGATCTCTATTGACATATTTCTTTGAAATGTTGTGCACCTTCTGAGTCCTTTCTCACTTTTCCTTGCCTAATTTATCACTGCTTCAATAGGCTAGACTTCTCTTCATTGTGGTGGTGTTGCTGTGTTTGTCAATACTCTATTTCTAGCAGCTAATGCCTTTCCTAACCCAATTTACATTTCTGCTTCTGACTATCCTTCTGCAGTCACTTGCTTTCTCTGTTTGGTACATCTCCCTTAAGATATGATGACTCCAACTAAAATCTCTTTTTGAAAACTGAACTGCATGATCAATATATATTCATTCACAATGGAAGCGCCTAGTTAATCCAATCACTGGTGTGGTTTTCGCCCTCCTCCTACTTCCTCACGAAAGATGGCAACTCAGCAGATTCTGCTCATCAGATACAGAGTATGTAAACTCTGCCTGCGTTCTGACATCACAAGGGGTAAAAAGGAATACGAAACAGACAGACAATGCCAAAGTGCGCAACAGCCTACACGTAAGAAGATGCGAGCCAGCTCCACAGATTGCAGAATGAGCTATGCAAGCTCCCACATCCTCCCATCGAGTTCTGCCTGGCAGGAAAGCACTGAGAAGCAAGGATTGTACCACATACAAGCACAGTGTTGGCGTACGATTGTCTTCTATCTGAGTGGAGGGCATCTGCATTTTTTATGAGATAGGGATAAAGGGAAGCAGGAAGCAAAGTATGTTGAACTCGCTTAAGATATTATATATATATATATATATATATACATATACATACATATATATATAAGTACAATACATATCGGAAAAACTGACAATTATTTCCTATTACATTTTCCATGCCATGGATATTAAGACATGGTTTATAATTTGAAGGGTAACAACTGAATTTTACGTCTAAATACCTGTAAACCAAATTCAAACTAATAATTAAAAATAAATCAGAAAAAAAAATATTCAAAAAGTTTTAGTTCCGAAAGTTGGTTTTAATCAGTAGTTCAGTGTTATTCTCAGTTGTAGAATTTCAATGCATGCGTAACTGAATGCTAGATGGAGAACATAAACTTGCAGTCACACGGAAAGACTAATTTCAAGCATGCTGTTTAATCAATACCACTTGCTCTTAACATTCGTTATAAAATTGAGTGTACATCAGTAGCATTATAAGTCTCATGAAAGCAGGTTTCTTCCTATTGCTTTCAACCTGGATCTTTACTGGATCGGCGAAGCTTTTATTATTTAAAGAGTGTAATCCTGAGGCAGATGCAGCATTTTTGTTTCAATTTCCTGGGTACTATGAGGGTACAAGGAAGTAAACGAATATAAATAATTAATTGATATTGACTATCAGAGCGAGCAAGATGATACATCTTAGGTAAAGTAAAACATGATTTTGGTAGGTTTTCAGTGACTGAAAGGTTCCTTGAATTCCTAAAATCCGTGCCTGTAATTGAGTGCATGCGTCTTAGATAATTGATCCAAAACGTTTTAAGCTATATTAAAAAAACAAAAAAAACATTCCCCTATCGTAATTCTACAGATACCATTCTTTTTTTTTATACAAGGCCATATGCTTCATACTTTGGCTGATCTTTACAGCCAGATAGAATGGGGAAAAACATTTGTTCATATATTGGCCATATATGGAATCAAGTCTTTTCAATGTCTGTGAGAATGTGTACTTTTCAAACATAAACACGATAAATGCTCAAAAAGCTTGTGGTGAAGTACAAAATAAACATGAAAAGACCAAAAGGACAACTCATTTAAGCTTCGCAAAATGTTAATGTCATAAGCTTCAAACAAACTTTCTCCAGAGTTTCGTGATCAAAAGTATTTAAGTTTGTCTCTGAATTATCGCATTTAAAACAAGTATACTCGCATAGTTCAATATGGCAACATTATGAAACAATTGCATGTTATCAAATGTTGGATCATACAATATAAATGGGAGAGTGTCATACTACACGTACCGATGCCTTGACTGTATACTTTGTCACGTTGATGAGTCTTAGAGTCAATAAACGTTTACACACAGTTTATATGTTGTGGCAGAATAAAATGTAATGAAACTATCAGATTTCAGTGGTGGCTGCAGAAAGTTGAAGTATGAAGAAATACGAAAATATTGGCCCACCGAATGACACGATCTGTCCTTGTTGGAAACTGTGAACTGCTTCAGTATTGCACCACCTGGAAAGATATAGGTTGGCAGTGTTATCAATGATGAAAGGTAAAGGACAATTGATGACAAAGGATAGTGACGCAATAGCTAGGGATATAAAACCGAAACTTTTAATGTGTGTGCACGCACGCGCACACACACACACACACACACACACACACAACACAACACACAACACACACACACAGCACACACACCCCTTCATTCAATCATCACCTCTGTGCAACGTGTGTGAGTTTGGTCATAACAACAGAAACATTGTTGGCAATGGTCAGGGAGGTTGAAGCGATCAACGTGTGGCGAGTTTTGCTGATAACGAGTTTTTTGGAAAGTACAATTGTGACATTCATTGCCACTTGGTGTGATTATGTATTGGTTACGCACATGAGGTTGGTAATTACATTTTATAGGTATACTAGGTGAATGCACCCGGCGCTTGCCGGGTTCTTTTTGATGAATTTAATCTTCTATACATATGTCTGACGCGAGCACAGTATCAGCTCCTGTTGGGCCATGGCAGTCATAGGCTAAGGGGTTGGTGAGGGGGAAACACACCCCTTCCCCCCCCCGGCGAGGGGCCTTGCCACATAGCCTATATATTCGGGGCATCCCGACATTTTTTGTTTCAGTGGTTAACTCTATCTTTCACCTTTCAGGAGATTAGCGTGTGCAGACAAACAAACAAACAGACAAAACAAAATCTTAAAATCATATGTTGATATATTGTATATGGCGTTGGCCCCATGTCAATCGGCTGAACTTGAAAATTAACGTTACGAAATCAGGTGATGACGTCATAAATTTGGAAGTCGAAGTACAATTCTTTTACATCGGGACACTCCGGGTACATGTTCTGTCAGCATGTGAAGTTTGGTGAGGATCAGTCAGTATTTTCGCGTGTATAGGTCACAGAGAAACACACAGACACACTTTCAACTTTATTATATAGATAATAAAAAAAATAATTCTACTTCATAAAGAAATAATTTCCAAAAGTACCTGAACCAGCAAATGGAATATTTTTTCCTCCGTTACGCAGGCCTTTAGTTACATGCTGTAATCGATGAACGTTGTGTCCAAAATAAATAGGACAAATTAATGTCCACAAATTTATTGCATGGTTAAATAAAGAAATAAAAACTGAGTGTTGTCAAAAACAATTCTGGTGCATGTTTAGAAGAGGAAAAAACCCCAAGAAACAGTTTAAAAAACATAAATGTAACAGCCACAGTTATTTTGTAATTTTTGCTGGATGGAGTTAAATGGGTAGTCCATATATTTATGTACAACTAAATGGCCGCAGTGTACCAGTCAGCCATCTTTGATCAGATCGGAAATAAAGTGAGGGTCATGTGTATATATCATGCACTGTGCTTCTGCCAAGTTTGAATGAATCGGACCATGCATGGCCGAGAAATGGTTGGGGAGACATTTAAGTAACAAAATGGCCACCAGTTGGCCATCTTGGATTGACTCAAAAAAAAAAAAAAACACGACGTGGTATATGTAATGCCATCATTCACTATCTGGTTGCCAAGTTTGAACAAGATAGGAAATGCATGTCAAGGAATGGTTGAGGACGTGTTCAACATAAGGTTTTTTTACAACTAAAATAGCTGCCACTCAGCCACCTTGGATCTGATCTCGAAAAAAAAATGGATGTATATGTAAGCATCATTAATCATCTGTGTGCCAAGTTTGAAAAAAAAATGGAAATGCTTGTCCAAGGAATGGTTGAGGATGTATTCAACATTGAGTTTTTCACAACTAAAATGACTGCAGTCTACCAGTCAGCCATCTTTGATCAGTCTCGAAAATAAAGTTAGGTGCAAGTGTATGCCATTGTGTGCTGTGCTTGTGCACGTTTGAACAAATCGGACAATGCATGTCGGAGACATGGTTGGGGACACATTTAAGCACAAAATGTCGCAGTACGGCCAACTTGGATCTGTTCTCGAAAAAAAAAAGGACGTGTTTATGTAAGCCTCATTCATTATCTGTGTGCCAAGTTTGAACAACGCTGGTAAATGCGTCTCCGAGAAATGGTTGAGGACGTGTTCAACATAGGTTTTTACACTAAAATGGATGCCAGTCGGCATCTTGGATCTGATCTCAAAAAGAATGAAGTGTACATGTATACCATCATGTGTTGTCTTTGTGTCAAGTAATGAATGAAATCGGTCCATCAACATGTCTAAGATATGTTGCGGACGCACACATGCACGCACGCACGGACACGAAAATCAAGACATCATAAGCCCCCATTTCGGACTAAGCCCAAAGGGGGCTAAAAACGCTTCTAGGAGAGGGTGCGAGGATCTGCTCTCTACTGCCCAGAGACCCTATTGCCACAATGCAGACTCTCTCTTTCCCCCCACACTCGGTCATATGTTCCCTAGTGATGTGCCAAATTTACGTCATCTCAGGCCTGGTGAACTGAAAACAATTAGTTTCAATATTTCATTATTGCAATATAAATACAGAAACAAGAAAAAGACCGTGTGGAACATGACACTTGCAAATCCGCCCCCCCTCTTCTCCAAAGGTTGCCATGGATACATAAATTGTCATTTCGTGAAGATTAAATTGAACAATCTTAATCATAGTTCAGGTAATCGGTGAAAATCGTTTTTATTTTGCAGATTTCAATATGATTTTGAAAGTTTGACCTTGAGTTGACCTTTAACATTAATGTAGGCGATTGAATATCGTAGACAGCCAAAAAATCGACTGCGACAAATCTTCGATTTTGCAAGTAATAAATATATTTACTTTCTTAGTCTGGTTTAATCAATGTCGTAAACCCTTCTGGCTGAAAACCCACCTGCAGTAAAAGTGGATTACCTGTCTCCTGTAGGTATCAACAATGTGGTAAGGTTTATAGGAGTGACAGGTAATGACAGAGAAGTCGAACTGTTCTGGTCATTTCCTGCAAGGGGTCAAAAGTATGATATTTTTTGCATCATTTTGGTGAAAATAACAACATGCACTTTTAAGAGTCTATGTACATCAGTGGTAATTGTTCTTTCCATGAAGTTTCTCAATGCTACTTCCTAACGTCGAATGATCCTGTCAAAAGACATCAAAAAAATTTAAATAATAATTATATAATAATAATTTCAAATATGATCGTAATTTGCCGATAACATTGGTTCATTGGTACATTTTTCTGATTCCATCCACGTTGACTTCCTCTCAGTATATTTTCTACCAGGAGAGCACCAGGGATATTACCTATTTTTTTATGGCTTGTGATGTATTGGAGAATTGACATTAAATGTGTTATAAAGTGATGACTTGCATTTTTGTGTGCGTGTGTGTTGGATGGGAATGTTTGTTCAGTGTGATGTGAGGTGCAGCACTATGTTCCTTGGTGCTATTTGTTAAAGAGTGATCGTTTGATTTTGAGGGGGTTACTTTTAGTTTTGATTGGTGAGCCAGGTTTGTAGGTGTCCTGAGGAAGGGGTTGAAGTTGTGCTCTGGCTGTGTGTGACGTTGCTGTGGCAGAGGTAATGGTTATGACATACGAGGCCATTTGTATGTTCTTTGGTGGTTTGTAGATATTGTTTCATATAAAGAATAAGAGTTGTGGGGGTGAGGCTCTGTGCCGTGAGGGACTCTTTTATGAAAGATCGTTGCACGTGATGATTTGCGTTAAATATTACCGATGACTGTCTGCATGAGCTGTAGTTTGGCAAGCCAGCATATTTGCTGTTTTGTGCATGTTTTTGTTGATATTTTGTTTGTGATAAGAGTTTGGGAGGGCGTCAAAGCTTTAGTGAGAGTGAGAGTTGTGTGCGTTGCAGTGAGAGTTTGCGTTTTGTGTTTTCTACTCTTGAAGGCCATCAAAGGTGTTTGTGTTTCGTGTTTGGTGTAGGGTAGTTGGAGGGGTTGCTTGATCTTGTGAAGGGTGCGCGAGAGTGGATGTTTGTGAGTTTGTAAATTGATGTTTCTGAGTGAGGTGTTCTGCAACTTTGGAGTAGTAAAAGAGTAAAATGAGTGAGGTGTTTGCACTTTGGAGGGTGTGCAAGTTAGTAATCCGGTCTGGAAGAGGTTGTTTTTAGTGGGTTCTTTATTTGGTTTCGAGAGGGTAATGTTTTCCCCTCCCCCCCCCCGCACCCTCCCCCCCCTTTCTTCCCCCCCCTCGCTCCTACCACTCCCTTTAAGTTTGGGAATTCTCAGTATTGGTAGGAGAATTGCTTGAGTTGTAATATATAGGAGCACATAATAGTTTGTTGGCATCCGTTAGTTTTCAATTATTTTTACAGGCCTGTCAAGCAGATCTATCATTTCCGATGTTTGACGCATACATTGAAGTAATAGCGTACAGGTGATTATTCCTTAGCTTGAAAAAAAAACTCATTGCTATTTTCTTTGCATCGAAATAAAACATGAGGCACAAATCCCATATGCTTTTCAGGCAAATTTTTGGTCCTTCTGATATCTGTCCAAGCTTCTTGTTATCCATGGGTGATTTGATCATTGAGGAGAGCAATGTTCCAGTTGGCAGATTTTTGGGCCCAGAATTTACTGGAAACACTTTTTATGTGGAGTGTACAAACGTGGGCATACCATGAGATTGGTGAGGTCATACCTAGTGGGTTGTTTCGGGGCAGAGCCCGAGTAACATTGCGGAAATTTGTCCAAGCGTCTGATGCCCGACTATTGCCTAATTTTTGTGTGAGACGACTGTTTTCTAAAGAAACAATTTGAAGAATTGTGAATTAGCTCGTTTTCCTGCATCATCAATGTTGGTTTACATCAAGTACATGTAAAACGAACATGCAACTTTGAGAAGTCTTCATTGCTGATGTTAAAAAGGGTCCCTGATCTTTCATTACAACAAAGTAGAAGATCAGATCAGACTGGCCCAAGAACTCAAAACAAACAGTTGCGGATCTCACCCTAAATGGAGCACATGTTTCATTTCATACGGCAACAGAAGTGGTCTCAGAAACAACCAAGGAATAAAAAAAAAACATGGACTTGTATTACCTGTCATCATCTCAAAAGTTAAACTTGGCCTGCCTATAATTGCTAGTGGCCGTAGATTTTGTAGACCCTACGGCCGCCGTGCCAAATGTGACTCAGGCCTAAGCTCGCCTATCCATGAGGAAGAAAAATGTTCCCACCTATGATGATTTACCCGAAAACATTTTAAAATCTTCTCCAGAACGGCTGGAGAGATCAAGGGGAAACTTCACATACGTTCCTCAAGCCTTGGGAATACCAGCGTGTTCACGAATAATTGATAGGTCACATGGTCTCGCAGCCATGTTGGATTGAATGAAACTTAAAAAAAAAAATTCTCTTGAACAGCTTCCTCGATCAACGTGAAACTTCACAATTATGATGTAGTAGTGATGGAGAATATATGTTTTAAATTTCAACTAGATTGGACAGATGAGTTGGCAAACAGAATTTTTTTTTTTTTTGAA
>CM068964.1:72422282-72438629 GCA_035128595.1 Eptatretus atami
AAACAAGGTGGTTTTTCAGTGATGGTGTGGGGAGCGATCTGCAACGCTGGTCGGTCAGAGCTTATGGAGTGTGTTGGCACCATCAACATTACGACACATTTCTATCCTTGAGGATGGACATCTCCCTGTCTTCTCCACTGGTCAGATGGTCAAAAACAACACTGTTCATGGAAGATGGAGCTTCATGCCACACTGTAAAAATGACCAAAGAATGGCAGGACCGAAATGGGATCAAGCGACTTCCATGGCCAAGTCAATCTCTTGAGATGAATCCCATTGAACACCTCTGGGCCATATTGGATCGAGCTGTGCGGGAAAAGTCCAGGAAACCAACATCATGGGCAGAACTGCTAACCTGTTTGCGTGAAGCCTGGACAGAAATCCCACAAGAGAAAATTTCAGAACTCGTTAGTTCTATGTCTGAAAGAGTAAAAGCATTGAAATCTGTAAATGGCAAGTCGACAAAATACTAGTGTATGTATTAAAATGGATCAAATGTACTTCAAATGGTCAATAAATACATTCTTTAATAATCATGATGTCCATTTACTTCTGTCATGTCTCTGTACTCTTCTTCGTTGTGGTTAACTGGGCTGCAAGCGTAATTGTTTGTTTCCTGCAACCATATCCTGATGTAGCTATGTTACTTTTATGCTTCACATTGGAACACTCATTTGAAACCATTGGGTCAATTTGATAGCATTTATGGCGGATTATGATGGGGGCGTTTTCACATTTGTGTATCATCGGCCGCATGTATGCCTGGTGTCGGCTTAATGGTTTGGGTGGTGGGCTTGGGATCCTAGAATCCTGAGTTCAAATCCCCCTCGATTGTTAAATTAATACCAGGTGGGGTTGACTCTGCCTGTCATCCTTCCAAAGTCGGCAAAATGAGTACCAGCTTGCTGATATCCTGTGTCGGAGTGGTGACCCGTCCAGGATTGTGCCTAATAGCCTCAGAGAATGCTCAGGCAGCACCAACGCTCTGCACAGAGTATGGTCCCGATGGATGGATGGATGGATGGCCGCATGTCAGGGGCCGCACCTTAGGCCAGCAGGGGCCGCCAGTGGCTCACGGGCCATGCAATGAAGAACAGGGCACAAGTGTATTGGTTGGTCTGGTCTGGTATGGTCTGTTATTACTTGCAAAATCGAAGATGTACAAGTATATTGGTCGGTCGACTTTGTTATTCTGTCTGCTTGTTTGTCTGTCAATCCCCTGCAGGTCACAGTTCAAAACTAATCATCATGAAACTTAACCAAGTAGTAGACGTAGTCACAATTGAGAAGCCTATTGATTTTCAGGTCAAAGGGCAAAGGTCATCTTGTGGTCGAATTTCTAAAATTGTCATTTTTCATCCGCTTAACTTTAATATTGAACAGCAATTGCAAAATGCATCACTGAATTTGGAAAGCAACTATTTTTGAGGTGAAAGGTCAATTCAAGGTCAAACTTCTAAAATCGTCAATTTTCATCCGATTAACCTGAAAATTAAAGAGCAATGGCAAAGTGTATCGCTGCATTGGGAAACAAACTATTTTTGAGGTCAAAATGTCAAAGGTTAACTTAAGGTCAAACTTCTAAAATCATCAATTTTCATCTAAAAAATTATCAATTTTCATCCGATTGATCTGAGCTTCAATTAAGATTGTCAATTTTAATGATGAAGATTGTCAATGTTAATGAAATGGACAATTTGATGAATGTACGGAAACTTTCTTTTTCATTTTTTTGTGGGGGGGGGGGGGGGGGTGATTTTGCAAGTATTATGCTAAGAATGCTGTGCATCTTCTGTTTGTCGGTCTGTTTGTATGTCAATCGCCTACAGGTCCCATTTTTACTCTGATCTTCACAAAACTTCACCACCTGGTAGAGGTAGTAACAAGCTGAAAGCCTTTTGTTTTTGAGATAAATAGGTCAAAAGGTCACGGTCACATAAATATTATATTGTTACGGTTGTGGAAATTCGCATTACACCATAAAGAGTCCTCAGGTGAGATATATCGCAGTAAGAAGTCCATGTGTAGTTAGCCCAAACCCGTTGTATAGAGGGAATTTATGTGATCCATCCGGGCTGCGACGCTTTGAGTTAGCCATTTTTCTGTTCTATCTTTTATTTCAAACAAACGGCATCTCAACAACCACGCCATCCCCACCACAGCGCCAACCACACTACAACCACGCCACCTCCACCACCTACGCTACCACATCTTCGCCACTTGCCATTCAATCAGCACCGTGCGGTCGCGATCTCCGCGCAAGAACAGAACAAAAACCACCAACGATGCTCGGGGTTTCCCGCCTGTTTCTCCCGTCTAAATTCTCCGCGCCGGTGTGGTGGAAGTGCGATCCGAGCCGGGGGTCAAAGGTGAGAAAAGGTGGGGGCCTCTTTTTGGGGGAATAATTCCCTGGCCCTGAGCCAAAACTGACCCCCCGGCCCCCGCACGGGGCGGGGTGGAGGGAGAGCGAGAGGGCACGCCCCCCTTCGAGAGGCTTCTCCAAGAAGCTCGAAGGGAGGCGGGGCCGAAAACGGGGCGGAGCGAAGGGCGAGCCCCGCGCTACAAAAGGCGGACAGCACGACCTTGAAGAGTGTTTTTTCGAGGCTGCCTGTCTCCTTGTCTTCGAGAGTTCCTGTGTTCTTCGGGTGTTTGAGCTTCTGGGCTGGACGTCGTCTTCTTCTTGGCGCTGCTGCTTGCTGCGGGGAAGAGGTCCTGCGCTCGCGGCTTGGCGAGCGGCCTGTCAACGGAGGCACGGACGGGAGACGCGCAGCGCCGGTTGTGAGGTGGACCTGCGCGTCCGGACGAGGAGTGCCGGAGAGGGTTCGCCGGCCGCGAGAGAGGTCGGGGCCAGGCGCGACCACGCTGACGGTCGGGGGAGAGGGACTCACCAGCCACGAAAAGGGAAGTCGCGACTTCTTTCTTTTTCCTTTGCTTTTTGTGTAAATGCTTGTGGTGGCGCCGTCCGTAAAGTAGAACTGTGTAAGTGTTGCCGTGCATGTAAATAAACCCTTGCTTTTATTCGGTTTTAACTCTGCATTTGCTTTTGTTGTATTATTGCTGTGACTGAATATACGTGCTTGCTTTGTGTCCGTGTGTCGCGCAATAAAATGCTTGCTTGTTGAACTGTTCCCGCTCTGCTTCGTCTCCTTTCTTTTTATTGACTCTCCATCCTGCATCGCGTAAGAGATTGGTAGTGGGTGTAAGTTCCCGGTAACTAATCTGAACCGTCGAGGTCGACGATAACTCCGCTCGGTTATCTCTGCAGTACGGAACGAACCGCTTAAGCGGTTCGTGTCCGAAGTTGACTGCGGCGAGGTACGATCGCCCGATTAACCATCCGCGTAGGTACTTAGGTAGGTCGAGTTTGGCGAACAATCCTATCCTACGCGGGTGGCCGATTGGCACGATTGTGGTGAGGTCGAAAGACCCACCCGTGACTGGCTCCCGGCGTTGTTCCGAGAGGGTCACGACTGAATTGGTCCGTCCGTGGGGCACGTGTATGCCGCGATTCGAGTTACGTGGCCGTTCGCACGCCGGCGGGCGCGAATTCGCAACAATATTCTCAACCGATTTACTTGATATCTATGAATGTACTGTTTATTCAACTGAAAAACACAGGTGGATGGTGAACCCTCGGTGAAGTCTTTGTAGATCCCTGTATGTTTATTAATTACCTTAAAAACCCCTTGGAACCTTAAGACCCTTTAGAACCTTAAGACCCTGAAGACACTCAAGACCGTTTATAACCATAAGACCCTTTACAACCCACAAAACCTCAAAGGCCTTTTAGGCCCTCTAAGACGCTTTAGACGCCTAAAATCCTCTCAGACCCCCCCCCCCCCCACCTCCCCAAGACCCTTTCGACCATTTATAACACAAAGAACCCAAAGACCCTTTAGAACCTCAAGACCCTTGAGAACTTTAAGACCCTTCAGAAACTTAAGACCTTGAAGACACTTAAGACCCTGAAGACACTTAAGACCATTTATAACCATAAGACCCTTTACAACCCTCAAAACCCCAAAGACCTTTTAGGCCCTCTAAGACGCTTTGGATGCCTAAAACCCTCTCAGGCCCCAAGACCTTTTATAACACAAAGAACCCGAAGACCCTTAAGACCCCAAAGATAATAACAAGGCATAATTCAGCACCATTCAGCACCTCTCAGCATGCTCCATCCTACCATCTCCCTCTCACTACTCCAATCCTCTTCCTCACTTTCATTTCTCACCCTCTCTCAATTTTTCCACCCATCTGCCCCATTCCCCTACGCCTTTCCCATCACTCTCTCCATCTCCCCAACTTCAGACTTACCGAACTGTGTGGTGCTCAAACATCAAATGACTCAGATCTCATCCGACAACAATGAGAATACGGCAGTCAGGCTCGTATATTTGATCACATCACTCCAATCCTAAAAGCACTCCACTGGCTTTAAAGGTTATCTGCAATATTTTATCATCTGCCAACATAAGTTAGTTCCTGCCTATAATTCTGACTGAATCACATGATTGAGCATTCTTCACGTATGCTTCTCCTGTGGCACTCGCTGTCTTTTAAAATTTGCACATCCTTATCACTTAGAGTTGCTTTTCTTAATTTTTACTCTTCTTACCTCTTCCTTCTAATGGAAAAGAGCGATAAAAGACTGATTGATTGATTGATTGATCTCGCATCAAGGATCTCTATTGACCATTTCTTTGAAATGTTGTGCACCTTTCTGAGTCCTTTCTCACTTTTCCTTGCTAATTTATCAACTGCTTCAATAGGCTAGACTTCTATCATTGTGGTGGTGTTGCTGTGTTTGTCAATAACTCTATTTCTACAGCTCATGCCCTTTCCTAACCCACATTTACATTTCTGCTTCTGACTATCCTTCTGCAGTCACTTGCTTTCTCTGTTTGGTACATCTCCCCCTTAAGACTATGATGACTCCAACTAAAACTCTCTTTTTGAAAACTGAACTGCATGATCAATCATATTCATTCAACAAATGGAAGCGCCTAGTTAATCCAATCACTGGTGTGCTTTTCCCCTCCTCCTACTTCCTCACGAAAGATGGCACTCCAGCAGATTCTGCTCATCAGATACAGAGTATGTAAACTCTGCCTGCGTTTCTGACATCACAAGGGGTAAAAAGGAATACGAAACAGACAGACAATGCCAAAGTGCGCAACAGCCTCACCGTAAGAAGATGCCGATGCCAGCTCCACAGATTGCAGAATGAGCTATGCAAGCTCCCACATCCTCACCATCGAGTTCTGCCTGGCAGGAATAGCACTGAGAGCACAGGATTGTACCACATACAAGGCACAGTGTTGGCGTACGATTGTCTTCTCCATCTGAGTGAGGGCATCTGCATTTTTTATGAGATAGGGATAAAGGGAAGCAGGAAGCAAAGTATGTTGAACTCGCTTAAAGATATTATATATATATATATATATATATACATATACATACATATATATATATACATACATATCGGAAAAACTGACAATTATTCTATTACCATTTACCATCCCTGGATATAAACATGGTTATAATTTGAAGGTAACAACTGAATTTTAGCTAAATACCTGTAACCAAAATTCAAACTAAAATTAAAAATAAATCAGAACAATATCAGTTAATTCGAAGTTTGGTTTTAATCAAGTCAAGTTCAGTTTGTTATTCCTCAGTTGTAGGAATTTCAATGCCATTGCGTACACATGAATGCTAGATGGAGAACAAAGTAAACTCTGCAGTCACACGGAAAAGACTAATTTCAACATCATGTTTAATCATAACCACATTGCTCTTACATTCGTTATAAAATTGAGTGTACATCAGTAGCATTATACAGTCTCATGAAAGCAGGTTTCTTCCCTATTTGCCTTTCAACCCTGGATATTTACCGGAATCGCGAAGCTTTGTTTATTAAAGAGCTGTAATCCTGAGGCAGATGCACCATTTTGTTCAATTTCCTGGGGTACCTATGAGGGTACAAGGAAGAAACGAATATAAATAAATTAATTCGATCATTGACTATCACGAGCGAGCAAGAATGATACATCTTCAGGTAAAGTACAAAACAATGATTTTGGTAAGGTTTTCAGTGACTGAAAGGGTTCCTTGAATTCCTGAAAATCCAGTGCCTGTAATTGAGTGCATGGCGTCTTCAGATAATCGATCCAAAACGTATTTAAGCCATATTAAAAAAAACAAAAAAAACATTCCCCTACCTCGTAATTCTCCAGATACCATCTTTTTTTTAATACAAGGCCATATGCTCCATACTTTGGCTGATCTTTACAGCCAGATAGAATGGGGAAAACATTTGTTCAATATATGGCCATATATGGAATCAAGTTCTTTCAATGTCTGTGAGAATGTGTACTTTTCAAAACATAAACACGATAAATGCTCAAAAGCTTGTTGCAAGTACCAAATAAACATGAAAAGACCAACCAAGGACCAACCTCATTTAAGCTTCGCAAAATGTTAATGTCATCAAGCTTCAAACAAACTTTCTCCAAGAGTTTGTGATCAAAAAGTATTAAGTTTGTCTCTGAATTATCGCATTTAAACAAGTATACTCGCATAGTTCAATATGGCAACAAATATGAAACAATTGCATGTTATCAAAATGTTGGATCATACAATATAAATGGGAAGAGTGTCAAATACACGTCACGATGCCCTTGACTGTATACTTTGTCACGTTGATGAGTCTTAGAAGTCAATAAACGTTACACCAGTTTATATGTTGTGGCAGAATAAAATGTAATGAAACTATCAGATTCAGTGGTGGCTGCAGAAAGTTGAAGTATGAAGAAATACGAAAATATATGGCCCACCGAATGACACCGATCTGTCCTTGTTGGAAACTGTGAACTGCTTCAGTATTGCACCACCTGGAAAGAATAAGGTTGGCAGTGTTATCAATGATGAAAGGTAAAGGACAAATTGATGACAAAGGATAGTGACCGCAATAGCTAGGGATATAAAACCGAAACTTTTAATGTGTGTGCACGCACGCGCACACACACACAACACACACACACACACACACACCACACACACCACACACACACACACACACACACACACACACACACCCTTCCATTCAATCATCACCTCTGTGCAACGTGTGTGGAGTTTGGTCATAACAACAGAAACATTGTTGGCAATGGTCCAGGGAGGTTGAAGCGATCAACGTGTGGCGAGTTTGCTGATAACGAGTTTTTGGAAAGTCAATTGTGACATTCATTGCCACTTGGTGTGAATATGTATTGGTTACGCACATGAGGTTGGTAATTACATTTATAGGTATACTAGGTGAATGCACCCGGCGCTGCCCGGGTTCTTTTTGAATGAATTTAATCTTCTATACATATGTCTGGACGCGAGCACAGTATCAGCTCCCTGTTGGGCCATGGCAGTCATAGGCTAAGGGGTTGGTGAGGGGAAACACACCCCCTTCCCCCCCCCCCCGGCCGAGGGGCCTTGCCACATAGCCTATAACCTTCTCGGGGCCCATCCCGACATTTTTTGTTTCAGTGGTTAACTCCTATCTTTCACCTTTCAGGAGATTAGCGTGTGCAGACAAACAAACAAACAGACAAACAAAAACTTAAAATCATATGTTAGATATATTGTATATGGGTTGGCCCAGTGTCAATCGGCTGAACTTGAAAAATTAACGTTACGAAATCAGGTGATGACGTCATAATTTGGAAGTCGGAAGTACAATTCTTTTACATCGGGACACTCCGGGTACATGTTCTGTCAGCATGTGAAGTTTTGGTGAGGATCAGTCCAGTACTTTTCGCGTGTATAGGTCACAGAGAAACACACAGACACACTTTCAACTTTATATATATAGATAATAAAAAAAATAATTCTACTTCATAAAGAAATAATTTCCAAAAGTACCTGAACCAGCAAATGGAATATTTTTTCCTCCGTTACCAGGCCTTTAGATTACATGCTGTACATCGATGAACGTTGTGTCCAAAATAAATAGGACAAATTAATGTCCACAAATTTATTGCATGGTTAAATAAAGAAATAAAAAACTGAGTGTTGTCAAAAACAAATTCTGGTGCATGTTTAGAAGAGGAAAAAAACCCCCCAAGAAACAAGTTTAAAAAACATAAAATGTAACAGCCACAGTTATTTTTGTAATTTTGCTGGATGGAGTTAAATGGGTAGTCCATATATTTATGTACAACTAAAATGGCCGCCAGTGTACCAGTCAGCCATCTTTGATCAGATCGGAAAATAAAGTGAGGGTCATGTGTATACCATCATGCACTGTGCTTCTGCCAAGTTTGAATGAAATCGGACCATGCATGGCCGAGAAATGGTTGGGGACACATTTAAGTAACAAAATGGCCACCAGTTGGCCATCTTGGATCTGACCTCAAAAAAAAAAAAACACGACGTGTATATGTAAGCCATCATTCACTATCTGGTTGCCAAGTTTGAACAAGATCAGGATGCATGTCCAAGGAATGGTTGAGGACGTGTTCAACATAAGGTTTTTTACAACTAAAATAGCTGCCACTCAGCCACCTTGGATCTGATCTCGAAAAAAAAATGGTGTATATGTAAGCCATCATTCATCATCTGTGTGCCAAGTTTGAAAAAAAAAATGGGAAATGCTTGTCCAAGGAATGGTTGAGGATGTATTCAACATTGAGTTTTTCACAACTAAAAATGACTGCCATGCTACCAGTCAGCCATCTTTGATCAGATCGCAAAATAAAGTTAGGTGCAAGTGTATGCCATTGTGTGCTGTGCTTGTGCCACGTTTGAACAAAATCGGACAATGCATGTCGGAGAAATGGTTGGGGACACATTTAAGCAACAAAATGTCCGCCAGTCGGCCAACTTGGATCTGTTCTCGAAAAAAAAAAGGACGTGTTTATGTAAGCCATCATTCATTATCTGTGTGCCAAGTTTGAACAACGCTGGTAAATGCGTCTCCGAGAAATGGTTGAGGACGTGTTCAACATCAGGTTTTTTTACAACTAAAATGGATGCCAGTCGGCCATCTTGGATCTGATCTCAAAAAAGAATGACGTGTACATGTATACCATCATGTGTTGTCTTTGTGTCAAGTATGAATGAAATCGGTCCATACATGTCTAAGATATGGTTGCGGACGCACACATGCACGCACGCACGGACATGAAAATCAAGACCAAATCCATAAGCCCCCATTTCGGACTAAGCCCAACGGGGGCTAAAAACGCTTCTAGGAGAGGGTGCGAGGATCTGCCTCCTACTGCCCAGAGACCCTATCGCCCACACTGCCCGACTCTCTCTTTCCCCTCCCCCACCTCGGTCACTATGTTCCCTAGTGATGTGCCCAAATTTACGTCATCTCAAGGCCTGGTGACTGAAAACAATTAGTTTCAATATTTCATTATTGCAATATAAATACAGAAACAAGAAAAAGACCGTGTGGAACATGACACTTGCAAAATCCGCCCCCCCCCCCTCTTCTCCAAAGGTTGCCATGGATACATCAAATTGTCCATTTCGTGAAGATTAAAATTGACAATCTTAATCATAGCTCAGGTCAATCGGATGAAAATCGGTTATTTTTCAGATTTAAATTGATTTTAGAAGTTTGACCTTGAGTTGACCTTTAACCATTACCTGTAGGCGATTGACAGACAGACAGCCAAACAAAATCGACTGGCCAAATCTTCGATTTTGCAAGTAATAAATAATCATTTACTTTTCTCTAGTCTGTTAATCAAGCTCGTAAACACCGCTTCCTGAAAACCCACCTGCGTAAAAGTGGATCTACTGTCTCCCTGTAGGTATCAAACAATGTGGTAAGGTTTGTAGGAAGTGACAGGTAATGACAGAGCAAGTCGAACTGTTCTGGTCCATTTCCTGCAAGGGGGTACAAAAGATGATATTTTTTGCATCATTTTGGTAAAATAAACAACTGCACTTTTAGAGTTATGTCACATCAGTGCGTAATTGTTCTCTTCCATTGAAGTTTCTCATGCTACTTCCAACGTCAGAATGATCCTGTCAAAAGACATCAAAAAAATTTAATAATAATAATTATAATAATAATTAAAAAAATGATGTATTTGCGATAACATTGGTTCATTGGTACATTTTTCTGATTCCATCCCACGTTGACTTCCTCCTCAGTATCATTATTCTACCAGGAGAGCACCCAGGGATATTACCCCTATTTTTTATGCTTGTGATGTGATCTGAGAATGACATTAATGTGTTAAAAGTGATGCCTTGCATTTTTGTGTGCGTGTGTGTTGGATGGGAATGTTGTTCAGTGTGATGTGAGGTGCAGCACTATGTTCCTTGGTGCAATTTGTTAAAGAGTGATCGTTGATTTTGAGGGGGTTACTTTTAGTTTGTTGATGGTGAGCCAGGTTTGTAGGGTCCTGAGGAAGGGTTGAAGTTGTGCTCTGGCTGTGTTGACGTTGCTGTGGGCAGAGGTAATGGTTATGCATACGAGGCCATTTGTATGTTCTTGGGTGGTTGTAGAATATTGTTCATTAAAGGAATAAAGAGTGTGGGGGTGAGGTCTGTGCCGTGAGGGACTCTTTTATGAAAGAATCGTGCACGTGATGATTTGCTGTTAAATATTACCGATGACTGTCTGCATGAGCTGTAGTTGGCAAGCCAGCATTTGGTGTTTTGTGCATGTTTGTGTTGAGTATTTTGTTTGTGAATAAGAGTTTGGGGAGGGCGTCAAAAGCTTTACTGATGTCGATTGCAGTGAGAGTTGTGCGTTTTGGTGGTTTTCTACTCTTGAAGCCATCAAAGGTGTCTTGTGTTCGGTTTGTGAGGGTAGTGGAGTGGTTTGCTCTGAATCCTTGTAAGGTGCGCGAGAGTGGGATGTTTGTGAGTGTAAATGATGTTCTGAGTGAGGTGTTCTGCAACTTTGGAGTAGTAAAAGAGTAAATGAGTGAGGTGTTCTGCAACTTTGGAGGGTGTGCAAAGTTATGTAATCGGTCTGGAAGAGGTTGTTTTGGTGGGTTCTTTATTTGGTTCGAGGAGGGTAATGATTTTTGCCTCGTTACCAAATTTGGGGAATTCTTCAGTATTGGTAGGAGAAGTTGCTTGGAGTTGTAATATAAGGACCAATAATAAGTTGTTGGCATCCGTTATGTTTTCAATTAATTATTTCACAAGGCCTCAAGCAGATTCTATCCTTTCCCCGAAGTTGACCATACATTGAAGTAATACGTCCAGGTGATTATTCTTAGCTGGAAAAAAAAACCATTTGCATTTTCTTTGCCAGTGAAATAAACATGAGGCACAAATCCCAAGCCTTTTTCAGGCAAATTTTGGCCTTCTGATAATTGTCCAAGCTTCTGTCTATCCATGGGTGATTTGATCATTGAGGAGAGCATGTTCCAGTTGGCAGATTTTGGGGCCCAGAATTTACTGGAAACACTTTTTTAGTGGATGTACAAAACGTGGCATACATGAGATTGTGAGGTCAACCTAGTGGGGTTTCTTCGGGCAGAGCTCGAGTAACATTGCGGCAATTTGTCCAAGCGTCGATCCCCGACTAATTGCCTCATTTTGTGTGAGACGACTGTTTCTAAAGAAACAATTGAAAGAATGTGAATTAGCTCGTTTTCCTGCATCCTCATGTGGTTTTACATCAAGTACCATGTAAAACCGAACATGCAACTTTGAGAATGTCTTCATTGCTGATGTTAAAAAAGGGTCCCTGATCTTTCATTACAAACACAGAGAAGACTCAGATCAGACTGCGCCAAGAACTCAAAACAAACAGTTCGGTCTCACACACTTAAATGGACAGCAATGTTTTCATTTCATACAGGCCAACAGAAGTGGTCTCAGAAACAACCAAGGAATAAAAAAAAAACATGGACTTGTATGACCCTGTCATCATCTCAAACAGTTAAACATTGGCTGAAGTAATGGTGCGAATGTTTAGAAGAACTTTCACTACCAGACCAGAGATGTGCTGGCCAGGATGATAGAGTGGTACCAAAGGTATCTGGGTGCCCCAGAAATGAGAGAGAATGCAAACCGACTGCACTTACCCTGCAGGCCTGATGGAAGAGGAACTCCAAGCAAAAAGTGAAAGAAGAGGGCAGCACAGCGGAAGAAAGGAAGAATAGCAGCTCTCAGCATCTGGCGAAGCTGCCATGGACATGATGTGGTGTTTGGCCTGTTGGGCAGAGACAAGCTCATGGTCAGGTCCACATTAATATGGCTTATGTTTACGAATGCACAGTCTATTCATTTATAAATACCTATTAGGAATACTAGGCTGGCAGGACCTGCCTGGAGGTACGCACACTCGCCTCCAAGTTGTCAACTTGGGTTTGAATCTCGACCCAGCTATAAACTGTCATCTGGCGTTTCGCAGGCAGGGTGATTCATCAATGTTTGGGCGTCCTGTCTGCCTGCATTGCTTGGTGGAAGTTAAAGGTCCCACAGTGCCCTTTGCAGACTTGGTGAGCCAGCACCCTGAACAAATTCCAAATTGCTGCCCTGACTATGACTGGGAAGGCAATGGCAAACCACCCAGTGTAATTTTTGCCGTGAGGTTGCATTTCCAACACTGAATGAATACCAGAGTTAAATTGGATTAGATTAGGAATGTAAGATTGTGGACCAAGGATCAGAAGATTACTACTTTATATTATTCTGTACAGGAGCAGGCTCGTGGAGAAATTCTATTTTTGGAGCTATTGTCTACCCTTTGACAAAACTTATATCAATGTTTGACTGGATAAATACTCTTCCTTCTCATGAATGCATTCAATCTTATCATAAAGATGGTACATTCACTGTAAATAAACATTAACACGTCGATGTCCCTCAGGGATTTGTTCTTGGTCTGCTTTTGTTTTCTCTGTATCTGCATCCAATTGGTACAATTGTATGAACAAATATCGGAACAAATCCTCATCCAAACGGCCACAATGAGGAAATTTTGCTTCTTGTACGATTCTTTTCTCATTCGTGTAAGTAGAACTTTCAAGTTGTGGTTGGACGAAGAGGGCATATTCTTCATCGAAACACAACCAAAGTGAGACAGTACTTCGGCGACATGGCCTCCAAATGTCAATGCTTGTAAGGACATGACGAATCAGAGAGTAAAACATAGGGGCAATACCCCTGGGCACCCACCTGCTAGTGGCTGGATAAGATAACCAGGGAACCACTGGTAGGCATGGATGACCCACAAAATATGTAACGGAGAAGAAAGTAAATACCTATGGATTTATTTTTTTTAATACCGTGAACAAACTTTGGTACGTCACGGATGATAAAGGATGTGGTCAAGTTTCATCGAAATTGTGTGCGTGGTTTCAGAGAATAAAGCAAATACATATTTTGGGGGAAATTTTTGTCAGGGACAAAAATAAGTGTGCGAATTGAGCCACCAGCATCTTCATCGAAGTTTACAGTGAAGTGTGTTTTAGTTCATGCTGTAGAAGGGTGTATGGTGAGCTGCAGACAGAATGAGGCGAAGTACAATACGGAAATGTGGTGATGGTGTAAAATTGCAGTTGTTCGCACTACATTAGGCAATATGAAGTTGATGCTACACCTGTATGTTGATGCTCATGCTGTCCTCAATGTGAACAGACTTTAACAGTCGCAGAATAACAAGCTTTCATTACAACAACCAGTCCACAAAGCAGATATGTTAATGATGCCGAGAGTTTAGACAAGGACATCAGAAGATATCAGTGTGCAGTACATTTGCATGAATTACAACCACATTACTGGATGAAAGTGAATATATCAAGTTGTAAGTGAAATTGTATTTCAGAAATAATCACAATATCTAATATATAAAGTTCAATTATTTTTTGTTTGTTTGTTTATATATGCTTAAATTTTTTTTTTTAAACTACTAAACCAAATCCCAAGAATTTTTGCATGTTGCCCAAGGGTACCCCCAAATTGTCTGAGTAGCATATCTGGGGAGGGGGGTTCGGATGGTGGGGGGGGGGGGAGACCCCAATTCTCTCCATGTAAATGTGTATCGTATAGCGCCACCACGTGGTAACTAGTATTACAAATCATCTGCTTATACAACAAGTTTTAAACAACCTAACAATATGCATTATGGTGATGTTGAAATCTGAGTGAGAATCATGAGAATTTTCAAAATGTTTCATTGCACTCATTTTAAGCGGCGGTTAAAACCAAAGCATTCATCCCTGAGCTTCGCAGCAAAGCGGAAGTGATTTTTGATCACGCCATATATAAAGAGCAAGGTTGGTTGGTGAAAGTAATGTTAGCTGACTTCCAAGCAGATGGAAGATGACCTCAGACAAATGATAGTGAATAGAGCAGAATATTTGTGACGTACAACATGCCGTCTTTATATTAAATCCATCAGCAAAGCGACGTGTACTTTTGCTTGTACTGTATATAGTTTGGGTGTGTGTGTGTGTGTGTGTGTGTGTTTGACTTGTATGCTCTCCTAAAACGATGGACAGAATGAGTTGAAAGTTGGTGGTTGTACTTGGGGTGTGCCCAGGAAGGTTTTAGTCATTAAAAAAAATCACAATCTAGGGGCTTTAGGAGGGGTGCATGACATATATATTCTATTTGTAAATGTGTATCATGCTCCTAGTGGGGGAGTGTATGCTGAACTCCCCCACTAGTGGGGGACTACAGTACAGTGGGACTACAGTACAGTAAATGCTGAAACATCACCGGTTTCTACCAATTGCGTGTTTCTACCAATTGCAGGCAACCTATCGAAGTCCAGGAACCGAACCCCCCTTTTCCCATTGGCCCTTGGTTTCCACAATCGCGGAATTTTCCCGGAACCTAACCCCCACGATGTTGGCGGGTTTCCTGTACTGTATTATAGCTCTGTATGAAAACCTTATAGAATGTAAAACTACTTGGTCAATTTACATACGTGATCACTATTTTATGCACTCCTAAACTGCTGGACGAAATAAGTTGAGTAGTGGATGTCTGGTTGTGCATGGGAACATTCTACTAAGTTGGGATGGCCACCTCTAACTTCGATTTTTACTTTTATGTGAAAGTGGGGAATTATCATACCTGACAATGCACTCCTGCACCACTGGACAAAATAAATTGAAAACCATATGTTATCGCTAAAAAATAAATCAAACTCCCGGAAGTTGTACAACACAAAATAAAGCCCCTCCCCCTCCACCCAACCACTCCCGTCGGGAGCCGATGTTTCTAGTGAGAATAATTGTGCAATAATTTGCGGTGTTTGAAGTAAACAACAAGAAGAAGCACAGGAAAGCCCTATTCTACAAATAAATATATGTATTACCATCCAGAAACTACAACTACTAATTAAAATGCAGAAGAGGCACACAATACATAACAAGAAAGACAGTACGGCTTTTCAAACCCTCATTTGGGCTACCTGTTGGCCAACTGCATACAATGCTGATGCAGTCTGAAGATGGATTCCTGTTCTTCAAGCTCTGGGCATGCAGCCGACGTTGCAGCCGACGTTGAATCCAACTCCATCCTCTCATCTATAGGAAGGTCAAGGGCAGATGAACAGAAGATTGAGAGAAAATGAACACCACTCCTTGGATTTGGATTTTAGCCTTGAGGAACTTAAAAGTGCTATTTAAGGAGTGGACCATTCTTTCTTTTTCACAGACTGCAACTGAGCTGGAATGCAAATTTAATTTTGTTGCATGATTTTGCTATGACAACTGGCAATTTTAAATGACTACCTTCAGATCCAATACTCAATCATCTGAACGATTTACATTTCCATATACACACCTTTTATAAATCCTTCCCCTCAAGACAAGGCAGATTTCAAAAGATAAAACTACATCAGCTGTCTTCAAACATAATTGTAATTGCACAAAGTCAATAATGCGTGTTACACAGTTGTGGGCAAGTGATTTGCTGCCAAAGACCTGTTTCACAGGTGAGAAGTATCTGTACGATATGCACCATGGTAACCAAGTGCAACAGATATAAATCGTCAATGGAGGAGCTCAATGGGGTCGGCCTCAGAGATCGGCACTTCTCACTGTAGACTGCAGGGCAGCAAATCACTGAACTGACCTATAAGGGTGGCACATACCAGTGATGAATGTGCTTTACAATTGTCAAGTCAGTCATCACAATTAAAGTCTCAACACCTTAAACAATGATTTATACACAAGACATGACGCACCAGCACGTGAAATAAGTCGACTTCCAGGATGGATGGAATCGCTTCAATCTTCCTGTCTTGCGTAAGAACTTGGAAAGAAAATAAATTACATACGTTACATGGAGAGGGACGAATGTGGTGGAGATGTTACATTGGTGTGTTTTCTCTTAGATTCAGTGTGGGGAGGGGATGGA
>CM068964.1:72438639-72452468 GCA_035128595.1 Eptatretus atami
GGGGGGGCAAGACTTGTTTAGAATGGCAAAAGTGCCAAACCATTTCAAACTCATGGAAGTGAAAACAAAAGAGGCCCAAAGGCCACATCAAAAGAAGAGGAAAGTTATCTATTTGTCGTACACGCAAATAGCCTGATGAAATGTGCATGCTGAGCGTGCAGTGGGACCGTGCTCTGATGGGCAGGTGCAAATCCCATGAGTGCCTGCAAACAGCTCTCCTGCCAAAAGTCAAAGCAAAACAGGAATTCAGACATGATTGAGACTTTAAAAGGCCCTGCCAGATGAAATATTGAAGCATCAATAAACATTGTGATGATTGTACTTTTAAAAATAAACTGAAATTGCATCATCATTCAAAGAACACATTACCCTTTTTTAAAGTGAAAACTGTTGTCATATAGATAAGAAAAATATTTTTACAGCTCACTGTAAAAGAAAAACTCACATCAATGATGGGCAAGCAGCCTACATGCAAATATGTATATATATATATAACAATAATATTAA
Source organism: Eptatretus atami (assembly GCA_035128595.1). Classification (NCBI taxonomy): domain Eukaryota; kingdom Metazoa; phylum Chordata; class Myxini; order Myxiniformes; family Myxinidae; genus Eptatretus; species Eptatretus atami. The sequence continues at coordinate 72,439,147 of CM068964.1, forward strand.
TAATAAAAACCCATATGCTGTCATATTTTGTCTCCATTTGCTTGTGTATTTTTATTCATATGTCAGGCCTTTTATTGTGTAAATAAGAACACAAATGACTCTGAAAGAACTGGAGCTGCTCTCAACATGGTGTTATAGTGGCAGATGGTCATAAAAAAACGAAACTCCATAATTTGTCCGTTTTGTTAGCCCGACTGCCTGCACAGCGGAAGACGGGATTTTGCAATCGGGGTGTGTGTTTGTGTGTGTGTGCGTGCGTGCGCAACTGTTTTTACCATTTGAGCTTTTGTCATCAATTTTTCAAACAAATATTTATGATGAGAATATGGAATACACTAATTAGTAATCACACTCTCACCACGAAGCCTGGATTTTGTACTGTAAGATTTTCTGTACCTCTGTTCCTTGTCAGGTAACCTGAGCCCCCTCCTAAGGAATATTCTTGTTGCGTTCCTGGCTGAAGTTGTAATCTTCTTCTTTTTTTTCTTTCCGGCTTCTCCCATTTCAGTTGGGGTCACCACAATGTTGGTTGAACATCCTTCTCAAGTTACTCCTGTCAGTCACCCATTCTTCTTCCAATCTCATCTGCCATCTGCTTGGACATCAGCAAACATTACTGCTCCACATAAAAAATGTGCAAAAACTGATCCCTGCATCTACAGACCAATCAGCCTACTCCCAATCATCATCAAGGTCATGGAATTCATCGTCACTTCCAACATCAAATCCTTCCTCTTCTCTAATGGCTTGATTTCCAACCATCAATTTGGATTTAGACCAGGTCACTCAACCCTGGACTCGCTGCTCCTGCTTTCCCAACAATGGATGGAGGTCATAAATGCCAAAGAGGAGATCAGAGCCATCTCCCTAGACATATTGCGAGCTTTCGATATGGTCTGGAATCCCGCACTGCTCACCAAACTCTCTTCTTATGGTATCCAAGGCAGTCTCCACTCATGATTTGCGGACTTCCTCTCCTGTCGCAGTCAACATGTGGCTCTCAATGGAATTCTCTCATCTCCTCTTACCATCCAGGCTGGAGTTTTTCAAGGCAGTGTTCTTGACCCTGAGGTTTTTCTCGTTTTCATCAATGATCTCTCAGATTCCCTGGAAAATCCTCTTCATCTCTTTGCTGATACCACCCTCTGCTGTACCCTCTCTCATCCCTCTGATCAGCAGGCAGCATCCTCTTCACTCTCTGCAGACCTGGATAAAATTACAAGCTAGTCAAACATGTGGAATATGTCTTTCAATCCTGTCAAATCTCACACCCTCACCATGTCTCTCCAAAAATACTGTCTGGGAACCCCCCCCCCCTCACCCATTTACTTTCTCAACAATCCCCTTGAATAAGTCCTTTCATTCAAGCTTTTGGGTCTCACTATCTGCCATAATTGTTCTTGGGAAAGCCACATCTCCAAGCTGGCTTCCAAAGCCAGTTGCCGACCGAGCATCCTACGTCGTGCAAAGTCCTTCCTTGGCACACCTGAGCTTCTAACCACCTCCAAAGCTTTCATCTGCAGTCTGATGGAGTACTGCTCCCCTCTCTGTGGTGGTGCTCCTGTCTCACACCGAGCTCGACTTCAAACTGTGGAAACCAAGGCCTTTCGGATTAATTGGCATCCCGCGATGAAGTTGAGTCTTTGGGTCTCCCACTCTCTCACCAGAGGCAGGTTGGTGGTCTTTGTCTTATACGGTCTCCTCTCTGGCCTTGCCCCCCCGCTCTGTCTGTGATCTGCGCCCCCCCCCCCCACCCCAATATTTTCTCAGGGCGCTCAAGGTCCGCCAAAAAAACCCCTTCTGGTGAAACTGCCAAAATCAAGAATCACTGCTCACCTTCACTCTTTCATTCCTCTTTTATTCCCAGCCTCTCGTATAAACTCCCACACTCTCTTCAATCACACTCCTCCTTCCATGTCTTGAAAACATCTCATATCTTCACCCATTCAAAATCTTGATCTTTTCTTCCCCCGTTAATCCACCCCAATCCCACCTCCATCAAATTCCCTGTTTTCCTTCCTGAAAGTCCCTGTAGTACCACCTTATTTACACCATGTATCCTGCTCACCAGAGTCTCTCAGCAAAGGAGCCACATAAGTGGAGGAGGCCAATGAGCCGACCACGTGCCTTGTGGTTGCGGCAGGTTGATCGGCATCTCAAGGAGATGGGGATGGGCCAGGCATCTGCCTGGGGGATGGCAAGACAAAGGCCCCTGGAGTAATAGTAGAAAGTGGACCCAGAGACGCGCTGCTTTGGCGCATGCTCCCATACCTGACCTGTACCCCACCCCATCCCTCTCCCTTCCACATATATGCTATCATCTTTGTTCTCCACTATTTTGTGCTTCCCTCTCCCACCCCTCTTGTCTTCTGCCTTGTTATGTGTTTCTGTGTGTTCGCTCTTACATGAGCATCGACTTGGTATACAAAAAAAAAGAAAAAAAATGACAGGTTGTGACAGAATGGCAGGCTTCTGAGCTCCAGGCAGTCCCGAAAGGTGGTGCAGCTTTAAAGCAAAGTCAAACCACGATATTCTCAGGATGGGAATGCAATTCTGCCTCTAAACAGCTCTGCTGATTCCTCATCACTGAAGAAAATAATGTCAGCGGTGACTTGTAAGCGGAGGCATAAAAAATATGAAAGCATGAATAAGCTTCAATTGGAAAACTAAACAAATTCTTCTTTACGTGATAGATTCAAGAAACTGAAAATGCTGCAAAACAGGAAAATGGGGTCGCTGAAGAAGAGATATCCACAATACATACCTGTCTCCGAGTCAGGCTACCCAGCAAAGGCTTCTGCTCTTCATGCAGCAGGCTTTCTGTACCCCAAAAGCAAAAGGCAAGATATAAAACCAGTGGTAATTTGGGGGAGCTTGAGGGGGAGCATGTAAATAAATATTTATATTTTAAAATAAATATAAATATATACAAGTCTGAAGACGACGATGGTCCACGAGCAGTATTTGACAATGTAGATTGTTTCAGAAGTCAAGGATGAGACAATGTGATCATGTTTGACCAAGTTATAAAAATGATCAACATGGATGTGGTACAAGTGACAGTTATTAGCTGCAAATGTCGAAAACCCATTTCGTCAACAACTTTAAAAAATTGACCTTTGCATAACCTTTAAAGGTCACAAACAATGTTTGGACATTAAAAATAGGAAACAGGATACGTGCTATAGCTTATTGGAGTTAGTTCGTCGAAGAAGGTCGAAAACCCGGTTCGATTCCCAAACTTTGAAAATTTGACCTTTGTGAACTTTAAAGGTCAAAGGTCAAGGATTTGACCTTTGGTGCAAAACTTCCTCTGGAACATTCCAGGAACATATAACATCATATAGGCTATATGCATTTCGCACTCCTCGGATTATCCATACTTTGATGAAATCAGCGTAAAAACAGACTTGAAGGGGGCGCCACGGGCAAGGTGTTCGAGATAGAGCAAAATGGTTTCAACACTTTAGGTGGGGAATGACCTCAAGATTATGCATAAAAAATATTGTCATCCTAGCTCTCAAAGTTTGGGCGGTCGTATGATTTTTATGTCAAAATTCGAAATTTTCTAAGTTCATGACCTGTGACCTTGACCTTGGACGAAAATGAAAAATCGAGCTCCGTGGGCTATGCAGGTGCCATTGGGCTAACCAAATACCGAAACCCCTGCCAGATTCGACAAACCCTCGGAGAAGATGGATTTTTATGTCAAAATTCGCAATTTCTAAGTTCGTGACCTTGTGACCTTGACCTGGGACAAAAATGAAAAATCGAGCTCCGTGGCTATGCAGGTGCCATTGGGCTAACCAAATACCGAAACCCCTGCCAGATTCGACAAACCCCTCGGAGAAGATGCAAATTGAAATCGGCTACCCCTAAAAACACAATTCGCAATTTTCTAAGTTTGTGACCTTGACCTTGGGACGAAAATGAAAAATCGAGCTCCGTGGGGCTATGCAGGTGCCATTGGGCTAACAAAATACCGAAACCCTGTCAGATTCGACAACCCCCTAGGAGAAGATGCAAATTGAAATCGGCTACCCTAAAAACACGTTTTTTGGGCGTGGCTCCACCCATAATGGAGCACCACGCCCATTCTCAGGAAAACACAACTAGATCATGAATATAAACCTCCCACCAAAATTTTATCAGGATCGGATCAAAACCCACGGAGCATGCTCGGGACAGACAGACAGACAGACAGATAGACATACAGACAGACAGCAACACACACACCAATAACGAATATAGTGGTCACTTATTTTTTTCGTGAAAATATTTTTTCGTGAACCACTATATATATAAAACTGTACACGAAACGGAAGGGAAACAGAATAAATTTCTACATGGTCAAGTGTGAAAAAAAATCCCGACAACCTGGAATTCAAACGTATGGCCTCTTCTTTACCATGTTGACAGTCACCGAGCTATTGAGTCTTTGGAACCAAGAGCCTCAGGATCTTCTCTCACTAACAATACAAGCTTCAATGACTGATGTCTTATGTGCCTGCCAGACAGATCCCAAATTTGTACATTGGGGTGTGTTCGAGATCATGCTCCACAAAATATATGGAGTTGGTGAAGGAAATTGGGGCGGGGAGAATGAGCGCGAGTCGGGGCGGGGAGAATGAGCGCGAGTCGGGGCGGGAGAATGAGGGCGAGTCGGGGCGGGAGAATGAGGGCGAGTCGGGCGGGGAGAATGAGGGCGAGTCGGGGCGGGGAGAATGAGGGCGAGTCGGGGCGGGGAGAATGAGGGCGAGTCGGGGCGGGGAGAATGAGGGCGAGTCGGGGCGGGGAGAATGAGGGCGAGTCGGGCGGGAGAATGAGGGCGAGTCGGGGCGGGAGAATGAGGGCGAGTCGGGGAGGGGAGAATGAGCGCGAGTCGGGGCGGGGAGAATGAGCGCGAGTCGGGGAGGGGAGAATGAGCGCGAGTCGGGAGGGGAGAATGAGCGTAGTCGGGGCGGGGAGAATGAGGGCGAGTCGGGGCGGGGAGAATGAGGGCGAGTCGGGGCGGGGAGAATGAGGCGAGTCGGGGCGGGGAGAATGAGGGCGGGGAGAATGAGCGCGAGTCGGGGAGGGGAGAATGAGCGAGATTGGCGGGAGAATGAGCGCGAGTCGGCGGGGAGAATGAGGGCGAGTCGGGCGGGGAGAATGAGGGCGAGTCGGGGAGGGGAGAATGAGGGCGATTCTGGGAGGGGAGAATGAGGGCGAGTCGGGGAGGGGAGAATGAGGGCGAGTCGGGGAGGGGAGAATGAGCGCGAGTCGGGGAGGGGAGAATGAGGGCGAGTCGGGGCGGGGAGAATGAGGGCGAGTCGGGGCGGGGAGAATGAGGGCGAGTCGGGGCGGGGAGAATGAGGGCGAGTCGGGGCGGGGAGAATGAGCGCGAGTCGGGAGGGGAGAATGAGCGAGAGTTGGGCGGGAGAATGTGCGCGAGTCGGGGCGGGGAGAATGAGCGCGAGTCGGGAAGGGGAGAATGAGCGCGAGTCGGGCGGGGAGAATGAGGCGAGTCGGGCGGGGAGAATGAGGGCGAGTCGGGGCGGGGAGAATGAGGGCGAGTCGGGGAGGGGAGAATGAGCACGAGTCGGGGAGGGGAGAATGAGGGCGAGTCGGGGTGGGGAGAATGAGCGCGAGTCGGGGAGGGACAATGAGGGTGAGTCGGGGCGGGGAGAATGAGGGCGCGTCGGGGAGGGGAGAATGAGGGCGAGTCGGGGCGGGGAGAATGAGGGCGAGTCGGGGAGGGACAATGAGGGTGAGTCGGGGCGGGGAGAATGAGGGCGCGTCGGGGCGGGAGAGTCGGGGCGGGGAGAATGAGCGCGAGTCGGGGGGGGAGAATGAGCGCAAGTTGGGAAGGGGAGAATGAGGGCGAGTCGGGGCGGGGAGAATGAGGGCGAGTCAGGGCGGGGAGAATGAGGGCGAGTCGGGGAGGGGAGAATGAGGGCGAGTCAGGAAGGGGAGAATGAGCGCGAGTCAGGAAGGGGAGAATGAGCGCGAGTCGGGGCGGGGGAATGAGCGCGAGTCGGGAGGGGAGAATGAGCGCGAGTCGGGGAGAGAAGAGCGCGAGTCGGGAAGGGGAGATGAGCGCGAGTCGGGCGGGGAGAATGAGCACGAGTCGGGGAGGGGAGAATGAGCGCGAGTCGGGGCGGGGAGAATGAGGGCGAGTCGGGGCGGGGAGAATGAGGGCGAGTCGGGGAGGGGAGAATGAGGGCGAGTCGGGGAGGGGAGAATGAGCGCGAGTCGGGGAGGGGAGAATGAGCGCGAGTCGGGAAGGGGAGAATGAGGGCGAGTCGGGGCGGGGAGAATGAGGGCGAGTCGGGGCGGGAGAATGAGGGCGAGTCGGGGCGGGGAGAATGAGCGCGAGTCGGGGGCGGAGAATGAGCGCGAGTCGGGGCGGGGAGAATGAGGGCGCGTCGGGGGGGGAGAATGAGGGCGAGTCGGGGCGGGGAGAATGAGGGCGAGTCGGGGAGGGAGAATGAGCGCGAGTCGGGAGGGGACAATGAGGGTGAGTCGGGGCGGGAGAATGAGGGCGCGTCGGGGCGGGGAGAGTCGGGGCGGGGAGAATGAGCGCGAGTCGGGGAGGGGAGAATGAGCGCGAGTCGGGAAGGGGAGAATGAGCGCAAGTCGGGAAGGGGAGAATGAGGGCGAGTCGGGGCGGGGAGAATGAGGGCGAGTCGGGGCGGGGAGAATGAGGGCGAGTCGGGGAGGGAGAATGAGGGCGAGTCGGGGCGGGGAGAATGAGGGCGAGTCGGGGAGGGGACAATGAGGGTGAGTCGGGGCGGGGAGAATGAGGGCGCGTCGGGGCGGGGAGAATGAGCGCGAGTCAGGAAGGGGAGATGAGCGCGAGTCAGGAAGGGGAGAATGAGCGCGAGTCGGGGCGGGGAGAATGAGCCGAGTCGGGGAGGGGAGAATGAGCGCGAGTCGGGAAGGGGAGAATGAGCGCGAGTCGGGCGCGGAGAACGAGCACGAGTCGGGGAGGGGAGAACGAGCGCGAGTCGGGGCGGGGAGAATGAGGGCGAGTCGGGGCGGGGAGAATGAGGGCGAGTCGGGCGGGGAGAATGAGGGCAGTCGGGGCGGGGAGATGAGGGCGAGTCGGGCGGGGAGAATGAGGGCGAGTCGGGCGGGGAGAATGAGGGCGAGTCGGGGCGGGGAGAACGAGGGCGAGTCGGGGAGAACGAGGGCGAGTCGGGCGGGGAGAACGAGGGCGAGTCGGGGCGGGGAGAACGAGGGCGAGTCGGGGCGGGGAGAATGAGGGCGAGTCGGGGAGGGGACAATGAGGGTGAGTCGGGGCGGGGAGAATGAGGGCGCGTCGGGGCGGGGAGAATGAGCGCGAGTGGGAGGGGAGAATGAGCGCGAGTCAGGAAGGGGAGAATGAGCGCGAGTCAGGAAGGGGAGAATGAGCGCGAGTCGGGGCGGGGAGAATGAGCGCGAGTCGGGGAGGGGAGAATGAGCGCGAGTCGGGAAGGGGAGAATGAGCGCGAGTCGGGAGGGGAGAACGAGCGCGAGTCGGGCGCGGAGAACGAGCACGAGTCGGGGAGGGAGAACGAGCGCGAGTCGGGGCGGGAGAATGAGGGCGAGTCGGGGCGGGGAGAATGAGGGCGAGTCGGGGCGGGGAGAATGAGGGCGAGTCGGGGCGGGGAGAATGAGGGCGAGTCGGGGCGGGGAGAAGGAGGGCGAGTCGGGGCGGGAGAACGAGGGCGAGTCGGGGCGGGGAGAACGAGGGCGAGTCGGGGCGGGGAAACGAGGAGAGTCGGGGCGGGGAGAACGAGGCGAGTCGGGGCGGGGAGAACGAGGGCGAGTCGGGGTGGGGAGAACGAGGCGAGTCGGGGCGGGGAGAATGAGGGCGAGTCGGGGCGGGGAGAATGAGGGCGAGTCGGGGCGGGGAGAATGAGGGCGAGTCGGGGCGGGGAGAACGAGTCGGGGCGGGGAGAACGAGGGCGAGTCGGGGCGGGGAGAATGAGGGCGAGTCGGGGCGGGAGAATGAGGACGAGTCGGGGCGGGAGAATGAGCGAGAGTCGGGGCGGGGAGAATGAGCGCGAGTCGGGGCGGGGAGAATGAGCGCGAGTCGGGAAGAGGAGAATGAGCGCGAGTCGGGAAGAGGAGAAATGAAGTGGAGTCTGGGTGGGGAGAGGGAGTTGGGAGAGGGGAAAATTTATACACCAATTCTCTGTAAATGGAGTTGATCAAGATTAGAATTGTGGTTGAGCCTGGTGACGTTTTGTGGTCGACATGTTGAAACAAATTGAAATTCACATTTTGTTCTTCTTTGAGGTATAAAAACTTGAGTTTGGTAGATTTTCGCAAAATACCCATTGTTATTTGTCTCGAAGGTCGAAAATGTCAGCACAGCTGTTCCACTTTAAATAACACCGAAAATTGTATGAAATGAGAAGTGGGACACATCACAGTAAAGAGATGAAGATTATTAAGGCAGTAGAGTGCTAAATGTGGTGACAAATCATATTTAGAGGCAAAATAATAGGCAAGAACATACCAACAGCTTGGATGGTGAATGAGCAAGTGTTCCAAACCATTACAGGAACACGTGGATCTTGCTCATTAGGATGGGTCTTGAGGCCAACATGAAACGCTGCTATGCCAAATGTGGCAAGCATGGCCTGCATGCTTTCAGAGTATCGCAATCTAAAATGGCACACAATTATTCCCATACCTCTGAGGTTATTTCTTCTTTTATAAAGTAACCGATCATGGGATTATTGAAAAGTTATAAAAATGAAAAGATTTGCAATACATGTCATCAACTTTATTCACATGATCAATACACAGAATCAATTTTAGTTATGTTAAGCGTCTCTTTGAATATCAGTGCTCATCTATGTGATACGTCCTCCAGAGTCATACATCGGTGTTCATCCTAATGCTATAAACTACATAACATGGGTCACTTAGATTGGCAGGTCTGCAGCTTCTTCAAATAAATGTGCTATAACTGATGATGTGGCACCATCTGCATGTCAGTCAAACTTTGATACACCTCCATCGGAATTAAAACAACGTCATGTATGAACGTCAACTTTCTCGCTGCAAAAAGTCAACAAAGGCTTTCAGAGGTAGGAAATGCCAATGGCATGGATGGTCGGGGTGTTTCTACTGTTCAGATTAGACTCAAAGCAAGATCGATCACTTTTTGTGGCTAATTTTCGGACGTTTTTGCGCTTGGTTTTTTTCTTCATAATTTATGGGAGATGCGTCGTAACCACGAAACGTCGTACGTCGAGACCGTCATAACCAGAGGATTGCCTGTATACACACACACACACATATAACGAGCCGTCATCCTTCTCAACTCACCTTCGCTGGGCAATGTCATGTGACTCAGTCTTGGAAATGCACTTTATAATTTTTGTCATTTCTGAAAAATTTTATTGATCATCACACATCATACTCAATATCATAAGATAAAGGAAGAGACTTGGAATACCGTTCAGCACCAGATGCGGTGCTATTTTTGCCATCTGTCAATTTTGGTGTTTCAGTGACATCCATATTTGCTCCATCATTGTAAGATATACATATATGTACAAGCAGGAATCCATAGGGATTCACGTTATGCAAAATGTGACTTCAAGTCCTCATCCCACACACCCACCCACCCTCCCCACCCCCCTCCAATCCCAAGTCTTCAAACTTCACCCCACTTTGTTCCAAAATGCCATCCCAACTACAAGTCTTGAACACCCTTTCCACCTGATGTCCTCAACACCCACCGGTCCCACCCCCACCCCAAATCCTCACTCCCTCACTCCCCTAACCCCAGCTGGACTGTGTGCTCACGTAGAACAGATCCTTTTGACATGTATCAAGGACTTTGTGTTTCGGTTAAGTGGTCCTGTTAGTTTATGCCGATGGCAGGCAGTGTTGTTGGCTGCAGTAGTTAGTCTGTTAAGGACGTCACGTGATCTGTCCTTCCAGCCCAAACCGGCAAGGGCCAGGTGAGAGGATTCGTGAAAGTAATGTTTATATGAGGTTGCCACCAGCACGTTTTGCAATGTCATGACAACATTTCGCCGTCATAACAAGCTACATGTTTTCATGAGCATCATTGATAAACAAGCAGGTAAGATTGGAAATGGAAGGATAATTTTGACACTATTTGGAAATCAAAAAGCAAATCATGTGTGAGTAAGGTTATTGAGGTATACAGTCTGCCATCATTGTAATTTATGGATTTGTGCAATTACTCATTAAATATGGATTCCTACACTTAATTATTAAAATCTTCAAATGAAATTCTTGCTTCTCTTCTCAGGTATGCAGTCATGAAATTCAAATAAAGATTCTATAATCCATCCATCCATTGGGACCATACTCTGTACAGAGCGTCGGTGCTGCAGAAGCAGTCTCCTGGGTTATTGGGCACAATCCTGGATGCGTATTTCTGATAAAAACGAAAAGTTGAAACATACGTTGCCATGATGCCGAGGTTATGAATGTTCCGAAATCCTTGAGGTACCTCCACAATGGACAATCCTCCAGGCTCTAGGGAAAGATATACAAACAAAGGTCAGTCACAATTACATCACTTTAATCTTCTATAAAATTTCATTATCATCACTCGGTAACCATTCACAAACCTGCTGCGATGTGTTTCAGCATGAATAAGTTTCCTTTTTCATTTTGTATAACACAAAAAAAAATTTCAACAAAATAAAGGTTTTGATCAATGGTAAGTGTTGTGATAAATTGGGGAAGGGGGAGAGGAGCGATATAGTTATTTTATGAGTGATTTGATAAATTCATTTTGTATGCAGTACAGATACACGACATGGCCAAAAGTATGTGGACACCCCTTCTAATCAGTGGATTCGGAAATTTCAGCCACACCCATTGCTGACAGGTGTATAAAATCAAGCACACAGCCATGCAATCTCCATAGACAAACATTGGTAGAAGAATGGGCCGTACTGAAGAGCTCAGTGACTTTAAACATAGTACCGTCATAGGATGCCACCTTTCCAACAAATCAGTTCGTCAAATTTCTGCTCTGCTAGAGCTGCCCCGGTCAACTGTAAGTGCTGTTATTGTGAAGTGGAAACATCTAGGAGCAACAACAGCTCAGCTGTGAAGTGGTAGGCCACACAAGCTCACAGAACGGGACCGCCAAGTGCTGAAGCGTGTAGCGCAAGAAAATCGTCTGTCATCGGTTGGAACACTCACAACCGAGTTCCAAACTGACTCTGGAAGCAACGTCAGCACAAGCACTGTTCGTCAAGAGCTTCATGAAATGGGTTTCCCTGGCCGAGCAGCCGCACACAAGCCTAAGATTACCATTTGCAATGCCAAGCGTCGGCTGGAGTGGTGTAAAGTTCACCGCCATTGGACTCTGGAGCAGTGGAAACACGTTCTCTGGAGTGATGAATCATGCTTCACCATCTGGCAGTCCGACGGACAAATATAGGTTTAGTGGATGCCAGGAAAACGCTACCTGTCCAAATGCATAGTGCCAACTGCAAAGTTTGGTGGAGGATGAATAATGGTCTGGGGCTGTTTTTCATGGTTCAGGCTCAGCCCCTTAGTTCCAGTGAAGGGAAATCTTAACGCTACAGCATACAATGACATTCTCGACGATTCTCTCCTTCCAACTTTGTGCCATCAGTTTGCAGAAGGCCCTTTCCTGTTTTAGCATGACAATGCCCCTGCACACAAAGCGAGGTCCATACAGAAATGGTTTGTCGAGATCGGTGTGGAAGAACTTGACTGGCCTGCACAGAGCCCTGATCGCAACCCAATCGAACACCTTTGGGATGAATTGGAGCGCTGACTAAGAGCCAGACCTAATCGCTCAACATCAGTGCCTGACCTCACTAATGCTCTTGTGGCTGAATGGAAGCAAATTCCTGCAGCAATGTTCCAACATCTTGTGGAAAGCCTTCCCAGTCAAGTAGAGGTTGTTATAGCAGCAAAGGGGGGACCAACTCGATATTAATGCCCATTATTTTGGAATGAGATGTTGGATGAGCAGGTGACCACATACTTTTGGCCATGTAGTGTACGTACAGATAATATATTTTTAATCAAATTTGCTTCATGTATTTGCTTTCGGAGATTCAACAAAACTCAGTGTTGTTTGTATAGGGTTTACATTCCAATGTAATTGGGAAAGTAACCCACCACTGGAAAAATGTGACAATGTCTGGATGCATCGAATACATTTGTGCTGCAGAACCTCACTCTGCCTTCATTGTGAGGTGGCTGGGTGGGTGGGGGGGGGGGACTTTTGACTGCCATTGCAAACTCCGTTTATACCTCTATACATATTGGAATTAGTTCTTATTCGTCGATTGTGCTTGCATTCTGCAAGCAGATCATTAGCTCAATTCAATGAAGCATGAGTGAGCAGTATGATCTCCTCATTTACCATCAGTATTGTTATATATTATAGACACAGTGACTAACGGTCCATGTTATTGATAACTATTAGCTTTAGTTAAATTCAACTGCATGAGAGCACTATGTTATATTAATGACAAGTAAACTTGTGATTGGCGAACTTCAAGTCTTGTGGGAAGAATAGGTTGTTTCAGACATACCCATCACCAAAAAAATGCAAGCCAACACCATCCATAAACGATAAATGTTTACTCCTTCCAACCACTGGATACCATCAACAAAACCCACAAACACGTCTCAAATCATATCTATAAAACTGAGAAACATCTGCGCCATTGGGGAGCAATCGTGCCCATGCAAGATCATGCCCGTGAGAGGATGCCACTTGGCCCATTATTTGTGTAAGGGGTTGTGAGGTGTTTTTTTTTAATCAAAAAAGTTGCACTTGTGTTTGTCGCAGTTTAGCAGGTATTTGTATTCGTTTATTGCAAGAGGCAAGGTGATTCCCAACGTTTAAGTCTAGCATTTAAGTTGCAGTTATTATTGTCATGTCAGGCCAGATTAGATCTGTGACTTGCTACATGTACCATGTAAACTTGTATGACCTGTTTCAAGGTCGGGTTGCCGGCGACTAAGCCGTCTCCCCTACCAAGTTTCTTGGTGAGTAGGGTGTATGATATGGACACCCAGCAGGATTAAAAACAAAACCTGAAAAATGGCGGAGCAGCTCTTTGTAAGCCAACGGCCATCCATATCTAGTGCCCAACTGTGTCTGCGGACGTCCTCCTGCAGTTGGGTTACTTTTGTTTCGGAGGTTGGTGGTGGGATTTTCACTCCAGCCACCGTAAAACCTTTCACTCCACAAAACACAAGAAAAATGCAAAGAAAATTGAAAGCCCACTTCGTGGGAGTACTCCCTGTGCAGGGCAGCTCACCGGATGACGGGATTGGGGCAAAGCCTTCGAGACCCCCCCCCC
>CM068964.1:72454896-72467328 GCA_035128595.1 Eptatretus atami
AGACTCAAATGAGATTTGTTACCTGCATTGTCTGTGAGCATCAGCTGTGGCTGAGGTTCCTGAGGAGATTGGCAATGGTAGGGGTGCAGCAAGTGCAGGCAGTGGTGAGGGTGCAGCGAGTGCAGGCAGTGGTGAGGGTGCAGCGAGTGCAGGCAGTGTTGAGGATACAGAAATAGAGATAGGTAGGAATGACATCTGGGAACAGTTTTTGTGGGCGATGAGACTATTAAATATGTAGATAATTATTCATTCTGGAGAAAGGATCATAAACAGCCTTTGATGCAATTTTGAAGGAGCAGGAGTTAGGGACATTGAAGGAAGTGTAAATTACATCATATTGGGTCATGGTGGGAAGTTGTTAGTTGTGGTACACCGAGGAGCAAAGGATGGAAGGAAAGTTTACTTGGAGGTTTTGAAAAATAGATGCATGATATTGGGTAAGCGTCTGACAGCAAAGGGTTGTGAGGTAATGTTTTGTGGGATTCTCCCAAGATTGGGAAGCAACACAGAAATTATGAGCAGAGCGATAGATGTCAACTAATGGCTGGAAGAACGGTATAGGAAGGAAGGTTTTACATTCAAGAAGCAGTGGAAATCATTTCAGGGACAAAGGGAGTGTTTTCAGAATGATGGCCATATGTTAAATTGAAAGGGGGCAGCAAGTTTTGCAGTGGGAATTGAGGAGGGAATTCAGGCTTTTTTTAGGTCAGCGGAGGGTGAAGAAGGTGTTAAGGAAGGAACTGATGATGTATTTGTGATGAGCAAGGACAGACAGAAAATATAATTTCAGGAAGGGAAAAGTTAAACATATTCTATACCAATGCCAGAAGTTTAAATAATAAGATGGATCAGCTTGAAGCCAAAGTGGATAGTGAGGAGTACGATATAGTTGCAGTGAGTGAGACATGGTTTAAGGAGGAGAGAGAACTGGAGGACAGGATTAGAAGGCTACAAGGTGTATTGGTGTGATAGGAAGGAGAGAATAGGAGAAAGAGTAGCAATCTGGGTAAAGGACAGCATTGCATCAGAGAAAGGGGTGACATTAAGGAGGGAATTAATGTAGTGGATTCTGTATGGGTAGAGATTGGAGATTGTAAAAAGGTAAGAGACTGGTTGGATGTTTTTATAGGGCTGGGTGTGAAGGAAGAGGAGAAAGGAGGAGTACATGAAAGAATTCAAAAGGACATGTGGTAAGGGAAGAGTATTGATTATGGGGATTTTAACTTGCCAGGAATAGATTGGGTCCGATAACTGGGAAAGGGCAGAGCCGATGAGGATTTCCTAGTTTTAGCCCAGGATTGCTTTGTAACCCAGTTGGTAGATAAGCCCACAAGGGGAATGCAGTGTTAGACCTCCTTTTAAGTACGATCAATTGTTGTTATAGTGTATTGTTGTGATATTTTTAGGATCAAGTGACCATAACATTGTGTGTGCAAGGATTCTGTTATGAGTTAGAGTTCAGGATAGTAGAGTAAGGCTATTAGATTTCAGGAGAACAAACTTGAGGGTATGAGGAGAGAGTTGGGTGATATAGATTAGGAGAAGCTAACAAGAGGACAATCCATTCATCCATCAGGACCATACTCTGCACAGAGCATTGGTGCTGCCGAAGCAGTCTCCCGGGCTATTGGGCACAATCGTGGATTGGTCGCCATTCCAATACAGGATAATCGAATGACTCAATGATCCCAGCAAGCTGGTACTTATTTTGCCGAACTCAGAAGGATGGCAGGCTGAGTCAACCCCACCTGGTATTAATTCAACAGTAGAGCAGGATTTGAACTCAGGACCTTAGGATCCCAAGCCCACCACCATAACCATTAAGCCAACACCAGGCATACATACATCAATCAGCATCAGAGAAATGGGAAACCTTTAAGGAGCAAATGTGTGGAGTACAGAGTAAGTACATTCCAGTGAAGTGTAAAACTAGAAGCAGAAAGAGGCGAGGATGGTTGAGCAGTGGGATAAGGAACGCTATTAAGGAGAAGCAGAAGGCATTCATTAGGTTTAAAATAACAGGACTGGAGTTAGATTTATATAATTATCAGAGTAAACAGAGGCAAGTTAAGAAAATAACTCAGCAAGCCAAAAGAGTATGAGAAGGACATGGCTAAGAATATTAAACATAATAACAATGTATTCTTTAAGTACATCAGAGGAAAAGAACAGGTTAGGACCAGTGTGGGCCCATTGAGGAATCACATCAGGAGTGGTTAGTAATGAAAGTGAGACGGCAGGCTTATTAAACAGGTATTTTTCTTCAACTTTTACACAAGAACTGTCAGGAGAATTGCCAATAGCTGAGAGTATCTATCAAGGAGGTGAGGAAGGGCTTTTGCAGAAGATCCAGGTTGGAGTGGAAGAAGTAAAGGAACAGTTAGGAAATCTAAGAGAAGACAAAGCTGCGGGTCCAGATACTGTGCACCCGAGAGTATTGAGGGAGGTGGATGAGCAGGTAAACGAGATGTTAACGGATATTTTCAATAGTTCCCTGGAGTCGGACAGGTACCGGAGTATTGGAGATTATATATGGGTTTCAATTCATAATGAGGCAGAAATGAGCTCACCTGTTGCTCTCTGCAACAGCATGTGCAACCCAGAAACACGACATGTGAGGTTTTCCAGCCAAGTTGCCATGGGAAGCTTTTCAAGCCAGGACTCCAATGGGAGCTTTTGCCTGAACATCTGAGCCTCTTCACTGCAAAAACTGAGCTGCCAACTGCAGTAAGAGAGGACACACATATGCATGGATTAGGTGGAACAGGTATGAGATGTCACATAATGGGGAAATACTGCAGAACAAGGGGTAAAAAGAAGGAAGCACATTTTAGATGAGGACAAGTCTGAAGACGACAATGGTTCACGAGCGGTATTTGACGATGTAGATTGTTTCAGAAGTCAAGGATGAGAAATGTGATAATTTTTCAGCAAGTTATAATTAATTATAGGGGCCTTCAAACAAAAGCTGCAAAATGTCGAAAACCCGGTTTCGATCAACAACTTTCAAAATTTGACCTTTGCATAACCTTTAAAGGTCACAAAACAATTTTGTGGACATTAAAATAAGGAAACAGGATACGTGCTATAGCTTATTGGAGTTAGTTCGTCGAAGAAGGTCGAAAACCCGGTTTGATTCCCCCAACTTTGAAAATTTGACCTTTGTGGCCTTTAAAGGTCAAAGGTCAAGGATTATGACCTTTGGTGCAAAACTTCCGCTGGAACATTCAAGGAACAATATAACGTCATATAGGCTATATGGCATTTCGCACTCCTCGGATTATCCATACTTTGATGAAATCAGCGTAAAAACAAACTTGAAGGGGCGCACGGGCAAGGTGTTCGAGATAGAGCAAAATGATTTCAAGACTTTAGATGGGGATGACCTCAAGATTATGCATAAAAAATATTGTCATCCTAGCTCTCAAAGCTTGGGCGGTCGTATGATTTTTATGTTAAAATTCACAATTTTCTATGTTTTTGACCTTGTGACCTTGACCTTGGGACGAAAATGAAAAATCGGACAACGACAAGTTGTGCGTTTCACGAGCGCCAGCCAGAGTGACCACTATATTCGTTATGTCTGTTGGGTAGTCGATAAAGTCGAAAAAAAAATTTTTTTTTTTTGATTCTACCCTTATTATCACTTTTCCGTCGATATGTTTGTCTGTATGTATGTCTGTCTGTATGTCTGTCTTGTTCGGTCCAGTGCTCCGTTAATACAATGGCGATTTTGATGAAACTTGGTGGTAGGTCTACCATGACCTAGTTGTGTGCAAATGAGAACCGTTGCTATGGAGACCACCGTTGCCTAGCAACGGGACTTTGAAATTTTGAAAAATCATAAAAAAATTATTTTTTCGAAAATCAAAAATCGGGCCACGAGCGACTGTGGGCAGTACATTCAGCCATATTGTCAAAAATTTCCAGCCGAATCCTATGAAAACTGTCGGAGAAGATAGACTTTGAATGAACCCTGGTCGAAAACAATAAAAAAACGAAGTTCGTTATATCTCAGAGACTATGAGTCAGATATACATGAAACTGGTATGGTAGGTTCATGGTATGTCCTAGTTATGTGTGAGAAAGAACCGTTGCTATGGACCCCCCGTTGCCTAGCAACGGCCGAAAAACCTCTAAATGTGGGGGTATTTTAACGAAAAAACAATCTGCAGCATTAACCCTTGAAGCTAGAATCATGAATTTTCTTGTGCTTAATCCTCAGGTCATTCCCCATCGAACGGGCCCATCGCGTCAGGTTCTATTGGGTAGGCGACTCCCCATGTCCACCTACCGGCTTGTTTGTCTGTCTGTCTGTCTGTCCAGAGCATAACTCCGTGGACTTTGATCCGATCTTGATGAAACTTGGTTATGTGTTCGATATCAATGTCTAGTTATGTTTTCCTGGATGAGGGAATGCTACGCCCATTGTGGGCGGAGCCACACCAAAAAATAGCCATTTTTAGGGGTAGTCGGATTAAAAATCTATCTTCTCCTAGGGAATGACTGAATGGAATGGGTTCTTCGTATTTGAATAGCAAAATAAATTATCTAAAACTTGTCGTTGTCCGATTTTTCATTTTCGTCCCAAGGTCAAGGTCACAAGGTCAAAAACATAGAAAATTGTGAATTTTAACATAAAAATCATACGACCGCCCAAGCTTTGAGAGCTAGGATGACAATATTTTTTATGCATAATCTTGAGGTCATTCCCCATCTAAAGTCTTGAAATCATTTTGCTCTATCTCGAACACCTTGCCCGTGCGCCCCTTCAAGTTTGTTTTACGCTGATTTCATCAAAGTATGGATAATCCGAGGAGTGCGAAATGCCATATAGCCTATATGACGTTATATTGTTTTGAATGTTCCAGCGGAAGTTTTGCACCAAAGGTCATAATCCTTGACCTTTGACCTTTAAAGGCCACAAAGGTCAAATTTTCAAAGTTGGGGGAATCAAACCGGGTTTTCGACCTTCTTCGACGAACTAACTCCAATAAGCTATAGCACGTATCCTGTTTCCTTATTTTAATGTCCACAAAATTGTTTTGTGACCTTTAAAGGTTATGCAAAGGTCAAATTTTGAAAGTTGTTGATCGAAACCGGGTTTTCGACATTTTACAGCTTTTGTTTGAAGGCCCCTATAATTAATTATAACTTGCTCAAAAATTATCACATTTTCTCATCCTTGACTTCTTGAACAATCTACATCGTCAAATACCGCTCGTGAACCATTGTCGTCTTCAGACTTGTCCTCATCTAAAATGTGCTTCCTTCTTTTTACCCCTTGTTCTGCAGTATTTCCCCATTATGTGACATCTCATACCTGTTCCACCTAATCCATGCATATGTGTGTCCTCTCTTACTGCAGTTGGCAGCTCAGTTTTTGCAGTGAAGAGGCTCAGATGTTCAGGCAAAAGCTCCCATTGAGTCCTGGCTTGAAAAGCTTCCCATGGCAACTTGGCTGGAAAACCTCACATGTCGTGTTTCTGGGTTGCACATGCTGTTGCAGAGAGCAACAGGTGAGCTCATTTCTGCCTCATTATGAATTGAAACCCATATATAATCTCCAATACTCCGGTACCTGTCCGACTCAGGGAACTATTGAAAATATCCGTTAACATCTCGTTTACCTGCTCATCCACCTCCCTCAATACTCTCGGGTGCACAGTATCTGGACCCGCAGCTTTGTCTTCTCTTAGATTTCCTAACTGTTCCTTTACTTCTTCCACTCCAACCTGGATTTCTGCAAAAGCCCTTCCTCACCTCCTTGATAGATACTCTCAGCTATTGGCAATTCTCCTGACAGTTCTTGTGTAAAAGTTGAAGAAAAATACCTGTTTAATAAGCCTGCCGTCTCACTTTCATTACTAACCACTCCTGATGTGATTCCTCAATGGGCCCACACTGGTCCTAACCTGTTCTTTTCCTCTGATGTACTTAAAGAATACATTGTTATTATGTTTAATATTCTTAGCCATGTCCTTCTCATACTCTTTTGGCTTGCTGAGTTATTTTCTTAACTTGCCTCTGTTACTCTGATAATTATATAAATCTAACTCCAGTCCTGTTATTTTAAACCTAATGAATGCCTTCTGCTTCTCCTTAATAGCGTTCCTTATCCACTGCTCAACCATCCTCGCCTCTTTCTGCTTCTAGTTTTACACTTCACTGGAATGTACTTACTCTGTACTCCACACATTTGCTCCTTAAAGGTTTCCCATTTCTCTGATGCTGATTGATGTATGTATGCCTGGTGTTGGCTTAATGGTTATGGTGGTGGGCTTGGGATCCTAAGGTCCTGAGTTCAAATCCTGCTCTACTGTTGAATTAATACCAGGTGGGGTTGACTCAGCCTGCCATCCTTCTGATTCGGCAAAATAAGTACCAGCTTGCTGGGATCATGAGTCATTCGATTATCCTGTATTGGAATGGCGACCAATCCACGATTGTGCCCAATAGCCCAGGAGACTGCTTCGGCAGCACCAATGCTCTGTGCAGAGTATGGTCCTGATGGATGAATGATTGTCCTCTTGTTAGCTTCTCCTAATCTATATCACCCAACTCTCTCCTCATACCTCAAGTTTGTTCTCCTGAAATCTAATAGCCTTACTCTACTATCCTGAACTCTAACTCATAACAGAATCCTTGCACACACAATGTTATGGTCACTTGATCCTAAATGTTCCATACCTCCACCTCCTCCACCATATTGGGATCGTTACTTAAAAGGAGGTCTAACACTGCATTCCCCTTGTGGGCTTATCTACCAACTGGGTTACAAAGCAATCCTGGGCTAAAACTAGGAAATCCTCATCGGCTCTGCCCTTTCCCAGTTATCGGACCCAATCTATTCCTGGCAAGTTAAAATCCCCCATAATCAATACTCTTCCCTTACCACATGTCCTTTTGAATTCTTCATGTACTCCTCCTTCTCCTCTTCCTTCACACCCAGAGCCCTATAAAAACATCCAACCAGTCTCTTACCATTTTTACAATCTCCAATCTCTACCCATACAGAATCCACTACATTAATTCCCTCCTTAATGTCACCCCTTTCTCTGATGCAATGCTGTCCTTTACCCAGATTGCTACTCTTTCTCCTATTCTCTCCTTCCTATCACACCAATACACCTTGTAGCCTTCTAATCCTGTCCTCCAGTTACTCTCCTCCTTAAACCATGTCTCACTCACTGCAACTATATCGTACTCCTCACTATCCACTTTGGCTTCAAGCTGATCCATCTTATTATTTAAACTTCTGGCATTGGTAAGAATATGTTTAACTTTTCCCTTCCTAAATATATTTTCTTGCTGTCCTTGCTCATCACAAATACATCATCAGTTCCTTCCTTAACACCTTCTTCACCCTCCGCTGACCTAAAAAAGCCTGAATTCCCTCCTCAATTCCCACTGCAAAACTTGCTGCCCCCTTTCAATTTAACATATGGCCATCATTCTGAAAACACTCCCTTTGTCCCTGAAATGATTTCCACTGCTTCTTGAATGTAAAACCTTCCTTCCTATACCGTTCTTCCAGCCATTAGTTGACATCTATCGCTCTGCTCATAATTTCTTTGTTGCTTCCCAATCTTGGGAGATCCCACAAAACTTACCTCACAACCTTTGCTGTCAGACGCTTACCCAATATCATGCATCTATTTTTCAAAACCTCCAAGTAAACTTTCCTTCCATCCTTTGCTCCTCGGTGTACCACAACTAACAACTTCCCACCATGACCCAATATGATGTAATTTACACTTCCTTCAATGTCCCTAACTCCTGCTCCTTCAAAATTGCATCAAAGGCTGTTTATGATCCTTTCTCCAGAATGAATAATTATCTACATATTTAATAGTCTCATCGCCCACAAAAACTGTTCCCAGATGTCATTCCTACCTATCTCTATTTCTGTATCCTCAACACTGCCTGCACTCGCTGCACCCTCACCACTGCCTGCACTCGCTGCACCCTCACCACTGCCTGCACTTGCTGCACCCCTACCATTGCCAATCTCCTCAGGAACCTCAGCCACAGCTGATGCTCACAGACAATGCAGGTAACAAATCTCATTTGAGTCTCCTCAGCAACCACTCGTTGGACACAAAGTCTGACCAGTGATTGCCAAGGATTCTCCGAAGAGACCTGGTACCAAAGGAATAAGTCTCAGTCTGAAATCCCTGGTCAGAGTCCAAGTCTCACATCCGTAGAGCAAGACTGGAAGCACCAAGGACCTGAAGACTCGGACTTTCGTCCGACTACACAAGTACCGACAGTGCCACACCCCATGTTCCAGTGAATCCATGACTCCCCAAGCCTGACCCAGACGTCTGTTTACCTCTGGCTTACAGCCAGTAGAGACATGAATATCACTGCCAAGGTAAGTGAATCTCTCTATGACCTCAACATCCTCATCACAAACTGGTACAGACAAGATAGCAGCATTCAATATGTCATTGAAAGCCTGGATCTTAGTTTTGACCAGGAAACCCGTAATCCCAGCGTATAAGTCGGAGATGGTATCACCACACCCACAGCACTCTCAGTACCAGAGTAGAGTTCAGACATCAGATTGATCAGTTTTGGTAGCACGACACCAAGGCCAGGAATCCAATAGAGGGCATCCCGATTCACTGAATCAAATACATTGCAGAGATCAACATGGGCTGCAAGCAGCCCCTGCCGACCCGACTGGCAAGGATATGGTCAATTATTGACCGCTTTGGTGTTATGCTTGACTGCTCTGGCGCTGGTGCTCAAGCAGATAGCGGTGAACCCGATCAAGAATTATCTGAGCAAAGGCTTTGCCTGGCACTGAGAGCAGCGTCGCCCCTCATTTGTTGCAGTCCTGGCGATCGCCCTTCCCTTTCCAGAGAGGGTCAACAAGGTCCCTCTTTCAGTCAGTTGGGATGATGCCTGTGTCCAGGCAGAGCACAGAACTGCATGCAATGACATGAGTACAGCATTTCCACCAGCCTTGAGAAGTTCAGCATGGATGCCACAGATACCAGGAGCTTTACCCCTTTTCAACCGGTTCACTGCAGCCTGTGTTTCCACAACGAAGGTGGATCACTTTATTGTAGGGTCAGCATAGGGATAGTAACACCCCTGACATCCAACTCGACAGCTGGTGAATCAGCCTGGTACAGCCACTCAAAGTAACCGGCCCAGCTTGCCTTCACTTCAGACTCTTCTGTCAAGAGCCACCACCCTCCGCTCGAACTGCAGTGCACCGAGGGATGGGGTTGGAGGAACGTATGCGCGAATTCCCCTGTAAGCAGGATGAGAATCACTTGACCATAGGTGATGCTCTACCCCTCCCAGATTCCTCACACATAGGCTTCCTTGTCACCCTCAGTGCATGTACTGCTTTACACCTCAACTCCCTAACATCTCAGCTCTGCCATTAAGCCTAGCCTGCGACTCTGGTCAGTGGTTCCAGTGTTCCTTGAGAGAAATTAATCTTCACCCGACGGTGAGTTCCAAGACATCTACCGGAAACGTCAAGGATGATGATCTAGAAGGCACTCCGCAAATCTTCAGGATTCCCTAAAGCACCCAGATCCACCCCCCCCCCCAAATCCCCATTCAGCCTGTTCACAAACTCAGCCACCCTCACATCCTTGAGCTTGCAAATGTCCAGCCGAAGCTGGGATGGTACCATTTTCCCGGATTTAAGCTGCAACTTCAGAGTTGTTACCACAAGCCTGTGGTCAGTATTGAGGAACTTAGCACTCCGGTAGACCCTGCAGTTCTGGATCATCCTTCAGCGCCCATCAACGAGCACATGGTCAATCTCCTTTGCCACACCACCAGCGTTAGAATACCAAGTCCAGCGATGAGCCTGTGGGCGCTTAAACCATGAACCAGCCACTCTAAGTCCATGACTTCTTGCAAAGTCAAGGAACTTAGTGCTATTCTGGTTCACCGTTCCAGACCCATGGGGACCAACACATGTCTCTTAACCATCCCTTTCAGTTCCAGTCGATGCATTGAAATCCTCCAAGACTAGAAGAGTATCCTGCCTGGGGCACTGATCAACCACAGCCTCGAGCGTGGCATAGAATGCTTCCTTCACGGTGAGATCACTCACCTCAGTCAGAGCATATATAGAGACCAGGGAAACGACACCCAAAGAGTGACGAATCCTTCTTCTCATAATACGCTCGTTGACCGGTGTTACCTCAATTATCATTGGCGACCAGACCAATAGTAGGGTGTAACCACCCGCCATGATCTCGCCACTATCTGGTCTCCGAACCTCAGAGAGTGCTGCAATACCGATGTTCAAACGGTTGAGCTCAGATGATAACAGAGACAGATGATCATCCTCTCTTAGGGTTAGGACATTCCACGTACCTACCCGAAGGGACTGCCTTAGGGTAACCCAAGGAGATCACTGTCTAGTGGATGACACCTCAGCACCACCCTGCACACGCGACCGCAATCTGACCCGGGAAGGTTACCCTGTGGTTTTCCTCCTACATCAAAGAGGGGGGGGGGGTCTCGAAGGCTTTGCCCCAATCCCGTCATCCGGTGAGCTGCCCTGCACAGGGAGTACTCCCACGAAGTGGGCTTTCAATTTCTTTGCATTTTTCTTGTGTTTTGTGGAGTGAAAGGTTTTACGGTGGCTGGAGTGAAAATCCCACCACCAACCTCCGAAACAAAGTAACCCAACTGCAGAAGGACGTCCGCAGACACAGTTGGGCACTAGATATGGATGGCCGTTGGCTTACAAAGAGCTGCTCCGCCATTTTTCAGGTTTTGTTTTTAATCCTGCTGGGTGTCCATATCATACACCCTACTCACCAAGAAACTTGGTAGGGGAGACGGCTTAGTCGCCGGCAACCCGACCTTGAAACAGGTCATACAAGTTTACATGGTACATGTAGCAAGTCACAGATCTAATCTGGCCTGACATGACAATAATAACTGCAACTTAAATGCTAGACTTAAACGTTGGGAATCACCTTGCCTCTTGCATAAACGAATACAAATACCTGCTAAACTGCGACAAACACAAGTGCAACTTTTTTGATAAAAAAAAACACCTCACAACCCCTTACACAAATAATGGGCCAAGTGGCATCCTCTCACGGGCATGATCTTGCATGGGCACGATTGCTCCCCAATGGCGCAGATGTTTCTCAGTTTTATAGATATGATTTGAGACGTGTTTGTGGGTTTTGTTGATGGTATCCAGTGGTTGGAAGGAGTAAACATTTATCGTTTATGGATGGTGTTGGCTTGCATTTTTTTTGGTGATGGGTATGTCTGAAACAACCTATTCTTCCCACAAGACTTGAAGTTCGCCAATCACAAGTTTACTTGTCATTAATATAACATAGTGCTCTCATGCAGTTGAATTTAACTAAAGCTAATAGTTATCAATAACATGGACCGTTAGTCACTGTGTCTATAATATATAACAATACTGATGGTAAATGAGGAGATCATACTGCTCACTCATGCTTCATTGAATTGAGCTAATGATCTGCTTGCAGAATGCAAGCACAATCGACAATAAGAACTAATTCCAATATGTATAGAGGTATAAACGGAGTTTGCAATGGCAGTCAAAAGTCCCCCCCCCCCCCACCACCCAGCCACCTCACAATGAAGGCAGAGTGAGGTTCTGCAGCACAAATGTATTCGATGCATCCAGACATTGTCACATTTTTCCAGTGGTGGGTTACTTTCCCAATTACATTGGAATGTAAACCCTATACAAACAACACTGAGTTTTGTTGAATCTCCGAAAGCAAATACATGAAGCAAATTTGATTAAAAATATATTATCTGTACGTACACTACATGGCCAAAAGTATGTGGTCACCTGCTCATCCAACATCTCATTCCAAAATAATGGGCATTAATATCGAGTTGGTCCCCCTTTGCTGCTATAACAACCTCTACTTGACTGGGAAGGCTTTCCACAAGATGTTGGAACATTGCTGCAGGAATTTGCTTCCATTCAGCCACAAGAGCATTAGTGAGGTCAGGCACTGATGTTGAGCGATTAGGTCTGGCTCTTAGTCAGCGCTCCAATTCATCCCAAAGGTGTTCGATTGGGTTGCGATCAGGGCTCTGTGCAGGCCAGTCAAGTTCTTCCACACCGATCTCGACAAACCATTTCTGTATGGACCTCGCTTTGTGTGCAGGGGCATGTCATGCTAAAACAGGAAAGGGCCTTCTGCAAACTGATGGCACAAAGTTGGAAGGAGAGAATCGTCGAGAATGTCATTGTATGCTGTAGCGTTAAGATTTCCCTTCACTGGAACTAAGGGGCTGAGCCTGAACCATAAAAACAGCCCAGACCATTATTCATCCTCCACCAAACTTTGCAGTTGGCACTATGCATTTGGACAGGTAGCGTTTTCCTGGCATCCACTAAACCTATATTTGTCCGTCGGACTGCCAGATGGATCTCTCTCT
>CM068964.1:72467353-72488454 GCA_035128595.1 Eptatretus atami
CAGTCAAGGAGGACTTAAAGGTGGTGCATTTGGTGGCAGTGGTGGCAATTTCACTGTGGCACTGTGATGCAATATTCTCATTTCGTTTTCTTTTGAACTCAGCAAGTGTACAAACACAAATGGTCCACTGTATTTGAAAGGTAATTATGATAAGTGAAGAGTGAAGGGAAACAATGGGAAGTATTTACAAGGCAGTATGCAAATGACTTGCCTGCCAGCATCTCCGTGCGAACAGAATAAAATGGGGATGACAGTGTTGCTGATGCACTGACACAGAGGGCAGAGAAACTCGCCGTTGTCAATGTCATAGCTCGTGTGCGCACGTAGGCGATGCTGTCTTCGTTGCTCCTTTGCCTGAACAGCCTCAAAAAAACTGCAAAAGCAATTCAGGAAATTTGATGTTTGGATAATTACAGCAGTTTCCATTAAGTTGTAGTTTAGAGCGAGTCTGCAAATTAGACTGTTAATCATACCTCTGCCAGCAGTGGGCGTGCATGACATGTCCACAGCTTGTTGTGTGTGTTCCGCAAGGAACATCTGCTGGCATTAGTAACTGATCAAAAGCACCTGTTTGCAAAAAAACAAAACCGGCCAAACAACTTCTCAACTGTTGCTTTACAAGTAAACATTCAACTTGACTTAGCATATCATTATAATGGCTCCCTTGAATCCACTATTACACTGATGAAAGTGGCAGGTCGTACAATGACGTACTGTTTATCTGCACAAAGTCTGTAATGCTCAGAGGCTGATGGAAAATGCCCATACATGCCTTGGCTGGCACAAAATCCTGATATTAATATCACTGAGGCTACACAGGGTTCTATGGATACAGAGAAAGTCAAACAGGAACCAAACACCTTTGATGAATTGTGGAAAGTGCTGTCGGATATTTGGAACATTACACAGTCAAAAATTGATAAACTGTATTGGGAGCATCAAAACAAGGTGTCATGTTCTATATAAAGCAAAGATCACACCCACCAAGTATGAATGCACTGTACAACGTATTCATGTTTTTGTGTAATGATGTATTGTATCCTTCCTATAAATCACAGACCGGAGTTTGTGTGTTCGTTTATCATGCTACTCCTCCTACAGTTCTGGGCCAATTACATCCAGACAGGCTACATCGGATCAGCATGACCCCATTTAGTGTATTGGGGTGTTTTTATATTTGCTGGTGGTTTTTGGAGGCTGAGGAGGAGGAGGACGAGGAGAAGGAGGAGGAGGAGGAGGAGGAGGGGAGGAGGATGGGAGGGGGAGGGTGCAAATTCTCCATGTAAATATGTATCGTGTAGCGCCGCCTCCAGGTGGGAGAAGGTATTACAAGGCTCCACCATTTACAGTACATTATTCCTGTCCCCACATTTTCCAGTACAGTGAGGTGTTTTGAATCATAAGCAGTCGGTACGTTTTTGCTTCATGCACGTAACCCGGGTTATTGTTTTTTTTGTGTGTATAAAGAGCTGTCCGTTGCCTATACACCACCCAAATAATGGTATGCGTCAGAAGAATGTGTCGCATGGTTGGAACAAGATCGCAAGTCGGGCCGGTACTCTACCAGAATGTATATCTCTCAGTTACAATTACTCATTATTTGTGCATGGCCTCTTTTTCCATAATTATTCTCAATGTTGAGCATATCGAAGCAATGATTAGACGGCCAATATGTTTATCATGCCAACTCTTCCAAAAAGTTTTTATTGACTTATAATGATTGCTTTTGCAAAATGAAACTTGAAATAACCCACGTAAAACTGCCACACTAAAAACGATAAGAATACAAACATTGTTTTATCTTGCCTTGTTATCTTTAATGAGTGATGTTGAGTCTGCCAAACACTTCTAAACTTTGTAAATCTGAAGGAATTGTGGACATTTTAGAATATATCCTGGTAACGTGCACATGTTCAAGCACTATCGAATGACACTATAGTTAGGCCATGGCAGAAATGAAATGATTGGGCAAAGACTGCAACATGAGAGAGCAGCAAAATCACGAGACAAGTTACATTTTCCATACTTGAATATTCATTTAATTTTTTTTAATAGTCGAATGAAGGTTTCACCATCGGGTGAGCTCTGATGATGGACAAGGGCAAGCTGCCGAGGAAGGAAAGGGCATCGGTACACTGCAATTGCAGGGCCGAATATGTGGGAGAGACCAGGACAACCTAAGGCCAACGCATTGCTGAACACTGCGAGGACTTTGAGTGCAGCTATCCCAATAGGTCTCCCATTGCCAAACATGGCCTCAAGGCAGGGTACACACACCCATATTGGACAGGGTTAGCATTTTGGGTTCGATCCTGAACAGCACCAGAAGACGGATTTTGGAGGCTTGGCATGCAAATGAAATGGTCACATCGATCACGCAGGTGGTGGTGGATTTGCCATTAGTGTTTGGACCACTCTTGCATAAAAACACACCGGAGGCACTCTGCCATCGAATGGGAATTATACACATTTTCCACCCTGTTTGTTCATCAAGTCAAACCTATTCCAACCCCTTCCCCCACCCCAACTCCTCGCCTCTTTGCAGAACACCGTCACATGCTCACCATATGTGATGCTGTTACAACATCAGTTGCATTTATCTGATGGCACATGGAATTACATTGAATGGTGTTTACTTTTAATGAGAGTTATTGATTATCTTTTGATCATATTCAAGCATTTTGAGTCATCAGTATGCGATTGGGTTACATCAAGTGTTTAGTTTGGCCTCAAGGCAGGGCACACACCCATATGGGATAGGATTAGCATTATGAGTTTGATGCTGTCCAGTAGCAGTTAACATTTTGCTATTGGCATTGCACGTGGTACATGCTTGGGAGCCATGTTTTATCTTTCCTTTGAAAAACATATTTGAAGGAATTCGTTTGATGGGAGGACACAAACAAACCCGAGTCTAGTGCTGCACGTGCTCTGGTTCCCGCCATGACGGTTGATCTCTGCACAAAGGCGGCTAACACCATAGCGGTTGCGGTGGGACTCGTCTCCTGCTCCTCCTGGCATAAAATACAGCACATAACTCTCTGGCCATTTCGCCTTTTTGTCACGCCAGTTCCCAATGCAGCGGGCCCTGAGCGGCAAGGTCCAACAGCCACTGGACATGCATCTTCACCACTTTCTGATGACACCCCCATTGGTACCAACCTTGAGGATGACCTACAAGTATTGTTGGGAAAGGAGAAAGAGCAGGCAGTTGCAAGTTAGTGACAAGAGTTTCAAAGATGGTCATTGTGAAATGGCTGAGGAGTTTCTATTCCACAAATGTTTTTGTTTTTTTTAAGTCAGTTTGGTAAACACTGCAACTCAAATGACAGCCTGCGTACCCTTCCTCTGAAGAACTTTCAATCTCTCCAACAGTCTGCTTAAAAAGCTCTCTGTTTTCAGCAATAAAATGACGCTGCATTGCTGACATCTGTGCCATGATTTTCTCCCGTCGGAGCCGTGCCATCTCTGCCTTGCGCTTGCATTCGGACTTGTCTCGTTCTCTGGGGCCCTGTATCACCATGCAAGATGTCTTTAAAACAAATCAAAAACAAAAGGGAGTGAAACACCAATCAATAACAAGCAATATGGCAAATTCATGCAAAGAAACCTGCATATTCACATTTCACCCGATTATTATATTTAAGGTGTTGTAACGGATACTGTGGAGGTTTAATTATATGCACGATTGAAAACTTGCCCTCCTATGAAGTTAATAGCGAATGCAATGCACATGAACAAAATCACTTTCGGAATCGGCAGATACTTGGCAGAGTATGGAATCATCACAAACCAAAGTTTTTCAGTATTTTCAAGATTATATATTTGAGTATTTTCAGGGAATGGGAATTCTGCAGGATATTGTAAATTCTGACTTAAACTAAGCTGCTGTAAGATTATGAACCACCTCATACCCCTCCACCCCCCCCCCAACTCACCACACTCCCAGCTCTCTTACCTCTTTGGGCTGTTGCTCTACCATGCTTGGAAAATACCCCGACTTCCTCCTTAACTGCTGGACAGTCTCAAAAAGCTGTAGGAGATGAATATATATTGGTCATGGTTAAACTTTGCACATCATACACCCATCACTCCTACCCACATGCTCAACCCAACGCCGACCCACCCCCTCCTCCCCAACCCTCCATGCCAAGGAAGACGCGTTGAGATCAGGAAGTGATGCAGAGTACAATAAAGCAAAGTACAAGCTACACAAGGCCATAAAAGACGCCAAGCACGACTACCGGGAAAAACTTGAGGAGAACATCGTGAGTGCGAATGCGAAATAACTCTGGCAGGGTCTTCACACAGTTGTGGTTACAAGCCAAAGTTGAAATTTCCAACGAATGGCGATGACACATTGGCCGACAAACTGAATCGTTTTTACAGTCAATTTGATCGCCCGGTGAGCACAGCGCCAACCACAGATGAAGTGTCAACTCAAGCTTTTGTGATCTCTGAAAATGACACTCGGCGTGTTCTGATGGACTTGAAGGTCAGGAAAGCAACTGGTCCTGATGGTATCATCCCTGTTCTGCTGCGGTCTTGTGCTGATGAACTCTTGCCCATTTCTAACCCGTGTTTTGAAACAGTCCATAATGCTCCCTGTGCCAAAGTGTTCCCCAGTGAGTTGCCTAAAATATTTTAAAGTTGTGCTCACATCCATCATTATGAAATCTTTTGAACATCTAGTTTCATACAACCTTCTAGCTGTTCTTCCTGCTTCACATGACCCTTATCAGTTTGCCTATTGCTGTAATCATTCAGTTGATGATGCTGTTTTCACTCACTCTCCACCACATGTTAAATCATCTGGATAAATGTATGCCTACCTATGTAATATTACTTTTCTTAGAATTAGTTCGGCTTTTAATACCATTTCACCTCACAAACTGAATTTTCAACTCGATGCACTTGATCTTGATGGTTCGATTTGTAACTGGATTTTGGAATTTCTATTAGACAGACCATAGGTGGTCAAAATTGGTTTGAAATTTTCTCAAATGATCACCCTGAATTGACAATGGCGCACCTCAGTGCTGTGTTTTATCCCCGATGTTAGATTCATTGGTCACTCATGATTGTGTCGCATTATCTGATAGCTCACTGGTGGTGAAATTTGCAGACCTGACTGTTGCTGGCCTGATTCTCAACAGCGATGAAAGTGATTACTGTAATCAAATCAAAAAACTTGTGGAATGGTGTTCTCTAAACAATCTCAAAGTCTATGTCCATCTATCCATCCATTGGGACCATACTCTGTACAGAGCGTCGGTGCTGACAAAGCAGTCTCCTGGGCATAATCCTGGACAGGTCACCACTCTGACACAGGATACTCGAATGGCTCAATCATCCCAGCAAGCTGGTACTCATTTTGCCAACCTCAGAAGGATGACAGGCTGAGTCAACAAACCTGGTATTAATTCAACAGCTGAGCGGGATTTGAACTCAGGACCCTCGGATCCCAAACCCACCACCCAAACCAGTAAGCCAACACCAGGCATAAAACTCAATGTCGTGAAGACAAAAGCAATTATTGTTGACTTCCGGAAAAACAAAACTCCCATTCACCTTTGGTTATTCACAATGCTGAAGTTGAAATTGTCACTTCTTTTAAATTTTTAGGGATACATATGTCCAATGATCTTCAGTGGAGAAACACCAATCACTGTGTGCAGAAGGCTCAGCAATAGTTGTTCTTTCTTTGAAGGTTGAAAAGTTTCGGTGTCGGACGTCCTGTGTTGATCAAGTTCTATCGGACAGTGAATAGAGAGTGTCATGACATTGTCTTTCACTGTCTGGTATTGCAGGTTGATGCGGGATGACTGATGATGACTGGATAGGATAGTAAAGACTGCTTGTGAAATTATTAGGTGTGATCTGACTTCCATCGAGAGCCTGAACTCCAGTTGAGTAGCAAAAAGAGCGAAAGCTACCATCCGAGATGAGTTCCACCCGGCGCACAACATTTTTGAACTTCTCCGTTCGGGTAAACATTATCGTTCCATCAAGACCAACTTTAATTGCTTGCATGACAACTTTTATCCAACTGCAATCTGCACCCTCGGTAAATATATGTCCAAAGTTTTGTGAGCATCTGTATCAGGGGTTCCCAAACCCAGGGTTGTGACCCGAACTTGGGTCGCAAGGGCCTTCTGATGGGTCGCGGATGTCTCCATGCCGCTTGATCTTACAGCGATATACCGCAAACGTTGGCAACTTGCCAACTTTTCACAAATCCCGGTTTTTGAGGTGGGTTTTCATGTCAAAAGCGTTTTGTCCGACAATATTTAGGGTAAGTACTGGTACCAATTGGGTCACGAGGCAAATGTGATTTCAAATTTTGGGTCATGTAGAAATAGTTTGGGAGCCTATGATCTAAAGAATGGGTGGCTGGCCCACTGTGTCCAGTCAAAATAGCACTCGAAAAACTTTGGATGGCATTTAATGTTAAAAACGGTCTTCCATGTTCAATCTGATCTTCATGGGGTGACGATGGAGATATGACCGGATGACATTCTCTTTTTTGACCATAAGGTCATTGGGTCGCATGGGCCTTCTGATGGGTTGCTGAACATTGGCAACAAGAATGATGTTCTGCACCTATTAATATGAAAATGTCCTTTACATATGCACAGTGCAATAAGCTGTCAAGTCACAAAGTTTCAGCCATAATTTATCTTCCATTCTGGAGCTATTACAAAAATTATATAAATCAACATTATTTGACCCTACATGACCTTTAATCATGCCTGGTGCTGGCTTAATGGTTGGGGTGGTGGGCTTGGGATCCTAGGGTCCTGAGTTCAAATCCCACTCGGATGTTGAATTAATACTAGGTGGGGTTGACTCTGCCTGTCATCCTTCCGAGGTCAGAAAAATGAGTGCAAGGTTGCTGGTATCCTGTGTCGGAGTGGCGACCCATCCAGGATTGTGCCCAACAGCCAAGGAGATTCCTTACGCAGCATCAACGCTCTGCAAGGAGAATGGTCCCAATGGATGGTGACCTTTAATGACCTACAAATGGCCTTTAAGGTCAAAAGTGGGAATGTTGTCCGGTCCCATCTTAATCGCCACCCATGTGAAGTTGATTAAGCATGGATGACTGTTTGTAACACAAAATGCAATCAAAAGTTTTTTTGCATCCCCTGGCTGTCCCACTCATTAATATGGACATTTTAAACTATGCCACTCATTTCATCACCAAAATAATTCACCAAATGTCTGTCCGTCCGTCCGTCTGTCTGTCTGTTCCCAGGTACCGCAAAAACGGCTGAACCGATCGCAACCATTTTTGGGTGTGTAATCATGGGACCCCTTGGAGTAAAATAGGCATAACATTACCCCCCTTGACGGCTCCCATAGGGAGCGGGTGTTTCTAGTTAACAAAATGTTGTTTTGGCCTCTCCACACTCATCACAATGAATCTATTTCTTATTACTTGGCGAAATCTTCGATTTTGTCAAGTATGTTGGTCTGTTTCCGTTTGTTGTTTGTTTGTTTGTCCGGTCGTCTACAGCCCAAACGGCTGGACCAGTCGTTCTTAAATTTTTAACCTGATAGGCAATCCACCTGAGACGGTCCGCGTCCAAACCCCGTCTTAATCGGACTAAACGTCGCGACGTGACGTCATCACACAACGTGAAAACACATTTTTGGACATAACTCAGGACATAAGTCGCTATGACTTCCGGTTGACGCCAAATTAAACTTCATTCAAATATCTAAATGATTACTAAATGCATCTTAATTACAAATTACGCATAGTTTTCGCAAGCGTATGACGTCAAAGTTTTGCCTATTGACGTCATTTTTTTTAAATATTTACGCTCGTGTGCAGCCGAAACTACTGAGGCAATCGTTCTCAAATTTTAACACGTGATAGCCAATCTTGCTGAAATAGTCTGGATCAAATCACGTCATAATCGCACTTAACGTCACGACGTAACGTCAAAAAAAGGTGAAACAAGCTTTTGAACATAACTCAGTAACCGGAAGTCGTAGCGACTTCCTGTTGACGCCAAAACAAACTTCAATGGAATATCTAAATGTTTTAAAATGCATGTTAGTACAAATTATGCACAGTTTTCGCAAGCGTATGACGTTAAAGTTTTTAGCTATTGGCGTGATTTTAAAAATATTCTATTCGTTCTACAGGTCACAATTCTTAACCGATTTGGATGAAATTTTAACAGCTGATAGAAATCCACAGTTGCAAAAAGATATGTGACTTTTTGTGATGTTCAAGACCAGGATTCTGCATCACTTTATATTATCGCCCATTATAAACCAATGGGTAATTTTGTGAATTACACATGGCTATTTCTCAAACAGTTTTGCACTTATTATATTGAAACTTATACTGTCTATTTATGCATGTATTATTAACATGTGTACAAAGTTGATCGAAATTGACCCAGGTCAAGGTCAGGGTCACCCAAAACATGAAAAAACACATATAAAATAAATATTTTTGTTTTACAACATATTTCAAACCTGATAACGGGATCGTAAAGCTGGTTGAAAAGCAATGTTCCTAGGTATTTTCAAATATTTTCTACGATCAGAATGAAGGCAACAAGCACCGATGATAAGTTGTTGAATGTCACATGGTGGCTTTAAATGAGTTGTGAAAATTTTCAATCTGCTGCCGTTACCATGACAACGCGCGCCTGATAATTTTATTGTGACGTCGCGTCATTTTATTAATGTACGAACAAATAAACACCACATATTCCATGACATTGCAGCTTGGACCACCACACAGAAAGGTCAACTAATTCGCCAAGTGTGGTGCTAAGCACGATTTTTCATTTATTTCATATTCAGTCATTTTTAAGCACACACTGTCAAAGTACTTCTTATTGTATGTGTATCGCATAGGTATGACAATAAACTCATTATCATTGCTATTCCATGAAATACCTGCAAACATCAACATTCTATCTACATATGTTCCTTAAAAGATCTCAATATATTCAGATGAGGCAGGTAATGAACTGACATCCTGTATGTAATCCTCACACATGTGCATTTCATAGGGGAACCCTCTCCCACTTCCCAATCCCTCTTCCTCTCTTCTTTCTCCACCATAACTCACCTGAAGTGTCCATGTGATACAGTCCTTGTGCGCATCCAGCTGTGTCACATTCTGCAGGCGCTCGAGCAGAGTGAACATACCTGGGCTAGATGTTCCACGACTACCTGCAGCGCTTTGCCACCCACTTACTGGCCCTAGATATAGTGGAAAAGAGCAAAAAAATTTCAAGTTAGATAATTCGTTACAGCACAATATATCAACATGCAACAAAGGAGGGGATGCTGCACGTAGCCAAAGACCTTGTACGTTAAAAAAATATTAACGTGACAGAACGTATGTTCAAAAAAAAAATTTATGTGATATAGAACAGTTAACATAAGAATCAATTTTTTTTTTCATTGTTGCAAGGCATAAAGGACATGCAATGTATATACAATGATAGGACAGAAAGGAAAATGCCTTACGTAGGGCTTTGAGTGAGAATGTGAAGTTGGATTCAGTTTCACCTGCACTCTCCAAATGCTGTTTCTCCACCTGGAGTGCCATCATCACGAGGTGCAGTACCTAGCAGTGCAAACCACACGTCACACACGACATCATGCCAAGTATGCTGTAGGCATATAACCAAAATGACGACGGGCAGAAAAAAAAGGATGCGATGAGAAGGTAAACAGGCCTGACCTTCTGCAACATTGCCTCAGTCCAGGCTTGGCAACGGGGGTCCTGCACCCAGTGGAGAATGGTCCCAAGTACACAATTGAGTACGTCCGCTTGAAGCAAATTTTCCAGGCTGGCAAACATCGGTAAAAGGGGTGGCATCTCTGGTGGGGGGAACACTGCAACCACCAAAGAGTAAAAGAAGGTAAAAGCAAACATAAGAATTGGTCACAATGATCACACAGAGTGACACATAAGGAGCTCACATGTTAGCAAAGAACATAAAGTGCTGAAGTTCACTTCAACACAAAGTCTTACTTTTTAAATACCCAAGATCCAAACTGAAATGAGGGCAACAATAAAAGTTTGCATTTCTATCAACGAATAAAGATTATTGATGTTGCTGAGATTGATCATAACACAAATGAACAACTCGATGTGTCAAAAGCACAAAGGCCAAAAACCCAGTATTTCAGATATAGAATTGCTTTCAACAGGCAACTACACAAGATGGGTGTTTAAACACCCATCTCTAAAGAAAGGGTGGGAGAGCAGGGGCAGTGCCTTGCAAGTGGGGATTAAACCCAATGTCAAACAATAGTTAATCGATAACAAGAGCGAGAATTGATTTGCAATTCATGTTCCCTCCCAGTCACAATGAGGAAGAAGAAACCCTATGACTTGGGTCTATTCGGCAAAATAAAAGGAAAAGCAATTTTCATGAGCCCATGCTCGCGAAGCAAAAAGCAGGGTTAAGCAATTGGTCCTGCATGTACGTGCGTGCGTACGTACGTGCCTGCATTTTGTCATTCCATTTTCACTGGAACCGCTTGTCGGATTGACACAAAATTTTCACCATGTGTGCAACTACTCATGTAGAATGTTTTAATGACAATTATGACATCGTAGGTCACGTGGTGTGGCAGCCGTGTTGGACAAAAAAAGGAAAAACTTTGGACCTCTGTATCTCCGAAACAGCTCCATGAAAAAAAATTGAAACTTGGCATATGGCAAGTACTCCCCATAGGGAATAAGTGTGCATTTTTATGATGTCATCGGTGCCTTCGTTATGACGCCATGATTGCATAAGTAGAATGCTACATCCAATCAGTATGAAAATTTTTGAGGGTCATCTAGGGATAAATTGGTCAATAGAAAAAAATTTTTATGACATCATCGGTCACATAATGTTGTGATGCAGCCTCTTTTTATTTTAAAACATTCAAAAATCTTCTTCACCGAAACAGCTGAACAGATCGAGAAGAAATTTTACAGTTATGACCACCTATCCATGAGGAACAAAAAGATCCCCACCTATGATGTCACAGATCACATGGTTTGGCATCCATATTGGATTTACCCTAAAACTTTTAAAAGTCTTCTTCTCCAGAATGGCCGGACAGATTGAGGGGAAACTTCACACACGTTCCCCAAGCCTTGGGGATACCAGGGTGTTCATGAAAAATTGAGAGGTCACATGGTTTGGTAGCCATATTGGATTGAAGGAAAATATTTTTTTAAATTATCTCTTGAACCGCTGCATCAATCGAAGTGAAGCTTCACAATTATGATCTCGTAGTGATGGGGAATATATGTTTTAAATTTCAACCTGATCGGACGCATGGTATGGCAAGCAAGAATTTTTTTTATTTTAATCTGAGCTCTGTTTTTTATTTTTTGATAAGGCTCACTTTGCTGTGCCTGGATGGGTTTGAGGGTAGAGGGGTAGCAGTTGAATATGTTAGAGGGTATGGGGAAAAAAAATCTGAAAAACCACAGGTGGGAAAGGACAAATGGACAGCAAACCTATAATCCCCTCCAGTGAAACTGGTAGGGGACTAATAACAGACATTCCCATGGCAAGTTGCAAAGAACTGGATATAAATAACGAAATTTTAAAAACCCGACCTGCCGTCTGTGTATTGAAAAGAGAAAAGAAAAGAAAAAGCAGAAGTTTGCAGAACACAAACGTTCCTATGTCCATAGAATATGCAAATGGCTCTGAAACAAACCATATACTGTACATGCAAACATATATACACAGAACCTTGGTTCATACATGTCCATCTGACTCGCTCACACATCTGCTTTGCCGACATGCACAAATTACTAATCTCAGCTTTAGGCTCAATAAATGCACAATCAGAAACAGAATGCGAGATTTAGTGGCACAAACATAATTTAGAAATCTGTAATTCAATGGAAAAGGTGCGCCAGTGTGCAGATGACAACTTACAAGATGAAAATAAAGCTTCAAAATTCTAAACTCCATGGGTTGGGCCATTTGGCATTTCCATCTGAGTAAATACATCATGATGCTGGAATCCCAAGCTCAAATCCCATATACCATAATGAATTATTTAATTTGCTATGATATCAATTTACAATCCATGTAAAAATATGGACTCGTAATGTTCTTTCCCCACCGATGCTCTCATGAACTATTTTATGAGTCTGAGATCAGGATTTAGAAAATAAATAAATAAATAAAACAAAAAGAGTCGAGTCAAGCACACACACGTCTTAACTTTCAAGCAACTAAGGTCCTTTTAGTGGTGGAGTGAAGCAATTGATTACCGGTATATTCAACCTGGTAAAATATTCTCTTTATATATTCACATAAAGCCGATAAAAGGTTGTTTTGCATAACAAGGCCGACAACGCGTTGTGTACCTCCATTTGTGAAATGCTACAAAATGTTTATAGATGTGCGGAAATAATCTTTACACTTCGACCTAGTCTGCTTACATGAGGCACATCCCATGCTCAAATGTCACACGTTGCTTGTTCTTTTGGCTTGGTTTTCTTTGAGTCTCAATTTCAGGATATAAATGTACCTCCAAAGTGCATATTACCCAGAAATCTTGCAAACACTCCATGTTTGCTTCGGTAATCAGTCTCTTCAGGAATACCCAATGAATTAAATCAACAGTGCAGTATGTCTATTGAGGTATGCTAACCGTCATGGGAAGCAAGAGACTGACGTTTCGTACATTAAACCCCTCATCGGAGCAAATAGCAGCTCCTTTTAATTGCATAAGAGGGTGCAAAATTTCAGCAATTAAACCAGTGATCTACACTATTTTTTAGAAGGGGATCACTTTTGCCAATAAGACATCAGTGTGAGAGCTGCTACACCGCCTGCAGAACTCCAAAATGGCTGCTATTAGGCCCCGCCTCTACGTACTCTTTTCTTTCTTTTTCATTGTGGTTACTGGGCTGCAAACATACTTGTTTGCAAACTGCCATCTACTGATGTAGTGATGTTACTTCTACGCTTTGCATTGGAACACTTATTTGAAACCATTGGGTCAATTTGATAGCATTTATGGCAGATTATGATGGGGCGTTTTCACATTTGTGTATTATCGGCCATGCGTCAGGGGCCGCACTATAGGCCACCAGGGGCTGCCAGTGGCTCGTGGGCCACGCAATGAAGAACAGGGAATTAAACCATACATTTCAATTAAGGCTTTGGTGTGAAGATCGAGATGATCATAACCGAGGTTTAAATGTCATAACAAAAGTGAATACTGATTACAAGAATGTGATGAATTGAAAGTCAAAATGCCATGAATGTTCAATGATATGCATATTATAATGTTTAAAATTGCTCAATATGATAGTTCTATGTCGGTGACCTAAGTCCGAAGCCCAGCTGAACTTCAACCTCAGACATCAACTTGGTGCGATTTACTCAATGCTTTCCCACGGATTAACTAAAATGGCTATTACATTACCCCGATTCCATTTTTGTTTCACCTCATCAAATGGAAGTTCTTGCACCCAAATCCACCATTCCAAAAAAACAATCTTGCTGGAGGACATAAGTTCTTCGCATGGTCCAGTCCCCTGGAAGCGTGGATGTCTTCATTCTTCCATTCTCAATAATGCTCTACTTTCATCGACGCTTGTTTCAGTTGTTAGAGCTACGTCATCTACCTCCAATCTAAACAAGCTTCTTAATATTTATTTAAAATTTTTTTTTTCCGGCAGAGCTCCCTTTTTACCTTTCTATTACAATGTATACACAGTACGTCAAGTGACAAGAACTCCATCTTCCATGCTTTTCTTGCTTCTTTTTTTTCCTCCATTTTATCCCTTTCTCCAAGTATCACATGGAAATGCTGTGGGTTTAAAAGCATCACATTCACCATCCAACTCCTCAACCTCCCCTTTCTCATGATCTCTCCTCTTCCCCCCCATCAACCTCTTCTTCACACATCTTAATCTTATGCTGTCTGTGCTGGCCTTTTGCCCTTGCTCATCGAACTCTCCACCTGACACCCAATTTACTTCGGCCTCTACATTTCCATCTATGCCTGTTTGGTTCAGTTGCTCTTGTCCAATTAATCAATATTCTAACCACGATTCTTCAAAATAGACGACCCTGTTTTAAGACCAAATGATGTTCCACTTCCTCCTTCAATTCGGTTGCTTTCCTTCTAATTCCATGAGGTCCTGGAGATTTCCAATTTTGCTCGTCATGCACCTTCAGAGAGCTTACGAAGCACGACTGTTTTATATGATTTCCCAGGGCTTCCGTTCTCAATGTTTCAGACATTTAGTGTAGGTGTGATTCTCGCTACAGATTTGAAAATTTTCGACTTGTTCATTTTGACTTTAAATCTCTGCTTGAAACTTGTAGGACTTCTCTACATCACAATTTGTTCAGTTAGTACTCCCATAACTGTGCAAAAGTTCACCATTATTCATGTTTTGTCTGACTTCCTACCATGATCCCGTTGGTAATGGCAAAGTGACCCCAAATGGGGTCATGATGAGAACCACTCACTGGCCTACACTGTTCAAAAAAAAAAATCGGAATAAAGGGAAAGTGACGATTCTGAAAATAAGTACCATTTTAAAGAATACCACTTTATTGAATATGCATGACTGGTGTCAGCGAAGGAATATATTGTTAAAAACACTACAACTAACAAAATAAAGAAAGATTTAACACTTTTATTTCCCCCCAAAGTTGTGATTGGCTTTCAGAATTTTGATTGCTTGTGGGAATCCCTCAATGCACAGCAAACCACAGAAACCCAGAGCCCTTTTTTTAATGCAACGTAACTATGCCTTGTAACTTCTAAAATCCTTTACTTGACTGAAATTTTTTTCCTGTTGAGGGGCACGGCACACACAACAAACTACATTTATAATGTACAATAATAAATGGGCATTGTTGTTTTAAAAAGCGCTAAAAATGAGCTGCAATAATGAAAATTTAAAATAATTGACGCATAACTCACCAACAACCTCTCCATTTTGCTTTTTCCCCTTCCTTTGTGATTCTTCTGCCTGAAAAAGTGACATTTTTACTGTCAGCAGTATTCATTCAAGGTTATCATGCTTTTCCAAATGTGTGAATTAACTTTGAATGACACTAAAGTTTGCATATCTCAAGACAATTGTTACCCCGCACACGAAGCGAAAAGCAGGATTAAGCAATTGGTTCACTCTGTCTGTCTGTCTACAGATGTCAGTCTATAATCAAGGAACAACTTGATTTCAATTGAATTTTATATTTTGAACAACGCAGAACACAAATCTGCAGTTAAGAAGTAATTTGGCTCTGAATTTGGCAAATTGTACGGAATCTCATCAAGAGCACACAGAGGAGGAAGGTAAAAAATTTTTTGGTCTTTCTGCCTATCTGGCAGTCAAACAAAATTCCAAACAGGAAACTTACTGTTTTTAGGGACATCATAAGGGACACAACCAACAGGCATGGATAACTAATATAACATGTTAAATAAGATGGTGTAAAAGATGCTGCATCAACAGCAGTAAATTCTGAAGAAGAAAAAATTTCCACAGCCTTTAAAATCTATATTTTCTTTCAATTGAATTATATACTTGAACACTGCAGAACGTTAACTGAACAAAGTGTGTTTTTTTCACTTGGACACAAATCACCTTTTTGTCACTTCCAAAAACCTCCAGTTTAGTTTGGACCAATCAAATTTGCAGGTCGTGCTCTCAGCGTTGGGGAATATCGAGATTCAGCCAAAATGACAGCTCATTGGAAACGCAGATCATGCTCGGAAAACAAAGTAAGAGTTGTTGCTGCGAAAATTCTTTTTTGAGTTTATTTCTTACTTTGAGATGTTGAGACCTTTTTGCATAACAATCTTGGTCAAACCATGGCTTGTTACCACCGATATTTACAGTCCTACGGGGCTTGTACGGCTTACTTGTTCATGTATTTGATGTAGATTTATCCTTCATCAAACCCAGCAGCTTCGCAGGATTCAGACAAATATCACACAAGTGATTTGTGAGTTCATCAAGCTTACCTTGATCTTGTGAATCATATTGTATATTACAAGCTTCTCTGACAAGTAAGCAAGATTTTCAGCATTAAAAGAAAGATGATCCATATACTCATCAGCATGTTGAGGCAACCATTTACCCTGACCCATGATCAACATTAAACAAATCATCATTGAGATCGACAGTAGTAGCCCGAGACAAATGACAAATAGAG
The DNA here is from genome assembly GCA_035128595.1 of Eptatretus atami. Taxonomy (NCBI): domain Eukaryota; kingdom Metazoa; phylum Chordata; class Myxini; order Myxiniformes; family Myxinidae; genus Eptatretus; species Eptatretus atami. Next base: position 72,483,544 of record CM068964.1, read on the forward strand.
CTACCAGTACAGTTTTTGATGGTTACTTCTGCAGGGCTATGAACATCAGCCAAACATGGGTCATAATAACCAACTTGAATATCTACAATTCTGGACATAAGAAACGGTGACACCAAGATGGAATCGACCGTACTTTCACCATTAGTTTTATGATGGGAGTAATTTCCTTTACTAAAGGCGACACCAAACCTAGCATTAACAATCTTCAAATCAAGACTCTTACATGTTCGATCATCTCATAACCATTATTGGTGATCACAGTATCAAGATTAAATCTGTCATTCAGGATGCCAAGCAGTTAAATATTTTGTTTACTTTTGAATAGGTCATTATTAACAATCAATACCAGCAACAATAGCAATGAACTCTTCAATATCAATAAAGTCGTTTAAAAGACCGGTTCTTGAATTGAAGTCACCAATTAATATTAAGGGCATGTCAGAATTACTACCAAAGTTTATAATGTCTTCTGCAATAAGATCAAAAATAAAATTGTGATGGAACACTGAACCCTCATGCGCAATATATACAGCACCAAGGACTATTTCAAGGCCAAAAGCCACCTTGTTGACCTTCAGCCACAAAACATGTTCTGAACAGGAGTCCGGAATTAATTAAATATGGTCAAAGTGAATATCTTTTACCGGTACACAAAGACCATGCAACCCAGCAAACTTATGAGTAGGAGACTTCTTCATAAACACTGGGTAGAAGTTCAGAAATCAATCCTCTTCAAATGAATCAGTTTTGGTTTCAAACAAACAATATCAAAATCCTTAATATAAACATCAAGGACGCCATGCTAAGCTTTGCTGGCTACACCACACACATTGAGACCCACAAACCTGTTGGGTGTAAACAGATTAGAAGCACAACAGTGATCTGAATCAATTTTTTTTTTCAACATAGATACAAACAAGAGCTATAAACGTCAATACTGTCACAAGAAACACAACTGGCAGTTGCTATATCAAAGGGAGCGGGCCTGCCCTATGCATCCAGGTAAAAGTGCAGGCCACGGACTTTACTCTCTGGCCATCCAATGCTGAAAAGTTCTTCTGGTGAATCATGAACTCTTTTTATCTCTTTTTCACTGACGGAGTGCAGATAGTAAATCCGTCGTTCCACTGTCCACACTTGTTTCACGTCAGGATCCTTTCTCAGCTCACAAACCAACTAGCTTCTCAGGCGAGTGAGGTCATCGTTCATATATACTTGCTTTTAGTTCTCATTTTCATGCAGGTACTTCTTTCTTTTTTTCATCAGTTTAGATTTGATATCTCTGCGGACAAATCTAGCGATGATAGGACCAGGTCTATTCAAATTAACATTCTGATTATGACCCCTAGCCAGGATCCGATGGGAGCTACTAATGTCAAGTGTTGTAATTTGAACACCAATATAAACGGAAGGTCGACAATCAACTGGTTTGTATCTTCGCTGGAACTTCAGGGATACCAAACACCCAGATGTTGTCTTTCCTGGAGTACTGCTGATGACGAACCAAGTTAAATCTTTGAAGATACATCACTCCGACGAGTCCCGCCAAATGTTTTTCAGACTCTTCTATGTCTTTCACCAGCAACCCCATCAGATCAGCCATCACTTGTTTCATGGATGCAGTAATAGCCGCAGTTATGACACTTACAAGCATGGGTTGCAATGCTGACATGACTTGAGACATGATCTCACCCACAGTAGAACCAATGATCGTTAGAGGTTGTTTAACTTTGCCGCCATGATTCCCACTATTGCCGGAACCATTTTTGCTTTGCGCAGGTTTTCTTTCAACATTTCATCCACTTTCATGGGTGTTAACTTATCTTGTGTTGGGCTCAGACATAGCCTGGTGAATTTCCCTGTTAAAGACATCAATTAGAGATTCAGGAATTATACCATCAATCGTGCTTTCCGAGTCCAACCTCAGAGCATCAAATCTCACTCCCGTAGCAGACACCATCTTCTTCAAAATCATGGGGGTGAAATTGTAATGGACACCATGTTCTCTTCACCATGTGGGACTTGCCTATTTGCCTTTATCTTTCAAGCAGTACATAATTAAGACATACTCACAGGGGTCAAGCAAGACTTCATCTCGACGAGGGTTCACCATCCACCCATGCTTTTCAGTTTAATATACAGTATATACATAGATATCAAGTGAATCGGTTGAAAATTGATGATTTGTGACTTTGACGTTTTGACCTATTGACCTCAAAAAAGATAATCTGCCAGCACACACCCCAGCTTTCCTCTCCACGTGATGGGGAGATACCTGATCTCAATATTTCTAGCAGCCGACATGGCTTTGTTGTCAAGGGCCAACAAACAGCTCTTTTCAAATACAACTGCGGTAAATAGTCAATTGACATTAAAATTAATATCTTGAGAAAGGGTTGTTGTAATAATTAAAGTTTACTGCAGTGACGTGTTAAAAACCAGCATGGTTTCCGGTACTGATACGACCGGAAACTATGCTGCTCATCCAGTAGAAATGTATAAATACCCTGCAGGCTGTTGAATTTTATATCATTCCATGAAGATAATCCGTAACATTACAAGTCCCTGACATACAATGTCTGCTGCCAGTACAAATAAGAGAAAATGTAAGTATCACAGCAGAATTCAAACTGAAAGTTGACGAAAAGGTTGGCTGATTTCTAGATAAGAAGACGACGAGAGTGATGATGACATGGATTTCAACAGACCTGGGGGTATGTTCAGTTACCAAGTATGTACCATTTAAAATATGGATCTTTACTACCCCCATTAATCCACCCCAAATACACCTCTCCTTCAAACTCCTTCAAAACAAAAAAATAAAAAGTAGCTCGCTAGCACATGCCAAGCTAGTCATTCCTTATCAATGGAGCACTTGCTTGAGTGCTTGAGCCACTTGGCGAGCACTCCTACAAGAAACTTGGAAACTCAACACAACCCCACACTTGTCGACTCCGAGCACAGCGACATAGAAGATGGGAACCTTGTGGGCGTTTTACGAAAAACAACTTTTCCATACCTTAATAGCTTTGGAATTATATATTATATATATGAAGGAAAAATTAGATATGCATGTGTCGGTAATTAAATATATCTATATATTAGTAAAACTCTCATCTTGTGTGTGATTATATTTATGTGTCACATCCTATCTGTGTATTACGATAATTCATACAAGTTCATTCCTACATTAGGGAGCATGTAACTCATAGTTGGGATCACTAAATGTTTCAAAGAATGTCGCTACATATTTTCATGCAATTAAACCATGGCTATACATTAAATTATTTCCAAGAATTTCAACTCCGTATACTCCAAGGAGTACATACTCACTCGGTTGCGGTTATACAGTATTTCACCATACGACAATGACATGACCACAAGGGACCAAGTTTAAATTATCAAGGAGATGCATAACAAGGCAGTTTTTTTTTTTTGCAAGTTTAATTTTTAACTGGACGACCGTGAACCCGTTGGGTTCCCGTTATGACAGCGGTGAGAAAAAAATCATTTCAAAGAAAAAAAAAAAAGATAGCTCCAGCGAACTATTCGCTGAGGTTGTTGCATTATCAAATAATCCCAAGAGTACTTGACTTGAGTCGGAATTGATTTTTATTATTTTTTCGTTGCCATTTGAACGAAACTTGATATTGCGCGCAATGTGAAGAAAGAAAACGAGAGAAAAAGAAAGTCGAAGAAATTATTGTGTGTTATCGTCCAAACACAATTTTATTATTCATGAACACGGAAGTATTAGATCAAAATGCGATGTTTATTGTATGCTTAAAATAAATCGTTCTTTGTCTATACTAAATGTGAGATTTTAAAATAAATCACTTCAAGAAAAAAAAAGATAGCTCCAGCGAACTATACTGCTGAGGTGTTTTGCATTGATCAAATCTCCTGAAGAGTACTTGACTGAATCAGGAATTGATTTTTTAATAATTTTTTTCGTTGCCCGATTGAATGAAACTTGATACTGCACACCGCAGGAGAAAGGTGAGTAAGATGTCCCCTAAAATTTTTGCGTATCGTGTCTGTTTGGCTGTATTTCGGAACGCAATACATACATACAAACATACATACATAAATATATATATATATATATATATATATAATAATATATATAATATATATATAAAACACACCAAGATGAGAGTTTTACTAATATATAGATATATTTAATTACCGACACATGCATATCTAATTTTCCTTCTATATATAATATATAATTCCAAAGCTATTAAGGTAGGAAAAGTTGTTTTTCGTAAAACGCCCACAAGATTCTCATCTTCTATGTCGCTGTGCTCGGAGTCGACAAGTGTGGGGTTGTGTTGAGTTTCCAAGTTTCTTGTAGGAGTGCTCGCAAGTGCTCAAGCACTCAGCAAGTGCTCCATTGCTAAGAATGACTTAGCTTGGCATTGCTAGCGAGCTACTTTTTATTTTTTTTGTTTTGAAGGAGTTTGAAGGAGAGGTGTATTGGGGGATTAATGGGGTAGTAAGATCCATATTTTTAATGGACATTACTGCGTAACTGAACATAACCCCCAGTCTGTTGAAATTCCATTCATAATCACTCTCGTCGTCTTCTTATCAGAAATCAGCAACCTTTTCGTCAACTTTTCAGTTGAATTCTGCTGTGAAACTTAATGTTTCTCTTATTTGTACTGGGCAGCAAAGACCATTGGTTTATGGTTTCACGGCGGGGGAACTTGTATGTTACGGATTATCTTCATGGAATTGATATAAAATTCAACAGCCTGCGGGTATTTATACATTTTCTACTGGTATGGCAGTTGATGGTATAATTCCTGAATCTCTAATGACTGTCTTAACAGGGAAATTCACCAGGCTATGTCGAGCCCAACACAAAGATAGTTAACACCCATGAAAGTGACGAATCTCTCTCCC
>CM068964.1:72500789-72511355 GCA_035128595.1 Eptatretus atami
AACCCAAAGGTAAGCCCTTTGCTGTTTCAGACCCTTCCCAGAATTCCTCCACAGCTGCAAAGACGTTCACAAATACTACATCCATGAGAATCCCAATGAGATTTTCTGGTAAGGGTTTTAAACAGCAAAGGGCTTACATTGGGTAGCCTTTCATGGTTGCTTTACACAGCTTCTTCAGCTGGAAGAGCATGGGAGGAGTCTATCTTCTTCTCTTTCTTTCGGCTGCTCCCATTAGGGGTCGCCACAGCGGATCATCCGTATGATCCACATAGTGATTTGGCACATATTTTACGCCAGATGCCCTTCCTGATGCAACCCTGGTCGCCTCTTATGACACAGGGATATGGTACACCTATTTTAACCGGGGTATACACCGGCCCAGTACACTGGTACTCATGTCGCCGACCTCGAAGGATGACAGGCTGAGTCAACCCCCTGGTGTATTAATTCAGTGGCCCAACGGGGCTTGAACTCAGGACCTTTTGGATCAAGCCGCTGCCCTAACCACTGCGCCAACACCAGGCTTTCAGCTGGAAGAGCATGGAAGGAGTCTATATATATATTATTATTATTATTATTATTATTTATTTATTTATTTTAATTTTTTTTTTTTTTAAAGAAGAAGGCACTTCCAACAAAAGTAAAAATAGAATCGACTCTGCTAATTTCAGCAAAAAAGCGAGAGCAGACCCCGTCTCAGGCAACGTTTCACCAGCTATTGTGCCTGAGGAAGCTGGCTGTGAAGCCAGAAAAACGTTGCCCGAGACAGGGTCTGCTCTCGCTTTTTTGCTCAAATTAGCAGAGTCGATCTAATTTTTTTACTTTTGATTGGAAGTGCCTTCTTCTTCTTTAACCCTTGGAGCACAGTCAAGATAATCAAGAAGTGGAAGGCATATGGTACCACCAAGACCCTGCCTAGATTAGGCCATCCCTCCAAACTATTTGACCAAACAAGGAGGTTGCCAAGAAGCAAGGAGGCCTGTACAATAGGGTGCCACGAAGGAAGCCATTACTCAAAAAAGCCCACCTTGAGTCCCGCTTGAGGTATGCATAAAAAACACTCCGGAGATTCTGAAGCCATGTAGCAAAAAGGTTTTGGTCTGACAAAACCAAGATGGAACTAAATAAATGCACAATGTTACGTTTGACGCAAACCCAACACAGCATATCACCTAAGGAACACCATCCCGACTGTGAAGCATAGTGGTGGCAGCATCATGTTATTTTAAACCTTTTAAGCCTATCGACCCTTTAGACTGCTGAGACCCCTTAGACCTCTGAAGAACCTTTAATACGCCCAAGACCCTGAAGACCATCCAAAACCCCCGAAGACCCAAAAAACCCCTAAGATCCTCTAAAACCCTGAAGACCTTTAAGACCACGAAGACCATTTAGACCCCAAAGACCTGTAAGACCCCGGAGACTCCTGAGACCCTTTGGAACCCAACGACCCTTAATACCCCCTTCCCCCAAGAACCTTAATACCCCCAAGACCCTTAAGATCTGGAAGACTCCTTAAGACCTGGAAGACCCTATATGACCATTAATACCCCTAAGACCCCCTTCAGAACTCCATGATCTTTAATACCCCCTTCGACACTTTAGATAAATTTAGATCCCTTCACCGTTTAGACCCATTGAACCTTTAGACCTCTTAAGTCCCTTTTGACCCCTCAGACCTCAACACCATTTAGACCCTTCCACCCTTAATACAGATTTTAGACAGCTTGGACCCATGACCATTTCAAGGTTTAGACCACTTAAGCTTTTTAGACCTTTTTTACATTCTTGAGAGATTAGACTTTTTCGACCCATTCGACCCAATTGCAACGTACCCTTTTAGACCTTCAGAATATCAAAAACCTTTTAAGTGCACACCACACAAACATCTTCAGCTTTCTTTCAAAATACAGACTGTACTTGCTTTCAGCCAGTAATGTGCAAACTCGACCCTCCCAGAGGGGTGGGTACTCTGCGAGACGTTAATAAAGGCGCTCTTATCACATACTCTTGGCAAAACACTTTAGAACCAGACATTACCGTTACATCAATTTAGTCATGAAATTTAGTCTCGTGTTTAATAATCCACTTCATTAAGGGCCTCTCTGAAGGAAGACTTCGATGGTGGGATCAAAAGGTTGGTTGTACTACTGCGCACTTGACCAAATGTATCAAGGTTGGATAACAGAACTTTTAGGGTGACCCTCATAAGTCCATGATATCTCAAGAATATAGAAGCAAAGGGATAATAAATTTTGTTAACAAAAAAGTTGATAGGAGTATAGTTACCACCATGGGTAATGAGGTATAGCTGACATTGCAAGTGGTAGCCATTTGTCAGAGCAAAAAGAGTAAACCTTTTCCTGACAAAGAGGTAACGCTCAAAATGTCGGCCACACTTTGTTTCCCATGGCAGCAAGCAGACTCTCACCGATAAAATTTATTGTTCATCTTGTCCACTGAAGCAGTCCAACACTTGCCTTCACAGAGACCCATAATCTACAAGTTGTTCGCTTCATGATGGAACTCAAATTAACTGCCAATGGTCTGCTATAGACCATTCCATAACAAGCTGCTTTGGAGCAACTCGGCAGTATGTACATGCAAATCGTACTGCAGGCAAGAACCACGTGAATATTATTTTAACAAACATGCGAATGAATAGATTGCGGGAAAGAAATCCGACACAATTTACCTTGGGGTCAGAGCCAATATTTCTGGCGTAATCCGAAGAGCCAAACATGTGGAAGACTTCAAAACGTTTCAACAGCAACATGATAAAGTGGTTTGGATCCATCATTGAAGCACCGACCTGTACAAGAAGCACACAAGGGCATGTTCATACATCGTTGATACCGTCAGGTGGCAGATAGTTGTACGTCGGCACGAGTTGTTCCAATGATGAAAGTGAGAGTTCACCATTCACGACAGACATTATCAATAACTTTTCCCGATCCTTCGCACAATGAGGAAGACTTTTAGTAATAGTGCTTTCAGTCAACATGCTCCTAAACTCTGGAATTTGGTGTCTTTTAAGATTCGCATAGCACCATTGATTAAGGTTCTTTAATCTCATTAAACCTCATCTTTTAATATCTACTTCCTGTTTGCTTGTTTTTTAAATCTTATCCTTACTTATTTGGTGAACTTTTCCAATCATCGCTTCATTCCAACATGAAAAGTGCGATACAAGAAACCGATTTAACTGATTGATTGAAATAACAAAAATACTACAAAGCCAGCATCTTGAAACAACCAAACTGAAACCACCAAAACCAAGTTAACTAACCTGTTCTCAGTATGTCCTATAAAGTTAACGCTCAGATGGAAGAATCAAAATGCTTCGTCTGCGATGAAGCCGGGAAACCGGGAAACCTGAAGAACTTTGTCGAGCGAGTAATTTTAACATTGACATTAATCAGATCAGCTACCATCCAGGTAGGTGACGCCAAAGTATTGGATAAACTAAGTGTAGTTGATCCTGTGAAGTGCTTCGTATCATTATACGACTGTGCCACAGCTGTGGGGAATCGCTAGTCACTTGAAGGTCAATGGAATGACCTGTTCAATAGTTTTGCATGCATACACATATTGTTCCGGTGCCTTGTAGTAATGATTGGAAGACGCCGCCCAGTCAGTTGCAATGATCGAACATTCAATGACAATGGCTTTGAATGGAGCGCAGCAGTTGAACCCATATCAGACCCCAGTTCTTGCTTGCGACATAGATACTGCTTTTTCCAAGAACATTCGACGGACATGGTCAGATATGTTTGATGACAAATTAGTTTATGTTTGGCTGTTTGCATATTGTTATGGCAGTTTTGAAAGCAGCAGGAATCTGAATGGAAGAAAGTGGAGAGACAGATCTACTCACCAAAACCAACATGGCTACATCAGGCAAAAGCTGACTCGTATCTACGATAAATGGATGAGGTGTGTGCGTGTATGTGTGTGTCATGTTTTTTGTGGAGTTCTGCTGGAGCATTCTGATGTGGAATGGGACACCCCAAATGATCTCCTGAGTTGATTAAGTCAATTAACTACAAAGAACCCAGAAGAATTCCCATGTTAAGGTGTCTAAAACAGCTTTAATCGGTCCTATTGCGGCATGGCATTCTAAATAAATAAATCAAAGAATGATAACATTGTAAGAAAGCATGTATTAATCAATACCAATAATATCAACAACAATAATAATCGTAGTATAATTTGGCAATAATAATAACGAACGTAAAAATCTCCGCCCTGGCCCAAGCACATCTGAGTTTGGTGAAAGGCAAGCTAATGCTCAAGCAGTATGGCAGGCGTGTATGCTACAAGGCCATGAAAACCGATGGGAATTTGGTCCAATGGACCAACGGGCCCACGTGTATTATAAAAGCAGCACTTTAACGCACAATATGATGTCCATGTGATGGAAAATACATCAGTGACGAATCAATTAAATACATTATCCATGACTTCTGTGAAATGGCTAGGTGCTCAGCTTCATGCCACGGTGTAAGGGCAGCAATTCAGTGCATTGTTATTTGAACATTTGATGGACATTATATCAGGGGATGGGATGGTTGCCATTTAAGTCAGCAATGATTTTCCTCCAGTATTACATCAATCCTCAGATGTGGGAAATCAATCAATTTACCGATCAATCCTTTCCAAATGGATGGGCTGACATTGCACAAAGGCCTCTAAAGTCTACGTAAGCTGACTGATAACTACGGTTAAGAGTGTAGCAGCTAACACTACTTTTAAGAGTGGGCGGTTGATTAATTAAGCCAATTGGGCGGAGACTTTCAAAGTCTCTAAAACCAAAGCCGGAAGTTCATATTAACTTTAATTTCTTATTTCCTGGTCACAATTCAAAATCCCCATTAACTGGGTCGTGAGTGGATGGCTGGGCACCTCCTGGTGGTTATGACTCTTGCAGCAAGTGCTGGTATGGTAGAAGGGTTCATGGTAACCACTCTAGTAAATATGTGCTACTCCTATACACCCCTTCATAGACACCTTGCCAATTCAACTCTTGGAGGGAATCCACTACATGCTGTTCATAGCCAATGGTCTCCAAACAGAAATGGTTATGGTATAAACCATGCATTACAGCCCTGTGGGCTAGGTTGCAGGTACTGTTTTTACAGCGCGTGCGCTGTATACAATAGCAGCGAGTTTGAAATGTCCCCGGCGTCGTCTACCACGTCTCCGGTGGGTCCGGTGTCCCCCCCCCCCCCCCCATTGCCTTCAAGACAGCAATGTCGCGCGTCCGGTAGATGCATTGCGTAACCTCGACGGAAATGGCAACAATTGACGGAAATACCCGGTATTTCAATGGAAATTTGTGAAACTAATGTGTTATATATGTGAAAACCATTTAATTTATTGCTTTGACGGAAAAAAACGAAGAAACGCTCCCCTCATGTACGAACGAACGAACGAAAGACGTCATTTCCGTCCACCATGGCATTTCGCGCCGAACGCAGAAAGCTAAGTTCTTCTTATGCCATCATTCTCTTTAATATTAGCCATAAACAAGTGTTTCGTCATGCATTAGTAGTTGAAATTTACTTACAACAAGAACGAAAAAATAATCTCCTCAGATTCAACAAGAACGAAAAAAAAAACCCGAAAACATCACGTGCAGGACAAGACCAATCGAGCTGAAGGAAAGGATACTGTAACTGCACTGCTCCTGATTGGTCAAAGGACACCACGTGTGTTGTGTGGGCGGTGTTATGCACCGAGGATTCCAGGCTAAGTTTTCTCATGCCATCATTCTCTTTAATATTAGCCATAAAATGTTTCTCATGCATTAGTAGTTGAAATTTACTTACAATCATTCTTTTGCGCCTCCTGCCACGCTGTATCGAACGATTTCATTCCTTCTGTTATATATAAAGGTGCTTATCACAATAATAACAAGATTTTTACATTTCAAATAATAAGTATGCTTTTTAATTGTTTTTCAACTGAAAAAGCATAAATTGCATATTTTAACATTAGTGTACTCATTTGATTCACCACACGCGCTGTATTGAAGGATTTCACTTGTTGTATGACGATGAGCTTTGGTCTTTGGGTCAAGGTGCATGTAAATTAGTTTGACAAGCTTGGTTTAATTGGGCACTTGAGATCAAAGTACATGTGCTTAACCTTGCTATATTATTTGGTTATTTTACCTTTATCCATAAAATGGTACCTCTTAACATGAGATTATAGCATAAACATGGCAATGGTCAGTGAGCCAGAAATGCATCGATGGATTGATTCCTCTGCTGAGGGTGGCTGGCATTCCCACAAGGCTTTCATAGCTTTTCGGCTGACTGACACAGTTGCAGTTGATACTTCAGTTAGCAGTGGGTGGTAAGTAATGCAAAAACATATCAACACTCAGCAAAAAGCCAAAATCCTTATATTCCTTTCTGAAGGAGCGAAAGACGTTAAGGCTGCAGAGTTTTTGCAAAACTTCCCCGTTATTCCTTGTGACATAGAGAAAGGAGCATGTACAAGCAGGAGAGTGAAAGTGCAGTATATTCCTTACATGTGTCTTCAAAGCATTACAATCCATTCATGCAATTACTACATGTGCAGAAGTATCTTGAAAGGAAAATTATTATCGTCAAACTAGCACATACTAAGAAGCAAAAAAAAATATTGCTCCAACATCAACTACGTTGAAAAACAATTAAATAATATCAAAATTCGATGATCAATTGTATAAGGACAATCAACCTCAACACATGTTTAAAATCCCCGGTGTTTGCCACCGTCAGGAATGCATCAACACACCTGGAGCATTATGATATCTTTGTCAAACATCTCTCGACGACAACGAACATTCTGGTAATAGTAAACCTGTTTCAAAGGGAGACATGTGCAAAAAAAAATCAATCAATCAATCAATCAATAAAGCATTTTGATAAGTAATGCAGATAAGCAGGAATGAACAACAAAACAAAAATGTTGTACTAATTGCAGGATAAGGGAATAAGGCAAATGTTACAGTTGGGTGAGATTCAGTGTCCGTTTGAATTGGCGGTTGTTCAAACTCTAGCGCAGTAACCAGATGGACTTAATGGGTTGCATTATCAAGCAATTATTTAAAAAGGTAATAAAAAGCAGGGTGTTGAAATCAGGATTAAAGCAGAATAAAAATTCAATCACGCAGTCCAGTAAAGAAAAATGTTAATTTTGCAAATCACATATTCAGAGGTGCTGCCACAAGGAATGGGGGGAATGACTGCAAACAGAGCCGGTGATTTTCAGTTGAAAAATTTTTTTTTGAATTCCATTTGAATGTTGAAAAAATGAAAATAAAATTATCAACAGTAAGTGGGGGAAAATGTGGAAACTGATACATGGGACGTAGCAATTTAATCTAAATTATTCTTGATTACGATGCCCATGAATGTTAACGTGCATAAGCGTTAGTACGCAGATGTGGCAGTCTGTACATTGACATAAACACAACGTGGGTTTTGTTTTTGATTTAATAATTTATGGCAATCTCATCTGTACTTTGACGATGTTTAGCGTAAAGTTTCTCTCAAGGGTGCACCTGACCGTCATTTTGTTTTCACCGGCAATCGTATTTTTAGGGAATATTTTCACTGAACTTCCAACAAAGTGGGGTGACTTTCATGCCTGGTGTTGGCTTAATGGTTAGGGTGGTGGGCTTGGGATCCAAGGATCCCAAGTTCAAATCCCACTTGGTTGTTGAATTAATACCAGGTGGGGTTGACTATGTTTGTCATCCTTCTAAGGTCGGCAGAATGAGTGCCAGCTTGCTGGTATATTGTGTGGGAGTGGCGACCTGTCCAGGATTGTGCCCAATAGCCAAAGAGACTGCTTAGGCAGCGCAAACGCTCTACACAGAGCATGGTCCCAATGGATGGATGGATGGATGGATGGATGGATGGGGTGACTTTCAAATCAAATTTCACTTTCACTGGGTCTTCGAGAGAGTGAATTCTGGGTGTAGACGGTATCCCTTGTGGATGGAATTGCGGTGTTTTGTGGGGGGGGGTAACTATTTTTCAAAATTATACTATGGAAATAAAGTCTGTGGAGAATTGCACATGCAAAAATCAGACACAATATAGCGAATATATTATTTGTAATTCAACCTAATGTTCACTTTTTTCTGTAATTTATGATATTCCGCTTTTATCAGATTCAGTTTTCCATTTCAAGTCACCGATTCCATGAATTACGTCTGTTTTCAACAATCACAGAAAATCACGGAAACTACAAACATCAGGGCCCAGCAGTGCTAAATATGTATGTGCAGGATGTGGATGTGCAGAGGAATCACAAATTATTGGAGATTTAAAAAATATTTAACAAGGATTATAATATATATACCACCCACTGTTCATCACGACATGAAAGTTGGAAGAGGGATGAGGAGGAGGGGTGGGGGAGCAAGAACAAACGAAGAGATAGGGGGAAGGGTTGGAGGGAATGGATGGAGGGAGGGGATGGATGCAAAGTGGATTCACAGCAAGTTCCACAGTTGTTCATGAACACACGATACTCCAATCACAGTGTCGAACACAGTGAAGAATGAATGAGCGAATGAATGAGTTCCAACCGCTTTTCCTCATTCTACCACCGAGGTCAGCAACCTGCGGCCGCGCGGGCCAAATGCGGCCGCGCAGCTCCTCCCGTGCGACCCGCGCGCGCCTTGTCCGATTTCCATTAGCGTGGGCCCGCGAAAACATTTTCTGAACCCACGGCAAATAACATATGTGGACATATATTCTTCCACAATCACAGTCTCTGTACGTCACAATAAATTATTTCTCCTCTAGTCCACTTAACTGGTCTTAATAATTTTTTGTTGTTGTTTCAGATGGCTTAAGGTACCCTCACTATGAAGAGAAGGCTGTTAGACGAGAACCGCTCCTCAAAAAGAATGTAGCGTTCTCTTCGCGAGCCGCACAAGGAAGCTTTGTATCATCTGCCACGAGACCGCCCGTCATGAATGTGCAACGTGAAGCGTCACTTCACTTCGGTGCACCCCAGCAAGCTGCGCTTGCCTGACGACAAGAAGAAGCGAGTTCCGCGCTCATGATCCCAGCTGAAAAGCAGAGTCGCCTTCATGAAGAGGAGCGCTCTTCGACGCACCTGCTCAGAAGCAACACCTCGCCAGCTACCGTTGTACACCTTGTGGCGCACCAACTCAAAACCGTTTACCGAATGGAATTCCTCAAGGAGTGCATGATGCCTGGTATGAACGTGTGTCCTGACAACAGTCGAAGAAGTTCGCGCCATCAGCCCGTCTCCAGGAGCCTTGACCCGCCATAAGAGGAGAGCCGCCATGTCCGGGGCACCCTGAAGAGCATGTGTCAGTCCGCTCGCTTCTTCTCCATCGCCTTGCGACAGTCGACTGACATCAAGGACACGCTCCATGCTCATCTTCTCCGTGCGGCGAGACGACTTCGTCATCTTTGAGGAGTTCACCGACTCATCCCACTCACGTACACCACCTGCGCGACCGTGTGCAAGCAGTCACAGACTGGCTGAAGGAGCGGACCTCGACCTCTCCGCATCTCCGCATCCGACGACCACCAGCGCCATTGTCGGGACAAGAAAGGCTTTGCGGCGCTCTTGTGAAGTACCTGCGCAGCCTTGACACCAGAGGATGTGAAGCGCTTCACTGTCTGGGTGCACCAGGAGGCTCTGTGCGCCAATCTGTGACCATTACGAGGTCATGACTGTTCGTTCAGGCGGTAACTTTGTTTGCGCCGCGCTCTCAACCACAACAGTCCGCGATCTCCTGGCTGACGCTGAGGCAGAGTTCGGCGACCTGATCTACTTCGCGATCCTTTGGCTCAGGCCGAGAAGATGTTGGAGAAGTCTTCAGCCTGAGGGATGAGCTGGCGTCTTTCCTGCAGGAGAAGGGCAATCCTGTCCTTCAGTCGAGATCCCGCATGGGTGTGTGACCTCGGGTTCCTGGTGGACATTACTAGACATCTAAACGAGCTGACATCCACTCTGCAGGTAAAGATGTCTTGGTACCTGACCTCCTCCGCCTTCGTGAAGGCATTCGAAGCAACTTCGCCTGTGGGAGCATCAGCTCAACCAGAACAAATCACTCACTTCGCCCCGGATGCTGACTGCCCCGACCCCCGCTGCCTGCCGTCGCTACGCCGCTGCCCTGTCTGAGCTGGGAGGCGAGTTCGAGAGACGCTTCAAAGATGTGCGCGCCTGTTAGAAAGAGTTCAAGCTATTCTCCGCTCCCTTTGATGTGGATTCTGTGGATGTGGCTGACGACCTTCAGCTGCCTAAACCAGGCCGCGGGCCACTGGGCCACGTTCGGGCCACCTCGCGGGCCGCACCCCCTCCCAACCCGAAAAAAATAACAAACACACCTAAAATCAATGATAATAAATGTAATTGTAAATGAACCTTAGACTTGCAGTATCACAATGTGAAACAATTAATGTGAAGGCTGGTGATTCTTTGATGCAGACAGAGAGCAATGTCCGGCTTGATGGAGGAGAGGCCAGGAGGAGGACGTCTTGAAGATGAGCGTCTGTAAGCTGTGCTCTCGTCTTGTTCTCG
>CM068964.1:72528630-72546165 GCA_035128595.1 Eptatretus atami
AGGTTGCAGATGACGCCTAAGAATACAGCCCTGCGACTAGGGAGTACGAGGGCGACCCTTTAGTCAAATTGCGGCCTGACGCGTGCCCACCGAAACGAGCAATCGAGTCGCAGCTTTCGATCACGCCGAAACTCAGCTACGGTGTTGTTAACCACACCCATAAACCAGCCCAATCTTCTGTCCACGCCGCTCAGGGTCGGATCGCCGGTATATTGTCGACCGTACACCCTAATTGCTGTGCGCGAAGACAAAATCGCCGGGAGATTTATACGACGTCAAAGCCGGAGCCTGCACGAAAACAGCTGTTGTTTAAAGCAGCTCGTTCGCGTTTGCGATTGACCGGAGCGGTTTTATTATATGTCGCCAAAGCCCGTCGGACCAGATGTACGTTATCGGCTCTTAATCAGACCGAGCTAATTATTCCGAACGCAAATTATGGCAGTCATGGAGGAAGGGACGCAACAAGCAGGGTGACATTCACAAATTGGGAGGAACATTAAAAATTTTTACACGTATGCAATGTGATGGGGACAAGACACGAGTAAAACCTAACAGCCGGATATCGTATTTATTACATTACATGCACTTAACAACAATTCTACTTACGGACAAGCGCCACAGACTTTCATGAAAAAGAACCCCAGAAAAGAAAAGATAGAACTGGGCGTCGTAGCCCTTTAAATGTTCCTGCGGTAGCTGGGATGACCGACAGGAGCTCCGCGAGGCCCCCCCACGGCAGGGTTACCTTTGTCGCTTGAGGACGAAACTCCATGGGTCTTTTGGTCGGTGACCCCTACGCGTATGTCTCGTCGATCAAGCGGCGGCAGGCTGTTGTAAAACGGTGGCTTTTTGGTTGGTCCAGGGCCACTAGCAGCGCGGCCTGGTCGCCGGGATCGTTATGTAGCTGCCTGGGCAACTTCATGCTCCGGGCTGGCGACTATTTCCCGCGAGCTGGCCCAACTCGAACTGCCTCCACCGACTGGACGAACGTCCAACTCCATCTGACCAACACTTGAACTGGACCTCCGCCAACTGACTCTGCTCTTCGGCCAGCGAGACGGCGGCTTTTATCGACCGGGATGACGTGTTTCGCCCCTCCCCCTTTTGTCGGCGGCGCGGGGGGAGAAAATATCATAGGAGTGAATCGGTTCTTAGTTTCTGCGGAGCATACTTTTTTTGGTAACCGTCACGTTTTGTGTTTTAGCGCGCGTTCTGAGGGAAGACCCGCCCCCAACCGTCAAATCCTGGGTTTTCGTCCCAGATATCGGGGCGGGAGTTGAGATTGTATCTTTAATGTTTGGTAGAGATGCCGTTGGTTTGTAAACTTTGTACGTTGTGGTGGAGGGGTAGGTGGGATGGATTGGTGGAAGTTTGTATGGGGTTTTGGTGGAGGTGCGTAGGTTGTAAGAGATGTTGTTGAGGTGGTTGTTTGTTTAAAATGAAAAGTATAGAGGAAAGAAATAAGGCTAACCAAAAGATTGCACAGCCCGGCACACGAATAATTCCCGTTATAATATTGGCAATACGGTGGGGAAATCTACCCTGGCCCCATATCGATCATAACTGAATCTTACGGGGAACCTGAAAAAAAAATGGGTTGGGGGGGGGAAAATCTGTGAATTTCCACAAGCCGTAACACACTATCATCGTTGAACGTGTCACACAAGTACTACAGGATCTTGAGCCAATGTAATAATCCACCCAAGTTAAAATGTTGTGCCATTTGTGATACGAGCAAAGAAGCTGGTTTTGCTGGGGTAATAAAACAAATTTATTATTCATAAGACTGTCAAAAACAAATGTTTCTGGGAGTTATTTCTTGCATCGCACATTATGATGTGGTCCGTCTTAGAATTATTAAAATTCTGTACTTCAATAAATCTAATTTTAATTCATGAATTGTTGTAAAATATTCATCAAATCATCCAAATAATATCATAAAATAATGGCTTCTTTTTTAAATGTTTAAAAAAGTTGTAACATTGTGTAGAGTATTAATGAGTAGCACGCGTCAACCGACAGTAATCCACATATAAAAAAGAGCCTTGTGGTACGTGAGGAGGGGGAGTAGGTCGAAGGTAGAACTATGCACAAAAATGCGTACACCCCTGCACGGAGGGTCTATCAATTTCAGGGCTTCAAAAGGGCAAGTCAAATTTTCAAATCAGTGTATAGATTAATGGCAATTTTTTCCATCTGTTAAAGTTGGCCGTAGCAATTTCCCCCCATTTCTAAGAGACGCAAGCCAGTAGCTAAAGATCTAATTTTTTACCTACTACTTCCACATGTAGCACTACAATGATGTTAGGCCATAAAAGGCCTTTTGAGATACGGTACTTGTTATATATTATGTCAAATTGTTCCAATGATGAAAAAATAATAAAAAAACCCATTTCTTACATCTTTCTTCAGTAATATTCTCCAATGACTTGAATGCAATGAGGGTCAATAGTCCAACTGAAGCTTAATTATGTCGAAAAATAATTATAAATGGTTGGGCACACATTGTGAACCACCAAGGCTATTTTTGAGGTCAGACATAGGCCAAGGTAACAACTTAGGTGGAAATTTCTAGGATACGTCAATTTTCATCCATTGAATTGAATTTTGAAGAGTTTGCATTCTGGGTCACATGAATTCGCCGAAGCAAGTATTTTGTGAAGGTCCAAACATATGGCCAAATTTCAAAAATTAGTCGAAATTTGTATCCGATTGAACTTGAAATTATGAAGAGGACGAATTTGATTATTTGTTCATATGAAATTCAAAGCAAACAAATTTTTTTAAGGTCACAAATTTGTTTTCCCTGGATTTCGCAAGTGTCGTGCCTATGCCCGAACAGTCTTTCTTGTTTGTTTGATCTTTCTGCTGAAAGATGAATTCAAAAAAATATTTACGTGTAGGAGGCTGAAAATTTTGCAACATTTTGTTTGCATGCGGTAACTGCCAACAGACTGTATTCCTCTCACCTAACAGGCGCAAATGCGCAATTCCACACACATCCAAGAACAACACAAGTCCTCAGGTCAACAACATCATGTAACTAGAGAGTTTCATAGAACACATTAACACCAACACTGGTTTTTGAGAAACAAGGACATGGGCGGGGTCTATGAATATGTGATGAACATAAAGTGGCGTAATTATTTTGTCCAAGTACTGCTCAACTGAAGGGATTTGTTTTGAAAGTGCCAGAAAAAAGGTGATTTTGTGTTTTCATCGCATGATCAAAGTCTAATAAATTCAATTTAAAATAAAATTAAGATTTTAAAAAGGTTGTTCGTCGTCAACGCGGCAGCTGTTGTAACGGTGGCTTGGTTGGTCCAGGGCCTAGCAGCGCGGCCTGGTCGCTCGGATCGTTATGTAGCTGCCTGGCAACTTCTCTCCGGCTGGCGACTTTTCCCGACTCCAACTCGACTGCCTCCACCGACGACGAACTCCACTCCTCTGACCAACACTTGACTGGACTCACCAACTCGACTCTCTCTTCGGCCAGCGAACGCGCTTTTTATCGCCCCGGGGCGTTCGCCCCTCCCCTCTTTTGTCGGCGCGCGGGGAAAAACCTAGGAGTGATCGGGTTCTTTTTCTGCGGAGCATACTTTTTGTAACCGTCACTTTTGTTTACCCGTTCTGAGGGACCGCCCCAACCGTCAATCCTGTTTTCGTCCCAGAATATCGGGGCGGGAGTTGAGTTGTTCTTTATGTTTGTAGAGATGCCGTGGTTGTAAACTTGTAGCGTTGTGGTGGAGGTGGCGTGGTTGTGGAGTTTGTTGCGTTTTGGTGGAGGTGGCGTGGTTGTAGAGATGTTGTTGAGGAGTGGTGTGTTTGTTTAAAATAAAAGATAGAGAAAGAAATACGGCTAACTCAAAGATTCACAGCCCGGCACACGAATAATTCCCGTTATACATCGGTGGGGAAATCTAACCTGGAACACACACTTATCGACATAACTGATCTTCGGGGAACCTGAATGGTGATCTGTGAATTTCCACAACCGTAACACTATCATCGTTGACGTTCACCAAGTACTACAGGATCTTGAGCCATGTAATAATCACCCAGTTAATGTTGTGCCATTGTGATACGAGCAAAGAAGCTGGTTTTGCTGGGTAATAAAACAAATTTATCATAACTTCAAACAATTTTCTGGGGTTATTTCTTGCATCGCACTATTTGATGTGTCCTCTTAAATTATAAAATCTGTACTTCAATAAATCTATTTTAATTCATAATTGTTGTAAATATTCATCAAATCATCAAATATATCATAAATATGGCTTCTTTTTTATGTTTAAAAGTTGTAACACTGTGTAGAGTATTAGAGTACACGCGTCACCACATATCCACATATAAAAAGAGCCTTGTGTCGTGAGGAGGGGGAGTAGTCGAGTAGAACTATGCACAAAAATGCGTACACCCCTGCACGGAGGGTCTTCAATTTCAGGGCTTCAAAGGGCAAGTCATTTCAAATCAGGCTGTTAGATTAATGCATTTTTCCACTGTTAAGTTGGCTGCAATTTCCCCATTTCTAGAGACCAAGCCAGTAGCTAAGATCTATTTTTCTACTACTTCCACATGTAGCACTTACAATGATGTTAGGCATAAAGCTTTTGAGTACGGTACTGTTATAATTTGTCAATTGTTCCATGATGAAAAAATAATAAAAAAACCCATTTCTACATCTTTCTTCAGTATATCTCCAAAATGCTTGATGCAATGAGGGTCAAGTCAACTGAAGCTTATTATGTCGAAAATAAATTAAATGTTGGCACAATTGTGAACCACCAACTATTTTTGAGGTCAGCATAGGCCAAAGGTCAACAACTTAGGTGGAATTTCTAGGATCGTCAATTTTCATCCATTGACTTGAAATTTGAAGATTTGCATATCTGGTCACTGAATTCGCCGAACAAGTATTTTTGAGGTCAACATAGGCCAAATTTCAAAAATTGTCAATTTGTATCCGATTGACTTGAAATTTGAAGAGGATTTGGATATTTGTTCATTGAATTCAAGCAACAATTATTTTTAAGGTCAAATTTGTTTTCTGGATTTCGCAAGTGTCGTGCTATGCCCGACATCTTTCTTGTTTGTTTGTCTTTCTGCTGAAAAGTGATTCAAAAATATTTACGTGTAGGAGGCTGAAATTTTGCACATTTTGTTTGCATGCGGTACTGCCACAGAACTGATATTCTCTCACCTAAACAGCGCAAATGCCAATTCCACACCATCAAAACAACACAAGTCCTCAATCAACACATCATGTAACTAGAGAGTTCATAGAACACATTAACCCACACTGTTTTGAGAAACAAGGACATGGGCGGGGTCTATGAATTGTGATGACATAAAGTGGCGTAATATTTTGTCCAAGTACTGCTCAACTGAAGGGTTTTGAAAGTGCCAAAAAGGTGATTTGTGTTCTCCATGATCAAGTCTATAATTCAATTTAAATAAAATTAAGATTTTAAAGGTTGTAGAATAAAATAAATTCCAGAAGTTTACCGACATTGATGCAGTCTTTTACACCACCTTATTTAACATGTTATATTAATTCTGTTGTTTGTGTTCTTTATGATCGGCCTGTTGTTTGTATTCTTTATGACATCCTTAAAAACAGTAAGTTTCCTGTTTGAATGATTTTCAATTTTGTTTCACTGCCAGACAGGGAGAGTGAAAAAGAATTATCACTCCTCTCTGCGCATATGCGATCGAGACTAATTCAGTCAAAGTACTGCAAAGCTACAGGTTCGTTTTCTGATTCGTGTTCAAGACATAAAATTCAATTGAAATCAAGTTGTTCCTCGATCATAAACTGACATTTATAGACAGAAGGACAGACAGACAGAAGTGAACCAATTGCTTAACCCCCCTTTTTGCTTCAGGTGCGCAGGGTAATTACGCACCAGCAAGGAGGCGTGATAGTGGCAAGTGAATGCTGACAGGCTTCTGGGAGACTATATACTGCCCAGCTTCCATAGAGTGGCCACACAAGATTAATTGTTCCATGGGACCTTCATCCTGGCAGGAGGACAATGCTGCCAAACAACGACGGTAAGCATCCACCAACACCAACTCCTGATGCCCCAGGATAAAAGACAGAAAGCAGTCACAAATGGTAACATGACTTCAATATTGATCAGCTTCCATTAAATGCCATTGCAAGTCATTCTTTTACAAGGGGAAAAAAAAAAATCAAACCAGGAACAAAAACTGTCACTTGACATTAAGCGCGAGAAGATGGAATAAAAGGTATTCCGTCAAGACAGAGGATCAAACTCACATCAGAAGCACACCAGTCCTGCACCATGGTAAGAATCGGTGAAAGCTGCATCTGCAGTGACACGGCAGTCTCCCACTCTGGCTCTACCTCCAAATGGTGGCTCAACTGGCGTGTAATTGGCTCCATGCCCTGAGTGTGCGCACAGGGAAATATAAACCACAAATGCCATTGAGAAAAAAGCAAAAAAAACAAAAAATAAAAAGCAGAAAATAGTTGGGAACATGCAAAAAAAACAACAAATGAGAATCAATTATTAATTACATATGCATGAAAACTGTGTCGTCAAAAAACAAGATAGGGTGGGGGAAGGAAGAAGCAATGAAGAAATATTACTCTTTTTATTTTTATTTTTATTATAAATTGCTCTCGAGTGCCTAAGCCTTTGTAGCGATATGAAAGGTAATATTATATGATCCCCGACCCCATTCGTTGGAGTATGTAGGGAAGCGTTTTGGGCCCCACAAAAAAAACAAAGACCCGTATCTTGCCAAAAGGTGACCACGTGTGACTTCTTTAAGGTCACACTGAGGTGAACAGAGCTGCTATCCACCAGGAGCGACTCCTTGAGGAATATCTGCCTACGAGAGATTCCGATGAGAATCGTTCTACAGAGTAACCATGAAAAATATGCGTTTGCCTCAGAACGTCACCAAATGACGTCATAATGTCTCAAGCTTGACATATCTAGAAAGCCTCATCGAGGTGTTCAATTTGAGGTACTACACGATATGGTTCCTAAAACTTGAAAATTTGACCTTGGGGTCAAATATGTTTGACCTTAGGTGCTAACCATGAAGGTCAAGGCCAATCGCCACCAAAAAATAATCAGCTGAGTGCCAGACCATGAACTATATTCCATGAAGTTTGAAGACGATCCGATCAAAATTACTCAAAAAATAAGGGTTTCGTCGACTCCCCTGATTTGCGACAAAGTGACCTTGACCTTTGACCTTGACCTTCAAAATTTTATGCGCTGAAAGGGACCTCTATAGGCCTCTGATATGCGAAGTTACAAAAATTTCCAATGATAACTGTGCTCTGCAATGAGTACCAATGAGTACCAGTGTACTGGGCCGGTGTATACCCAGGTTAAAATAGTGTACCAGATCCCTGTGTCGTAAGAGGCGACCAGGGTGCGTCAGGAAGGGCATCCGGTGTAAAACATGTGCCAAATCACTATGCAGATCATATGGATGATCCGCTGTGGCGACCCCTAACGGGAGCAGCCGAAAGAAGAAGAAGAAGATAACTGTGCTCTGCAGAATTTTTTATACGTGATTACAGACAAAAAATAAAATAAAAAAAACATACAAGCTGACTAACATATCTTGCAAAAACTTCGTTTTGGCAAGATAAAAACATTTCTTCAAAATGCCAACAGATTGGAACAGCACCAGGCAACACCAGGTAGCCCTGCTAGTATCAGATATATGAAGTTTCAGATTTTTCTGATGAGAATTTAAATTCAACCAATTGTGGCTGGAACACCACTTCACCGGTGACATCATAGTTATCACTCCAGATAACCCATGGGGAGTTGATGACATATGCCAAGTTTCAATTATTTTCGTTGAGCGGTTTTGGAGAAAATAATGTCCAATATATTTCCTTGAATCAAATATGGCTGCCATACGATGTGACCGATGACATCAGAGTTAGCAATAAAATATTCTCCCTGGAGAGTCCCTCCTATGTTTAAAGTTTTGCATTGATCGGACAAGTGGTTGCAGAGAAATACATTTTTAAAGCAAAAATATATATGCACACGTACACGTACACAGGCATTGCAATAGTCTCACGTCCCCTTCGGGGTGAGACAAACAATAGGTTTCGAGTCAACCTGGCTTGGAAACTAATACATTTGATGCGTACTTGCAGATCATGTGAGATCATACTTTATTTGAGCTTAATTAAATTTTATTGGTGTTCACGCTGTACGACTTCCCGTTAACCTTAATAAGCTTTAAGTGCCAATCATTTTTTTGTGAATGCCGCACCTGGATAGCTTTCAGAAGTTCCAGTAAAGATTCAAATCCATCAAGGAAGCATTGGCGCAGGTCATTCCACTCCATTGGTCGACATTTCAACAGAAACCTGAAAGCACAAACACATCGACAAATTAATAGCAAAAGGAAACCTGAAGCAAAAATGAAAAGGGCCTGGGTTTAAATGACAAGTTCGGTGGGGATGGCCAGTACTTAAGATCACTAAGAATGTTCTGCATTCTGCGAAAATGGAAGTCTTGCGAGTCTGAATAACGCTCAAACTGAAAGTGGCCATTTCGATCCCGCTGGTCTTTCAGTTGATCGTAAAACAATCGCAGAATGGTCTTCAGTAAGTTTTGCGTTGCCATGAGTTCCTGTGCCTGTAGATGCAATTGACGCGAAAACAAAATTAATCACGTTATAAACAAGGCACATTTTAATCTGAATGAGACGATTCACATCTTCCTGCATGCAAAGCTACACACGACTTTGTCAACATGTCTCAATTTCGATTTATTGCGATACTATTCTCAGCATTTTAAAAGCAGTTTGAAGAAACAATGTGGTTAAAGTACAAGCTCATATTTGTACACAGTAAACCCTTAAATATCAAGGGTTGAATATTGTGGTTTTGACCAATCGTGGGCAAATTCTTTATGTACCGATTTAGTTTCAACATATCGTGATTTTAAAGCCGAGTTGTGATGGTTATCTCGTACCACGAGCCTTTTGTTGTTTCTCACACACCGTTAATAATTAATGGCAGCGAAGCCCTTCCTTTAAATTTTCTCGAAGCCCAGGAACATAACTTCCTTTTCCCATAGACCCTTGATTTTAACTATGGCGCTTTTGAATATAGCGGCATTTTCCAGGAATGTTACCCCTGCGATATTTAAGGGTTTACTGCATTGTATTTTTCTCATATTAAAGATCAATGCAAAGGAAGTAAACACACCAGAGTGGGAACAGTGAAGAGTTGTACTGAGAGTGCAGTGACCGACACTGATCTTTCATGGTCATCCTCCATGAAGTCCTTTTGCAGTCGCACATAGTTCTAAAAAATACGAAGCCAACATTAAGTCAGGTAACCAGGTTAATCATAATTGTTACTTGTTGAACCAGAATATGCAATGTGCACCCCATTAAATATTTGACAAAATGAGGGCCAAATTTATCTTGATCGCATCGCATCTCATGTCATATTCATATGACAAGGGGTACATCAATTCCCCGAGTTGTCTGCAACATTACGTCATCTGTGCTTCAATCATTCTTTCAGCTTTGAATGTGGGGTCAACCCATGCTGACCGATGAGAGAGCATGCATATTCTCAAAGTTGATACCAAATAATAATCATTCTTCAAATGATTTATAAAACATCTTCCAAATGCTAACTTGTCATATCAATTCCTTTGATTGTCTGATATGGGATTACAATTGAGATCAAGAGGTAACATAATTTGCCACCTCACCAAACAGACCTTCCTGCTCCAGTGCATGGGTTTACAGACCGTCTTCCCCATACATACAGAGTTATCACCACTGAAGATGTCATTTACCTCCGGCCACCAAGGTGAAGGAGGTGATGTTTTCAACCCTTTCTGTCTGTCTGTTTATTACTTACGAAATCTAAAGATTTCGTAAGTATATTGATCACTTCCGTCCTCTGTTTGTTACTTACGAAATCTAAAGATTTCGTAAGTATATTGATGACTTCCGTCATCTGTTTTGTGTTTTGTTTGTGTGTGTATTTGTTTGTTTGTAGAACGATAACTCGAGAACGGAATAAGCTACCAATGTCAAATTACACCACGTGATTCAGGAGGGTGATGGCTCGTGCTGATTAGATTTGATCAAAATCGGTCAAAGGTCAAGGTCACAGTGAGGTCAAACATTCGATTTTTGATGGTTTCGTACAGAATCATCGTAGAAACTTCTGGTTTGCATTGCTACCTTCTCTAGAGACAGCTTTTACTAGACAAGGTCAGAGGTCAAGTTGACGATTTCGTAAGTACCAGTCTATGACTGCTTGTTACTTACGAAAGCTAAAGATTTCGTAAGTATATTGATGACTTCCGTCATCTGTTTGTGTGTTTGTTTGTGTGTGTGTTTGTTGTAGGCACGATAACTCGAGAACGGAAGAAGCTACCAATGTCAAATTACACCACGTGATTCAAGAGGGTGATGGCTAGCGCTGATTAGATTTTGGTCAAAATCGGTCAAAGGTCAAGGTCACAGTGAGGTCAAACATTCGATTTTTGATGGTTTCGTACAGAATCATCGTAGAAACTTCTGGTTTGCGTCGCTACCTTCTCTAGAGACAGCTTTTATTAGACAAGGTCAGAGGTCAAGTTGACGATTTCGTAAGTACAGTCTATGACTGCTTGTTTGTTTGTTTGTTTGTATGTTTGTTTGTTTGTTTGTAGGCACGATAACTCGAGAACGGAAGAAGTACCAATGTCAAATTACATCACGTGATTCAGGAGGGTGATGGCTCGTGCTGATTAGATTTTGGTCAAAATCGGTCAAAGGTCAAGGTCACAGTGAGGTCAAATATTCGATTTTGATGGTTTGGTACAGATAACTCGAGAACGGAAGAAGCAACCAATGTCAATTCACCACGTGATTCAGGAGGGTGATGGCTAGTGCTGATTAGATTTTGGTCAAATCGGTCAACGGTCAAGGTCACGGTGAGGTCAAACATTCGATTTTTGATGGTTTGGTACAGAATCATCTTAGAAACTTCTGGTTTGCGTCGCTACCTTCTCTACAGACAGCTTTTATTAGACAAGGTCAGAGGTCAAGTTGACGATTTCGTAAGTACCAGTCTATGACTGCTTGTTACTTACGAAATCTAAAGATTTCGTAAGTATATTGATGACTACCGTTTCTGTTTGTTTGTTACTTACGAAATCTAAAGATTTCGTAAGTATTTGATGACTTCCGTTTCTGTTTGTTTGTGTGTTTGTTTGTAGGCACGATAACTCGAGAACGGAAGAAGCTACCAATGTCAAATTACACCACGTGATTCAGGAGGGTGATGGCTAGTGCTGCTTAGATTTTGGTCAAAATCGGTCAAAGGTCAGGTCACAGTGAGGTCAAAATATTCGATTTTTGATGGTTTGGTACAGATAACTCGAACGGAAGAAGCTACCAATGTCAAATTACACCACGTGATTCAGGAGGGTGATGGCTAGTGGTGATTAGATTTTGGTCAAAATCGGTCAAAGGTCAAGGTCACAGTGAGGTCAAACATCCAAAAAATGATAACTCGAGAACGAAGAAGCTACCAATGTCAAATTACACACGTGATTCAGGAGGGTGGTGCCTTGCCTGATTATATTTTGGTCAAAAGTCAAGGTCACAGTGAGGTCAAACATCCAAACATTCGATTTTTGGTGGTTTGGTACAGAATCATCATAGAAACTTCTGGTTTGCGTCGCTACCTTCTCTTGAGACAGCTTTTATTAGACAAGGTCAGAGGTCAAGTTGACGATTTGTAAGTACCAGTCTATGACTGCTTGTTTGTTACTTACGAAATCTAAAGATTTCGTAAGTATATTGATGCCTTCCGTTTCTGTTTGTTTGTATGTTTGTTTGTAGGCACGATAACTCGAGAACGGAAGAAGCTACCAATGTCAAATTACATCACGTGATTCAGGAGGGCGATGGCTAGCGCTGATTAGATTTTGGTCAAAATCGGTCAAAGGTCAAGGTCACAGTGAGGTAAAATAATTCCGTAAATTAAATGGAGAAATGTGAGTTTTTTGCTTCGCTCGACTAAGTACGAGTTCGTTTTAACTTCGATTTTAATTTTGTCTTCGGTTTTTGCGATCGCTTCGGATGCTTAAAACTCAGTTGTCGAAATTCTGGTAAAAATCGGATGTTTTGGAGACGTTTTAAGATTGAATAAAAAATATTTCACTCGAAGCGTCAAGGGTCGTCCCATGATGCAGTGCGCTCGAGCAGACGTCATGGGTCGTCCCATGATGCAGTGCGCTCGAGCAGACGCGTCGTTGAGTCACGTTAAGGTTTTCCGTGTGCGCGGTGACGGTTTTTTCAATAAAGATGGTGTTTAAAAGTCATTTTTTATCCCAATAAAGGTTACGTCGCATGCCTGACTCGCTGAGCCGTCGGATTATGTAAAGATTGTTGGTGATGGCGAATATTACGTTTTTGTGACTTTGATAAAATAATATTAAATAATTGCGTGGAGAAATGCCGATTTTTGCTTTGCTCGACGTTGCGAGTTCATTTTAACTTCGATTTTAATTTTGTCTTCGGTTTTTGCGATCGCTTAGGACGCTTAAAACTCGGTTGTCGAAATTCTGGTAAAAATCGGATGTTTTATGAGATTTATGCGGGTGTCGTATCTGAGGTATTATGCACTGAAGATTTGCTAATGAGGGGGATTGTAAGACACAGCATTACGCGCTCGTTTGCGTCGCTACCTTCTCTCGAGACAGCTTTTATTAGACAAGGTCAGAGGTCAAGTTGACGATTTCGTAAGTACCAGTCTATGACTGCTTGTTTGTTTGTTTGTTTGTTTGTATGTTTGTTTGTTTGTTTGTAGGCACGATAACTCGAGAACGGAAGAAGCTACCAATGTAAATTACACCACGTGATTCAGGAGGGTGATGGCTAGTGCTGATTAGATTTTGGTCAAAATCGGTCAAAGGTCAAGGTCACAGCGAGGTCAAATATTCGATTTTTGATGGTTGGTAGGTCAGCGAGGTCAAATATTCGATTTTGATGGTTTGGTACAGATAACTCGAGAACGGAAGAAGCTACCAATGTCAAATTACACCACGCGATTCAGGAGGGTGATGGCTCGTGCTGATTAGATTTTGGTCAAAATCCGTCAACGGTCAAGGTCACGGTGAGGTCAAACATTCGATTTTTGATGGTTTGGTACAGATAACTCGAGAACGGAAGAAGCTACCAATGTCAAATTACACCACGTGATTCAGGAGGGTGATGGCTAGTGCTGATTAGATTTTGGTCAAAATCGTCAACGGTCAAGTCACGGTGAGGTCAAACATTCGATTTTTGATGGTTTGGTACAGATAACTGAGAACGGAAGAAGCTACAATGTCAATTACACCACGTGATTCAGGAGGGTGATGGCTAGTGCTGATTAGATTTTGGTCAAAAATCGGTCACGGTCAAGGTCACGGTGAGGTCAAACATTCGATTTTTGATGGTTTGGTACAGATAACTCAAGAACGGAAGAAGCTACCAATGTCAAATTACACCACGTGATTCAGGAGGGTGATGGCTGTGCTGATTAGATTTTGGTCAAAATCGGTCAAAGGTCAAGGTCACAGTGGGTCAAATATTCGATTTTTGATGGTTTGGTACAGATAACTCGGAACGGAAGAAGCTACCAATGTTAAATTACACCACGTGATTCAGGAGGGTGATGGCTAGTGCTGATTAGATTTTGGTCAACATCGGTCAACGGTCAAGGTCACGGTGAGGTCAAACATTCGATTTTTGATGGTTTGGTACAGAATCATCGTAGAAACTTCTGGTTTCCGTCGCTACCTTCTCTAGAGACAGTTTTATTAGACAAGGTCAGAGGTCAAGTTGACGATTTCGTAAGTACCAGTCTATGACTGCTTGTTTGTTTGTTTGTATGTTTGTTTGTTTGTATGTTTGTTTGTAGGCACGATAACTCGAGAACGGAAGAAGCTACCAATGTCAAATTACATCACGTGATTCAGGAGGGTGATGGCTAGGCGTGATTAGATTTTGGTCAAAATCGGTCAAAGGTCAAGGTCACAGTGAGGTCAAACATAATTCCGTAAATTAACGTGGAGAAATGTGAGTATTTTTGCTTCGCTCGACGTTACGAGTTCGTTTTAACTTCGATTTTAATTTTGTCTTCGGTTTTTGCGATCGCTTCGGATGCTTAAAACTCGGTTGTCGAAATTCTGGTAAAAATCGGATGTTTTGGAGACGTTTTAAGATTGAATAAAAAATATTTCACTCGAAGCGTCAAGGGTCGTCCCATGATGCAGTGCGCTCGAGCAGACGTCACGGGTCGTCCCATGATGCAGTGCGCTCGAGCAGACGTCACGGGTCGTCCCATGATGCAGTGCGCTCGAGCAGACGCGTCGTTGAGTCACGTTAAGGTTTTCCGTATGCGCGGTGACGGTTTTTTCAATAAAGATGGTGTTTAAAAGTCATTTTTTATCCCAATAAAGGTTATCGTCGCATGCCTGGCTCGCTGAGCCGTCGGATTATGTAAAGATTGTTGGTGGATGGCCGAATATTACGGTTTTTGTGTCTTTGATAAATAATATTAAATAATTGCGTGGAGAAATGCCGATTTTTGCTTTGCTCGACGTTACGAGTTCATTTTAACTTCGATTTTAATTTTGTCTTCGGTTTTTGCGATCGCTTAGGACGCTTAAAACTCGGTTGTCGAAATTCTGGTAAAATCGGATGTTTTATGAGATTTATGTCGGGTGTCGTATCTGAGGTATTATGCACTGAAGATTATGCTAATGAGGGGGATTGTAAGACACAGCATTAGCGCGTCGTTTGCGTCGCTACCTTCTCTAGAGACAGCTTTTATTAGACAAGGTCAGAGGTCAAGTTGACGATTTCGTAAGTACCAGTCTATGACTGCTTGTTTGTTGTTTGTAGGCACGATAACTCGAGAACGGAAGAAGCTACCAATGTCATTTACACCACGTGATTCAGGAGGGTGATGGCTAGTGCTGATTAGATTTTGGTCAAAATCGGTCAAAGGTCAAGGTCACAGCGAGGTCAAATATTCGATTTTTGATGTTTTGGTACAGCGAGGTCAAATATTCGATTTTTGATGGTTTGGTACAGATAACTCGAGAACGGAAGAAGCTACCAATGTCAAATTACACCACGTGATTCAGGAGGTGATGGCTAGTGCTGATTAGATTTTGGTCAAAATCCGTCAACGGTCAAGGTCACGGTGAGGTCAAACATTCGATTTTTGATGGTTTGGTACAGAATCATCGTAGAAACTTCTGGTTTGCGTCGCTACCTTCTCTAGAGACAGCTTTTATTAGACAAGGTCAGAGGTCAAGTTGACGATTTCTTAAGTACCAGTCTATGACTGCTTGTTTGTTTGTTTGTAGGCACGATACTCGAGAACGGAAGGAGCTACCAATGTCAAATTACACCACGTGATTCAGGAGGGTGATGGCTAGTGCTGATTAGATTTTGGTCAAAATCGGTCAAAGGTCAAGGTCACAGTGAGGTCAAACATCCAAACATTCGATTTTTGATGGTTTGGTACAGAATCATCGTAGAAACTTCTGGTTTGCGTCGCTACCTTTCTCCAGACAGCTTTTATTAGACAAGGTCAGAGGTCAAGTTGACGATTTCGTAAGTACCAGTCTATGACTGCTTCTTTGTTTGTTTGTAGGCACGATAACTCGAGAACGGAAGAAGCTACCAATGTCAAATTACACCTCGTGATTCAGGAGGGTGATGGCTAGCGCTGATTAGATTTTGGTCAAAATCGGTCAAAGGTCAAGGTCACAGTGAGGTCAACATCCAAAACATGATAACTCGGCCAAAAATGATAATAGAGACTTCCGGTTTAGGTCGTTATCTTCCTTAGAGAAAGCTCTTCAAAAAGTGTCGGTGGTTCATCGACCGGTCAGCCGTTTGAGATTGGTCAAGGTCGAAATTTAAAAAAAAGGTCAAATTTCTAAAATCGTCAATTTTCATCCGATTGACTTGACATTTTTACTGAATCTACATATTGGGTCACTGGATGGGTGTACCAAGTTTCAGAAGAATCGGTCAAGGCATTTTGACGTAGCGACGGTTTCCATGGTAACATTTTGCTCCCATTATAATCAAATGGGACTTTTACTGATTTAGTTCTTGTCATAACTCATTTATTATTGCAGATAACAATTTTAAATTTTAACACTTGATAGGCTATCTACCTGGAATGGTATGGGATCAAACCACGTCATAATCGCAATTAACATCACGACGTTACGCCAAAAAAGGTGAAAACAAGCTTTTGAACATAACTCAGTAACCGTAAGTCGTAGCGACTTCCTGTTGACGCCAAAACAAACTTCAATGGAATATCTAAATGTTTCAAAATGCATCTTAGTACAAATTATGCATAGCTTTCGCAAACGTATGACGTCAAAGTTTTCAGCTATTTGCGTGATCAGAATGAAGGCACAAGGGTTAAACTGTTCACGTATCAGGCGTCATAATGTACACCTACGTATGTTGCACTTAGATATATTTGGTTTGA
This sequence comes from Eptatretus atami, assembly GCA_035128595.1. Lineage (NCBI taxonomy): Eukaryota > Metazoa > Chordata > Myxini > Myxiniformes > Myxinidae > Eptatretus > Eptatretus atami. The sequence goes on from CM068964.1 coordinate 72,545,171, forward strand.
AAATTAAGCATTCTGCAGCATTTTACATATAGAATGAGACCATGTAGTCATTGAGCATCAAAGTTGCAAACACAACTTAGTGTCAATTAATCAAACGACACAATTCGGTTTTATTTAGGAACTAGTCGTACTAGTGTAACATAACACAGCAACACCTGCTTTCTCAACATTTCACACATTGCGGATTAGTACATTTCGCCTAGTCATCACTCTGAGTGACCTTTCATTGCGATCTGGGGAGATTATTATCTCTGGTAATGGCTACGGACTACTTTTTTGACCTAAAAAAAAAACAACTCAGACGGACAGGAGGCTGCCACTTTTTTGTTGTCACTTCCGGTATTCCTACGCCGCACTATTTTTTTTAATTTGGAACTTGCATCTTGCATGCTGTGTAATTTTTCAAAATATTGATTTTTTTTTAGTTATAATATTTATCAATTTATTTCATATCGAAAATCTACCCCAAACGTGGCAGTTAACGATATATTACAAATTCTTATGCGCATGCGCAACATAGATGTGGTGAATTACCACATGGGGGTGTAGCTGTTTGCAGAGGCACAAGCCTGAGAAGTGAGGCATGCGCAGGAGATCGCTTTCATTGTTCAGACTGATTCATGCTTTTATTAGACAAGGTCAGAGGTCAAGTTGACGATTTCGTAAGTACCAGTCTATGACTGCTTGTTTGTTTGTATGCAGGATATCTCAAAAGGTTGTGGACGGATCCAGATGACATTTTGAAGACAGGTTGGGTGTGTGACATAGACGAACTGATTCGATTTTGGTGAAAATCCGGATCCGGATCCGACTACTAGAATTTAAAAAATGATTTTTCACCATTGAGAGATAGGGCCAAAAAGGATATATAGCACGATATCTCAAAAAGTGGTGGATTGATTTGGATGAAACTTGGTGGACAGGTTGAGTGTGTGACAAGGAAGAATTGTTTAGATTTTGGTGAAGATCCGAATCCGGATCTGGATCTGGATACG
>CM068964.1:72546175-72558782 GCA_035128595.1 Eptatretus atami
GATTCTTCACCATTGAGAGATGGGGCCAAAAACGATACTCCACCGAGTGCCCTTCTAGTCTTTACCTTGTATTTATTTTATTCTCCACCCTCATCCTGCCAATCCCTTTCTGTCCACCAATTTCATCTTCGATCAAGTCTTTCCCGATTGTAATAAAAAATCTTTCACAGTTCATGAGGTCTCTTGGTGTATAAACCCTGCCATTATCACATTGTCATCTTTGCTTGACTCAGTGTACAGAATAAGGAAATAATTATTTGCAAAAATAAGATGTTATAGGACAACAGTGGGTGGAGCGAGGACGAACATCTTACCTTTGCAAACAGCATTCCAAAATTCCTCTTGTACTCCATATCCATGAGAACACTGCTCATGAGTAGCTGGTGGTAAACATTTCTGGCACCTGAAAACATGGATACACAGATGAACCATTGTGTAAGCACAATACAAAATCTCTGTGTTGTCTTTAGAGTGACAGGATCACATATCAACAATATATATATATATATATAATACATATATATATGTACATATATACAGTATATATATTGATATATATATATATATATATTTTATATATATATACATAATGGAGCATGTGTATGTCTCGCCAATAACCCGCATGACAATATGTCTCTTAATTACGTCATGTTTGAACGTCAGTTTCACCATGACCATCTATTAATTACGTACTATTGGAATGACATTTATACCACTTAGACATTTTATATCCCTTTAGACCCCTTAGGGCAGCGTTTCTCAACTGGGGGCCCGTGGCCCCCCAAGGGGGCCATCGGCCTTCGACCGGTTGGGGCCATGAGCGGACGCCGAAAAACTGCGATTCAGAATGCAGAAGCTTGTAATGTACAATTAAGGTGACGAGTCTCTGTCATGTGTCAAAGTAAAAAGGGTAGATGAGTTTAACCACGATTTTAAAAGAGAAGGCGGAGCCCACAGACATTCATAGTAAACCAATGTTTACAAAAACGTTAGAATTTTGTTTTTTTCAATTTTTTTCTCAGATGTCGAAGGTTCGAAAATGGAATGACAGCTATGTCAAGTTTGGATTCACGAATGTCAGTCAAGATGGCGTGGACTGCGCGCAATGTCTGCACTGCTCGGTCGTGATGTCAAATGCGTCACTACGTCCTTCCAAACTTCAAACCATCGCGACAAGATGCATCCCGGAAGGAAGGAAGATAATATCGACGCTCTGTCTGCGAAACGATCACGATATGACCGTGAAGCGACACTTCCCAAATTTGGATTCCGGCCAGAGAAAAAACCTGCTCTTCAATCCAGCTACAAAGTGGCATACCGAATTGCGAAGTGCAAGAAGCCACACACTATTGCTGAGACCTTATCAAGCCATGTACAGAGAAAATGGTGGAATTGATGATCGGACCAGAGGCGAAAAAGAAGATCCAGCAAGTTTCGCTCTCTAGATCACGATCCGACGACGGATTGACGACATGGCCGCTGATGTGTCCGTCAAGTTTGCTCCGAAATCAAACAAAGCACGCTCCAGGCTAGCCTTCAATTAGACGAGTCTACCGACACCACCCTGGAGAGCCAGTTGATCGCCTTCGCTCGCTACGAGAGAAAGGGAAAGATGAAGGAAGAGTTCTTGTTCTGCAATACCCTACCAACCACAACGACAAGCGGCAGATATCAAAGCTATTATGGACTTTTTTTTGAAGCTAATGGACTCGGTTGGCAGAATTTCAAGCACATTTGTACTGATGGTGCCCCAGCGATGGTCGGCGTCAGAGGAGGGTTCGTCACGCTTGTGAAGAACGAATGGCCCATGTGACGTCCTCCCACTGTTCGCTACACCGATACGCTCTTGCGTCAAAGACTCTTCCGCCTCGTTTGCTGGAAGTCATGGACGTCGCGGTAAAGTGATCAACTTCATTCGTGCGAAGGCCAAAAATCATCGGCTCTTCCAACTCCTGGCCAACGAAATGGGAGCGGAACATGTTGGACTTCTGTTCCACACCAAAGTCCGTTGGCTATCGAGGGGGAAATGCTCTCTCGGCTGTATGAACTTCCTGCGGAAGGTGGAAATCTTCCTGCAGGACAACGAAAACAACCTCCATGTCCACTTCGACAATGAAGAGTTCGTCATGATGCTCGCCTACCTGGCCGATATATTCGGCCGACTCAACAAAATGAACCAGTCCTTGCAAGGCCGTGATGTGACAGTCAGTGACGTTCAAGACAAGCTTGCCGGACTGTCTGCTAGAATGGAAGTCTGGCAGGCACGAATCAAGGCCGGGTCCACTCCTCGTTCCTTTCTTGGACGAGCACCTGCAGACGCAGAGGATTGAGCTTCCCGTCGGCATCAAAGATTGCATCACTAGACATCTCGACAATCTCTCCGCTGAGTTCAAATCGTACTTCGACGATGCACCGTTGGATGTTCCGTGGCACAAAGACCCGTTTAACGCCAAAATTGAACCTACTGAAGACGAAGCAGAGGAGCTGGCAGAGTTGAAGGTTTCAAAAGCAATGAAGCTGGTCTTCAGTAACAAAGAAGACCACTCCACTTCTGGTTGTCTGTTCAGGATGGTATCCACTACTCAGCAAGAAGGCATCCGTAATGCTCATTCAATTCGCCACAACATATTGTTACGGCTGTGGAAATTCGCATTACACCATAAAGGTCCCGTAGGTGAGATATATTTCTTAAGTACATGTGTAGTTAGCCCAAACCCATTGTATAGAGGGAATTAATGTGATTCATTCGGGCTGCGATCCTTTGAGTTAGGCGTTTTCTGTTCTACCTTTGTTTTGATACAACAACAACAACGCCAGCAGCAAAAAACCTACCTTCACCACTCGCTACCGCAAACCTCACATCACCGCCATTCCAGGCAGCTCCATGCCATCGGACACCGCCGAAAACCCTCCACCACTTCTCCTACGGCCATTCCCGCACCACCTGTGGACGCCGAGCGTCGAGCTGTCTTCAGCGAGACACGCGAGACGCGAGTGCAGATGGCGGGTTTTCCGAGGAGAATTCGGATCAGAAATGATACACGCCCACAATCTGATCCACCCAATCAGGAAGCGCGGGGCGGTCTGGCCCCGCCTCCAGACGCGCCTGACGAAAATCGGCATATGCAAATTTGAGGATCAGGAATGATACACGCCCCCTTTTTCTCCGTCCAATCGGCGAGCGTGGCTCCGCCCCTGAGGTCGTTTGGATCCGATAATTTGCATATGGTGGGTTCCCGAAGCCGATAAAAAGCGAGCGCAGTGAGTCAGAGTCAGTTGAGCAGGATCGTGGGGCGAAGTCAGTATCGAGCAGTGTCGTGGAGCAGCAGATCGTGTAGGCGAGATCGGTGGGGCAGACGGCTGCGGAGGCGAACGGCTGAGGTGGACCTGGAGGCTCGCGTCGCGGGATTCGAGCGAGCCAGCCATACTCCCTCCCCAGAGCATCAACAATTCCCCCTTTTTCCCCCGCGCTGAGAGAGTGCGACAAGGGGCCCCGTTCCACTCACACCAGCAGGTGCCCACGGAACCGCCGTGCAGCGACATTCTGCGGCTCGCCACGAGGGCGCGGGTAGGACCCTTCGGTCTCGTGGGCCTGGCCGCTCATCCAGGTTCCACGCGCATTAGGCCCACGGGCCCAGTCTGACTCCCTTGCCTTTGAGGGGTCTTTTTTTGCTTCGGTGTGAATGCGTGTTGTGCGCCGTGTCTTGTAAGGTAGTAACTGTATAAGTGGTCCGTGTGTCGTGTAGTCGGTTTAACTCCTTTTATATGTGCATTTTTTTGTTCTATGTGATATATGTGCAATCGCTTATGTGATGTAAATACATGCTGTTTGCTTTACGTGTGCTATATGTGTGCTCCGCGTGCCGCGGAATAAATGTGCATTGTGTGTGAACTGTTTTCCCGTTTCGCTTCGTCTTTTCTTTAATTGAACCTCCATCCTGCTTCACGTAAAGGGTTCGTAGTGGGTGCAAAACGCCGGTAAATAATCTGAACCGTCGAGGTCGACGATAACACCGCTCGGTTATCCCGTTGCATGGAACGGGTCGCTTAAGCGGCCCGTATCCGAAGTCGGCCTGTGGCGAGGTACAACCCCTCGGTAGGTTACCCGTGCGGGTATTTAGGTATATCGACTTTCGGCGATTGACCCTATTCCGCGCGGTAGAATGCGGACTGGGTTGTGGTGAGGCAAAAGGTCCACCCGTGACTGGATCCCGGCGTTAGCCGGGAGGGTCACGACTGAATTGTCCGTCCGGTGGGCGAGGCGGTCGCATTCGAGTCACGTGGCCGATCGCACGCCGACGGCGCGAATTCGCAACACTGGTGTACAGGAGTGTGATTCCAATCCCTCCCGTCTCCAAGCTAAATTCATAGGAATCGTTCAGGAGGAGCGACCCCCGATTCCCTCCAAATTACGAGCGATTAAATTAACCCCTTACGTGGAATAAGATGGCGTCTCAAGGCGAGCGGGTGCCGGGGTAGAAATGTATATGTGTAGTGATGTAGAATCCATGGTCCAGGATGTCGACGCCGAGCAGGACTTGGTGTGCAGGAACAGTTTCCCCCCAACTGAACCCAGGGCCCGAAATGGGCGCGGCAGCGCAGAGGCCGCGGCGTATGACACCCCCTCCCCACCTCCATCAAATCCCCTCCCAGCTCCCAGCGAAACCGGGACCGATGGTGGCGGATCGGCCCTGCTTTCGCCATTAGTCATTGCACAAATGATGGAGATGATCACACAAGCAATGAGGGGGGGATGCAACAGATGGAAAACAAAGTGGATGGAATGAACGAAAAAATGGATGGAAACGCACTCAAAATGGAAGGAATGAATAACGAATTGAACGAAAAATGGATGGAAGCGCACTCAAAATGGAAACAAACAAAAACGAAATGAAGGAAGAAATAAAAGAAATGCGGGGTGAAACGCAGCAAATAGGCCAATGCCTGCAGGCGGCATGAAAACAACAGCGAAGTGCGTAATGGCGACGCCACGTGTGGGAGCGAACGAGCTGGGAGGGGTGCAACGGTTTCAGGCCCGCGGTGAAGGCGGGTGAGAAAAAAATAATCCGGGAGACGTGTTGGGCGAGAAGCGTGGAGGTGACGGAAAAAGTGACGGTGACCGAGAGGGAAAATTAATTGTGACGGAGACGTGCACGAAGGAAATAAAAATAGTGGAGTGTGAGAAAAGACTGCAAGACATGACGAGAGAGTTGATAAGCTGGGACGGGAGGTAAAAACGGAGACAGAGGAACTGGGAAGACGGATAGACAAACACAAGGGGAAGCCGGAAGGACAGTTAGAAGCCAAAAGTAAGGTCGGAGTTACGGAGATGAGAAAGGAATTGGAAAAGAAAACTGAGTTACAGAAACACCAAACAAAGAGAAGGAATTACAAGATGAGCTGGGGACGTTGAAAAAGGAATTAGAAAAGAAAGCTTCTGAGTTACAGAAACACGAAAACAAAGAAAGAGGATTACAAAACGAACTGAAGATGTTTAAAGAGGAAGGAAGAGAACAGAGAATGAAACGTTAAGAGCCACACTGAGCAGATTGAACAATTAGAAGCAAAGCAAAGTTGGAGTGTGCGGAGATGAGAAAGGAATTGGAAAAGAAGTTCTGAGTTACAAAACGAGCTGAGGATGTTGAGAGAGGAAAGAACGAGAACGAGAATGAGACGTTAAGGAACCACGCTGTACAGATCGAACAGCTGGAAGCAAAGGCCAGATTGGGGAATGAGATGCAAGAAGAGTAATGATGGAAGAACGAATGAGACAGAAGAAGGAAATCGATCAATGGAAGGAAACCACGAGATTGCAGAATGAGGAACAAGAAAGAGTCCTGAAAGAACAAGGATTACGACAGGAGAACGAAGTCAGTCAGTTGAAAGAAATAACGAGATTGCAGAACGAGGAACAAGAAAGACAGTGGAATAAAAAACTGAAAGAGTATGAATTTGAAATTGAACGACAAAACGAAAAACATAGGTTGGAATACGAGGAGAAGTTGAAGGAGCAAGGAATGAAGCAGGAAGGAGAAATCAGGAGATTGAAGGACACAACGAGATTGGAGAGGGAAGAACGAGAGGAACAATGGGATAGAAAACAAAAGGAACATGAAGCCGAGGTTGACCAATTGAAAGAAAAGGCGAGGCTGGAGTGCGAAGAGATAGACAAAGAACAGCGAATGAAACACAAAATGGAGATGAACCACATGAAGAAAACCATGAAACTGCAGAAGGAAAGACAGGAGAAGAAACAAGGAAGAGTAGTGAGACGGCAGCAAATGAAACACAAAAAGGAGATTAACCAAATGAAGCAAACAACGAAACTGGAGAAGGAAGGACAGCAGAGGAAACGAGGAAGGGTAATGAGAGAACAGCGAATGAAACACAGGAAGGAAATGGCCAATTGAAAGAAACGATGAGATTGGAAAATGAGAAGCATGAGGAAGAGTGGAGAGAAAACAAAAACTATACGAGTTTGAAATTAATGAACTGAAGGAGAGAATGAAATTGAAGTCCAGAGAGATGGAGGAACTCCAGCAAGAAACAGAAACTAATAAATGTATAAGACACGAGGTGAAAGGAATTGGGAGGGAGAGAAAAGAACAATTAAGACGGAAAGCAAGGATGAGGTACGCGGAGATCCTGAAAGAGCAAGGAGTGAAACAGAGGGAAGGACGAGCGACTTAAGGAGAAAGCAAGGTTGACCTATGTAAAGATAAGGGAAAGACGCCAGAAAGAAGCAGAGTCTAATAGACACGAGGAGACAACAGAAACTAACAAATGTACAGAGACGCGGGAGGTAGAGAAAGTAGAGGAGAGACTGCACATAAAGACGGGGTTAAAGGAACAGAACACACACACACAGAGTTTGCGAGGCTTAATGGGGGCGAGTCTGCGGACTGGGTAGAGACCGGTGCGAGCAGCGGGATGGCCGCCTCCAGGAACGAGGGGAGGGAGTATGCCCCCTTGAGGCGAATCACACCAGGTGGGTTCGTCGTGCCAAGCGGAGTTGAAGGGACGAGTGCTGTGGATAGGTGCACGTGCAGCTTGGGGGGTATAGAGGCCCCGGGAACCCTTGTGGGGACACGAATCCCCAGTGTGGTTGTGCAGGGGTGTGTGTTTGCGAGTGTGCGGAGACGCGTGCTTTCCGGCACGCATGGTGTGAGCGAGACCCCTGGGCAGGTGAAAGGTTGGGTGTGAGTGAGAGGGTCCGTGTGAGGGAGACCGTGTGTGTGAGGTCTCTGTATGTGAGGAGATGTCGGTCGGCATGCGTGAGCATGCAGCCGCGTCTCCCGGTGTGAATGTGAGTGTGTTGGAGTGGAGTCTGGGCGTCGTGACACGCAGGTGTGCGTGGGTGGAACGGAGACGACGGCGACAGAGGACAGAAGCCGGGTAGCGGCCATAGCTGTTGTGGGGACCGTGCCGGGTTCACCCAGCAGCGAGCGCGAGGTCCGTGTTGCAGCGCACGAGACCCCACGTGCTCGCTGCTGCGGGAGTGAAGCCCGGTCCGGAAACGCCAGCGGTGGATTTGCCGATCCCGCGGACGGACAAAGGTTAGCAGGATAACGGATTGGACCGGATGGGTTCTCCACGCGAGCTTGTGTTAGGCTCCAACGGGCAGAGCACATGTGTTCGCGTGGGGAGCCCCTCGGATGGCGAGGGTTGTTTTTGGGGGTGCGCAGGGTGACGTCATGGCTGCACGTAGGGTTGGAATCCGGCAGGAGGGGGTATCCCTGCCGGATGGTACCGTCCAAGAGGGACGAGGTACACGTGCAGCTGCATGACGTCACGGGAAAGGTGCAAGAGCGCAGGCTGTGAGTTGCCGCGCTGGTGCTGCGCGTATTTGCAATACAAAATTAACGAAAGCAAGCCTCGCTTTCGGGTGAGCAGGATTCCCTGGGCAAGGGGTGAAAGACCCCTTACCAGGGCCAGGATGGAACTAGTTAGGAGGAAGGGTTAGTGATAGTTAGACCGCTCCATGGGGCAGGGGTAAGTCCTCATGGGCCCGTGGAATGGATTAGGTAGAGGGATTGTTAGTGAGCTTTAGGATGGTAAATGGGAAATGATTTTTTTAAAGATTTGGAGACAGTGACGACTTTGAGTGTGTAGAGGGGACGTAGTTTAGCTACGTAGTGTTAAAAGGAACGTGCTGTAGTTTAAGGGACGACGTGAGCACGAGGTAGTTAGGGAGGTAGATAGAAGGATGGCAGGATTCAGCGGTGTGTGTTGAAGGTTAGTGAGTTGTGAGGTGAGTACATGAGGAGTGAGTGAGGCCAGCGGGTCTGTGTGTATGGAGCGAATGTGGAATGCATGGTGCGATGAGTGATTGGGGGAGGAGTGACTCCCGCCCAAGGGACCCGGGGTCAGTGTAAAGTGAGTTAGCTGGGTTAGTCAAATTGACAAAATGGAGGTCGTTTTGCTGTTGGTGGGAGTGTAGGCTCGAAACCGTTTGGAGGGTGCAGGAGCCCTGTTGACGGGCTGGAGGCGTGGCTGCGAACGGTGAGTATCGCTGAGTGGGTACCCCGGGCACCGGGCTAGTGGGCCGTGGTAGGCCAAGGCCCATGGGGCCGGGTTAGCGTAGTGGGCACGGGTGCGCCTGCTTGGTGCGGGGGCCCGGAGCGCCGTTAGCCGCGTGGCAGTGTCGTGGGCACGGGTGACCCTCGGAAAGGGGCCCGGGGCGCCAGCCTGCCACGTGTGCGTTTCAGGGGAGTTGCCATGGGGGCACTCCCCGGTGTTTAGGGAGCTGGTAGGCTCGGAGGCAGTGTAGTGCCCGGGGGTGCCATAGTAGGGAATCGGCAGAGGGTCGTGCCTGCCAAAGGGAGCCACGCGTCCCAGCCATGAGACCGTGCAAGGGCACGAGGGAAAATTCGAGGCGAGGCCCGAAACTGTAAGGACACCAACACAGGCGACGGGAATCTGGGTTGTTAGAACCAATAGTGTAAGCGCGAGCGCTTGTTGGAAGCCCCGGGGTAGTTTAAAGGTTAATGGATAGGGTAGATTAGGAAGTGTACCCCTCCGCACCATCCATCCCTTCGCTCTCGTTGTGGGCCGCTGGACCCACTTTGGGTTAGATCGCTGAGATCTGGGGAGGCCATCCTGAGGCTTGGTTGGGCCTCGGCACAGGACGCTAGCTCTCCCTTATTCCCCTCCGGGAAGGGAACGTAGGGTTGGAGTAGGCTAGGTGACAGAATAGGTTAGCCGAACAAGGACGATAAAGGGGTTAGGGACGATTTATAGTGGGGAAGTAGGAAGTAAAAATAAAAACAACAAAAGAAATTAGTTGGGGCTAAATTGGGTTTGACAAATTAAGGGAGTGGGTATGGACTGACAGGCAAAGGCGATAGGTGGGAGGGAGACAGGTAGGGTAGGTCCGAGTCACCTTCTGTGTGGCGAACACCACCGCACTCCCTCCACCAACCTCCACTGCAAGGCAAAGGCTGGCCAACTTCATCGTCTGCGGCTGTGTGCTGCGGGGCCTGTGCCGGCCAACTTCATCGGCTGGTTGTTTGCTGCAAGGCCTGTGACGGCCGGATCATCCGACGGCTGTTTTTACTGCAAGGCCTGTGCGGCCAGTTCGTCTGCCGGCTGTGTTTCCTGCGCAACGGCCTTTTCTGCAGGCTATGTTGCCTTTACCTTTGCCATGTCATGCCCACTGCCCCTGTTCACCAGCCCCGTTCAATTTTGCTTTGCCCCCCCCTTGTTCAATTCCATGTGCGCCAGGATCCGCAAGCAACAGTTTGCAAGCTGCAGGAACTGTCCTGTTGGCAGCTGCAACACGGGCCTGCAGTGGCGGCCCGTGCACCGTTTTCTGTTGACTCTTACCTTTTTCCTGCAGAGTCCATTGATCCTGGGCCATGGTTTAGTGTAAAATTTGTAAGTTAAGGTGTTAAGTTGTATTGTAAATATGATGCGCCCCCGGCATGTCTGTCTAGCGCCGGCAATTTTATTTAAGTCGTCTGAATGAGTGAGTTTGTTAGTTAGTTACTCAGCCCTCAGGTTATTTATTTTGGGGACACGAATACCATGAATGTCGCACTCAGGGATCCGTAGGTAAAACGTACTAGGGGAGAACTACACATGATGGCACACGATAATTTGATGACTCGGGACGAGTCTGTAAAAAGGGGAGGGGGTAGTGTACGGCTGTGGAAATTCGCATTACACCATAAAGGTCCCGTAGGTGAGATATATTTCTTAAGTACATGTGTAGTTAGCCCAAACCCATTGTATAGAGGGAATTAATGTGATTCATTCGGGCTGCGATCCTTTGAGTTAGGCGTTTTTCTGTTCTACCTTTGTTTTGATACAACAACAACAACGCCAGCAGCAAAACCTACCTTCACCACTCGCTACCGCAAACCTCACATCACCGCCATTCCAGGCAGCTCCATGGCCATCGGACACCGCCGAAAACCCTCCACCACCTTCTCCTACGGCCATTCCCGCACCACCTGTGGACGCCGAGCGTCGAGCTGTCTTCAGCGAGACACGCGAGACGCGAGTGCAGATGGCGGGTTTTCCGAGGAGAATTCGGATCAGAAATGATACACGCCCACATCTGATCCACCCAATCAGGAAGCGCGGGGCGGCTTGGCCCCGCCTCCAGACGCGCCTGACGAAAATCGGCATATGCAAATTTGAGGATCAGGAATGATACACGCCCCCTTTTTCTCCGTCCAATCGGCGAGCGTGGCTCCGCCCCTGAGGTCGTTTGGATCCGATAATTTGCATATGGTGGGTTCCCGAAGCCGATAAAGGCGAGCGCAGTGAGTCAAGAGTCAGTTGAGCAGGATCGTGGGGCGAAGTCAGTATCGAGCAGTGTCGGTGGAGCAGCAGATCGGTGAGGCGAGATCGGTGGGCAGACGGCTGCGGAGGCGAACGGCTGAGGTGGACCTGGAGGCTCGCGTCGCGGGATTCGAGCGAGCCAGCCATACTCCCTCCCCAGAGCATCAACAATTCCCCCTTTTTCCCCGCGCTGAGAGAGTGCGACAAGGGCCCCGTTCCCACTCACACCAGCAGGTGCCCACGGAACCGCCGTGCAGCGACATTCTGCGGCTCGCCACGAGGGCGCGGGTAGGACCCTTCGGTCTCGTGGGCCTGGCCGCTCATCCAGGTTCCACGCGCATTAGGCCCACGGGCCCAGTCTGACTCCCTTGCCTTTGAGGGGTCTTTTCTTTGCTTCGGTGTGAATGCGTGTTGTGGCGCCGTGTCTTGTAAGGTAGTAACTGTATAAGTGGTCCGTGTGTCGTGTAGTCGGTTTTAACTCCTTTTATATGTGCATTTCTTTTGTTCTATGTGATATATGTGCAATCGCTTATTGTGATGTAATACATGCTGTTTGCTTTACGTGTGCATATGTGTGCTCCGCGTGCCGCGAATAAATGTGCATTGTGTGAACTGTTTTCCCGTTTCGCTTCGTCTTTTCTTTAATTGAACCTCCATCCTGCTTCACGTAAAGGGTTCGTAGTGGGTGCAAAACGCCCGGTAAATAATCTGAACCTGAGGTCGACGATAACACCGCTCGGTTATCCCGATAGTACGGAACGGCCCGCCCAAGCGGCTCGTGTCGGAGTCGACCTGCGGCGAGTACGATCGCCCGGTTTACCATCCGCGTGGGTACTTAGGTAGGTCGAATTTGGCGAACAACCCTATCCTACGCGGGTGGCCGATTGGCACGATTGTGGTGAGGAAAGGCCCACCCGTGACTGGATCCCGGCGTTAGCCGGGAGGGTCACGACTGAATTGTCCGTCCGGTGGGCGAGGCGGTCGCGGTTCGAGTCGCGTGGCCGATCGCACGCCGACGGGCGCGAATTCGCAACAATATCTTTGCGAATCTGGATTTTCTGACCTTGCGACCATTAAAACGAAGTCCAGAAACCGTCTTGACGTTTGGAACGATATTCGCCTTGCTGTGTCCAAGATGGAGCCGGACATAAGAGGCCTCGTCAGACAAACCCAACAGCAAGTGTCTCATTGATTGTATTGCTTAGAAAATGTTTACTTTGATTTATCTTTACGAGAAAATAAATTTCATTAAACGAAATCTGCATCTTTATGAGGGCAGGGGACCACGAATGTTAAGCGACTCGGTAAGGGGGCCATGGGCCATCAAAGGTTGAGAAACGCTGCCTTAGGGATTAGACCCTTTCACCCTAACAACTACTGGAACATACTTTTTAGACCATCTCAAACCTTTTAGACACACAACACACAAACAACTATAGTCTTCTTGCAAAACACAGGCTATACTCTTATCAGCAAGTAATATGCAAACTGTACCCACCCAGAGGGTGAGTACTGTGATAGTGTTTGTAATTCCAGTCTACCTTTCCAAAGATGAGAGTCACAAAGCATAAGTCGGCCCAGTGGAGATGCGTTCTCTGAATCATGGACTTGGCGCAGACCTTCTTGGCAAAGTACCCTGCGAAGACCCTCTGGAAAAAAAGAAAAGAAAAGAAAAGCACAGAAGAGCAAAGAGTCATTCCATACCAACTCGAACAGAGCCATTGCCTGAGCCACTCAGTTTTTTTTTCTTTTCTTTTTTAAAAAGGATAGAGGGCTTGTGGTGGAGCGCGCGCGCACGCGCACACACACACACACACAC
>CM068964.1:72568941-72582662 GCA_035128595.1 Eptatretus atami
ACATATATTATCTGTCGAGATTAAAATAATTGTGTATCATTAGTTGTTGCAATGGGATTGTAGCTGCCTATTTAAAGGAAATGGTTGATTTTATTTTTTACCTCCGCCACTGAAGGTGGACGAAGTTATGTTTTCACCAATGTGTCTGTGAAAAGGATATCTCAAAAAGTTGTGGACAGATTCTGACGAAATTTGGTGGAGATAGTTTGGCAGCCAGCAGGGTCAACTTTTTCTAGGCCCGTACAATGTTTTTTTGATGGATTCTGAATGACAAGGCCATATTTTGAAGAATCTGACTGATGACACCCTGTCAGCCTTGGGCAATTTTTTTTAAATGTAGTAATATGCAAATCGTTCTTTAGCCCTGGAGGAATGCAGATGCTCATGAGCTTTGTAGATCCAAATTGGAACACTTATGGCAGAGAGTGGACTTGCTGAGATACGAGGCGTCATCATCTGGGGGAGTGTCAAGAAATTTCCACTGAATGTCCGAACAATGCGATTAGTCGGTTGAGAACTGCTGAGAACCATTTGTGCTTGGAAACACTAGAATATCACAAGGACCTGACATTGACATTAGACGATCTCAAAGCCAAGAGTAGAACGCCAAATTGTGCGTTGATCATGTCATCAAAAACAGTCTTCATCATCCGTATGTACATTCGGGCATTGAGAGAAGGAGACTGGCCTCTGCACCTGGGAAGCAGTGAAACGTATGCTGCCATACTTTTTTGCAGCTAGTCATGTGAACTATGCCCGCTTTGGATTGTACGACCTGCACATATGCAGTACAATTGGTCGAAGACATCTCCAAACATGCACGACCAACTCGACGGGACTAAAGTCCAAAATGTCAACAAATAAGAATCCAATCCCAGATTACTCCCGATGGAAACGACAGAGAAGCCATTGCAAGAAGCTAGAGCTACGTGTTGACCCTCTTGATCCTAAACAGGAGACATTGGTGAATCGAGTAAGTGGATGAGTGGCACCATCATCGGTTAATGTGACAAAGCAGTTTACCATTGAGCAGACCAAATGCAGCAGTACGAAAGTGAATGGCGGGTGTATGCCCCACAAGGAAACTGTCAAAACAAGTATAATCAATATCAGTGATGAGGAAAGCACATCCAGGTCAGCCAAAACAAAGGTGTTCAATACCAACTCATCTACACAAGGGTGACAGGTATTGAAGCCAGTTCACGCGAGATTGACAAAGAATATTATTGTCACATGAACTGGCCCCTGCATTGTCGCATAGGGATATCGCATGGGAAAAATAATATATTGTCGCATGGGGACCGCTTGAGGATGGGAGCCCTGCATTGCACTGCGCTAATATATGGTACATAGCAGCCGTGCTGATACGGGGGCAACCAATCCTGAATGTCACATCAGGCCAGATCAAATCTGTTACTTGCTATGGGTATCATGTAAAATCCATACTAACCTGTTCATGGTTTGAGCGTCAGCAACTAAACCGGCTCCCCCCACTACGTCCCCCTAGTGTGGAGCGAGGGTGTATGGATATGGGACCCGCAGCAGGATTAATACAAAATCTGCCAAAAGGCAGAGGAGCTCCTTTTGAGCCAACGGCCAAAAATATCTGGTGCCAACTGCATCTGTGGATGTCCTCCTGCAGTCGATTACCTTTCCGTAGGGAGGTTGGCGGCAGGATTTACATTCCGGTCACCACAAAACACTTCACTCCGGAAAACACATATGTGTAGTGTGTCACGGTGGTGCTGAGGTGGACGTCCACCAGACGGTGGTCTCCTCGGGTTAACTTAAATACAGGTTCCCTTTCGGGTAGGTGCCTGGAATGTCCTATCGCGAAGAGATGGGGATGGGCCAAGCATCTGCCTGGGGATGCCAGATGGAGGCCCTGCAGACAAAAATTATTAGGTTTTGGTGAAGATCAAGATCTGGATACTGGAATTTTTAAAGTGATTCTTCACCATTGAGTGATAGGGCCAAAAACGATATACAGTATTGCACGATATCTCAAAAAGTTGTGACAGATTTGGCGAAACTTGTTGGACAAGTTGGGTGTGTGACTAGGAAGAATTGATTTAATTTTGTGTGAAGATCCGGATCTGACATGGATAGGATAATTATTTAACTTTTAAAGTGATCTTCACCATTGAGAGATAGGGCCAAAAACGATATATAGCACGATATTTCAAAAAAGTTGTGGACGAGTGTGGCAAAACTAGGTGGATGAGTTGGTTATGTTGACAAGAACAAGCCGATTAGATTTTGGTTCAGGTCCGGATTCCAGATCCGGCTATCAGTGGGGTTACAAAAACGTAAACTGTTTCAGCATGGCGGAGGTTTGCGCCTCTAATTTTAATCATTGCATTGGGATTGTTTGTATAATTGGTCTGATCCCAAGATTTGAACAGAATTTTAAAAGTTACATTGCATAATTCAAAAAATTCTCAACATTTTTAAACATCAATTAATAAAACGTCTTGTACTTCCCATTCCATCCTCTCCCAAGACTCTTACGACATCCAAAACCTATTTTTTCATTCTTCCCACTCTTCCCTTTTGTCCTCACCTCCCCACCATTCTCTGCCGAATAATTAATTTTCAGTGTAAAATTATATGATGACCACAAAGCTCTATCGACGTACAAAAACTGGAGGGCCATTTGAGTCCACCACAACTCATCACCTTGAGCCAACCGATAAGTACGGCAAAGATGATTAATATCGGGAAGAAAGGACGAAGAGTGGGTTTAAGGTGCAAGGTTTAGTGCAAGGAGGCCATCTGTATGCAAAATCATCTCACCAGATTGATGATGACTTGGCCCAGCCAGCGAGCAAAGTGCATTGCGAAAGCCCTGATGAGCCACCACCGCAGAATGCATCACGCAGACCTTAAGAGGTTTGGGTTGCCACGGCTTGTTGCCGCCTGCTCAAGGAACCAGATAGGACAGAGAAATGTGGGTTTTAGAGGTGTGGAGGACAGAATAATTTAAACAGTTAGAGCTTAATGAATCTTGCGCGAGCTGTTTTACCAAAATGCACAAATAAACTTTCCTCCGTGACGTTTTCTCAAATTTTCAATTGAATAGTTATTTTTGCAAAGTTTGACCAATCATCCTGTGGTGAATACCATTGGTAGAGCAAGTAAATGGAAAATGGAGTCTTAAACTGCTTAGAAATAAAATATATTTCTTTTTAATAACATTCATTTTTAAAATACGAAACACAGGCAGAGAAATTCTGACCTCAATGATGTTTTTTTGCCTGTTCACATTGCTTTAGAGTCTCCAAAACGAACTGTCTCGCGGCCCTTGGAGGGGGGAGGAAAAGTTGGAGAGAGGGAAGGGAGGATGAGGAGGAGGAGTGACGTCAGAGGGACAACAAAGACAGCACCACACACTTCGATGTTCTCTGTAAAATCCACCGATCTCATGAGTCTATGACTGCATAATTAACAATTTTTTTAATGCTTCTGGCAACAGCCAGAAGACAATTTCCAGGATCACACGATGTATAAATTCAGCTGGGTGTTTGTGGGTGTGTTTGACTTGTATGCACTCATAAACCACTGGACGGGACGATTGAATTTGATGGTTTACGTTGTGTGCCTGGATAGGTTTTAGGCGTTAAAAAACTCGTAGTCACTGGGTTTCGGAAGGTGGGGAGGGTTAGGGTGTGGGTGAGAGGAATGCGTTGAAACATACATGTCTGTTTTGGGGGAAATGTGTTGAAGCATTGAGGGCTGTACTCGGGGTTATGTTCAACTAAGTTGGCTGGCACCTCCAATTGAAAATTGCACCCCACCCCAATCCCGACTCCCCTGCACCACTTCAGTCAGGGCGGGTACTTTCTCGTACAAATAAATTTGAACAAAAGTCTACTCTGGCCTTAGCAGAGATAAATGCTGTTAAACAGTGAGAGAACTTTATGAATGCGTTATTTGAAGAGGATCAAGATTAAACAAACAGCCTTTAAATTGACAGCAAGTACCAACCTCATGGCATAAAGATTAAGGGATTACCGAAATGAAAGCTTGAAAAATTTGTTTTTGCCTTAAAAATGAAGATTATCGAGGTACTTAAACAAAATAAATAAATAAACCATGAACTGTGTGTGTGTTTTGTTTCCAAAGTCGTTTGAGACACAGGGTGTGAAAACCCAAGTTCATTGGTACTGCCCCAAAATCCCCATGATCTTTCCAAGCCCATGACAATTTTGGGGTGACGGAGGGAATAAATTTGGCATGCCATTCATGTGGAATGCTGACCCGATATCTTCATACAACTCAGAAAACGAAATTTGATTCCACATTCTTTGATGAAGATTTATTCAGATTCAGTACTGCCATGCATTTATGAATGACCCCAAAATAGAAAATGGGGAAGGATGGTCACAAAATACCTGGCATGCACAACAAACAGGATTGAATCGAAAGGAAGATTCGGCAACTGTGACTGGTACACACATGTACGAGTGCATGTCGAAAAGTCATGCCTCCTATTTGTTTCTTCAAAACAGGTAAAGATATTCGAATGAAAACAAAGTGCAGTCCGCACATTAGTTCTTCCCACCACTTGGCAAAGTTTTGTTTCGTGATTGACAGAGATAGTCTCAGTGCTACCTTAATCAAGATGGCAGAGGCAGCACGACGTCAGTGCTGTAAAGCACTGGAAAGGCGAGAGTTGGGGATAACTTGAGATGAGGTTGGGTATGCCTGGTGTTGGCCTAATGTTTGAGGTGGTGGGCTTGGGATCCTAGGGTCCTGAGTTCAAAAGCCCGCTCAGCTGTTGAATTAATACCAGGTGGGTTCACCTCGGCCTGTCATCCTTCTGAGGTCGGCAAAATGAGTGCCAGCATGCTGGTATCGTGTTGAGTGGCGACCCGTCCAGGATTGTGCCCAACAGCCAAGGAGACTGCTTCGGGCAGCACCAACGCTCTGCACGAGTGTGGTCCCAATGGATGGAATGGATGGAGAGTTTTGGTTGCACCATTACGATCTTGAGAGTAAGAGATGGTCAATGGAGTACCACCACAAAGGATTACCACCCCGACTTGGTTTCTGTCAGATTTTCATCTCTTCCCCAAACTTAACACCTTCATGGAGAAACAATTTTCTTTCGATGAAGACGCTGTGAAGTGCTGGTTAAATCAGCAGGAGGCACAGTTCCATTGTGACGGCATCACAAAAACTACTTGAAACATGCGGGACCACAGTGGTGATTATGTGAGATATGAAGATCCATCGTTGGTAGAATAAAGATTGATGTGAGTTTCTGTCCATTTCATTCCAATATTTTACCTGTTTTGGAGAAAAAGACTAGGAGGTATGACTTTTCAACACAACTTTGTATATGTACTCCATAGATTCATAGAATAAAGTAACAAGCAAAGTACCCGTCCCCAGTGATGAGAAGGTTTATGTTCATTTTTCAATTTAAATTATTTGAAGGCTTTAAAAACATGTGGACTTGGTATGATTTATTTATTTATTCGTTTTTTAAATAAAAAAAATTTATTGCTGCTTTTCCCATGACTGGGGACGGGACTTTTGCTCATCGATAAGATCGCGGTGGAGATACCACAGGCATGGTGGGCCCAAAAGGCCTCCTCGAGTATCCATTTCCTTGCACCCATTGTTTGGTGAATGAAATCATTCATATCCAATGAGACAAATGTAGTTTTTGATATTTCTATATAATTATACCTGCCATAAAATGGAACAACGAACCAGGAAATGTCCCATATATGCAATGGATGTAATATTACACCCAATGAACAGCAAAAACAATGTGGATATTCTTTAGTGTCCATTTAAAATCACATTTACATTTCTTCACCATATAAAACTGTAAATTATATATCGTGAAGATGTGTAAATGTGATTTTAGATTTGTAAATGCCATGACAGAAGAGCCAATTAAAGTTACACAAATCAACAAATGAGAGTCCTAACATCCCATCCCAACCAGGGAATGGTTTTCACGAGAGAAACTCATACCCCCGCGCACATGAAGCAAAAAAGGAAGACGGTCTTTTGTTTTACCATATATTGCCTTGAATATCATTGCATAGAGGAGGCATTACTTTTCATTCACATGTGCAAAGAGGACGGAGATACTATTTTCACTTCTTATGCCTTGCCTGCCAGCAAAAAAATCAAAAAAATCATTCCAAACGGGAAAATTCCTGTTTTTTCAGGATGTTACAATGGACACAATACAACAGACGATGAATAACTAATGTAACGTGTTAGATAGGGTGCTGTAATAGCCGCTGGAGAAAATGGCCAATGGAATCTGTAATGTATTTATTGATCCGCCTTCAAACCTCGTTAAACCTTTATTTAACTTGAACAATATATTTGAACACTTGTGTACACAAATCACGTTCATTATTACTTCCAAGAACCTCCAGTTTTGCAGGGGTTGTGTTCAGTTACCAAGTTTCTTGTGGAGCGTTCGCCAAGTGCCCTCAGCTATTAAGCAAGCACTCATTCAAAACCCTTGAGAAGGAATAACTGGCTTAGCAAGCGCTAGGTCTACAGGTTAGACCATCTTCACTCCAAGCAGCCAAGACCTGTCCCAATGGTGGAGTCATGAATATCATGCCAAACATCACTACTTCCTGAAAGCACTCACACTCTCCTCTACTCGAAGTTAAGGCTATTACAGTGATCACATTTTCTCATCTAAGATGTGTGTTTGTAGCGTGTATTGCCCTCCACGGCATTTAATGGACAACCCGCTTTGATTATTCGCTCTCAAGAATTCCACATCAAACATCCCAACTGTAATCCTGCATGACTTCAATGAGGATTCTGGTACCAGTCACTATCCAATCAAAATTACTCAGGTTCATGCCCTCAAAGGGATTCCCACAGCTTGTAAAAGTGCCCACCACAGACATGGGTCCTCCACTGGACCACATCCCCACAACAGCTCAAACACCAACACCTTTTTTGATGTCCACTACTTAGATCATGATTCTACCATTGTACCTCTATCTACACAAGCTACCTTGCCTCTGGTGCAGTCACTTGTTTATCTTCTTTTGTCCGTCTCACTCCAAAGGGAGTTGCGGAGACTATTTACAACCTGTGTATTGTGTGCGTGTACGTCGTGTGCATGTGTAGTGTGTATATATATATATATATATACACGAGGTCCATCAAAAAGTAACGGGACTGAGCCTGCTGTGTGCTCAACTAACACAACTTGAATGAAGGGTTGCATCACAGTCTGTTGCAAATCCACAATATATATGATAGCCGAACCCCGTCACAGACGGATTCGTTCATTCAACCACCCTCACCAGCTCACCCACACTCGAGGACATGGACTGACAGGGCGTGCTTGCCCCGCCTACTCATCCCCCGCCCCTGCCCCATTTCCCCCCTGCCTTCAATTTCCTTACCCCCCCCCAAAAAATTTAATTACCCCGGCCCCGCCCCCGCCTCTTCACTCCCCGACCCCCATCTCTTGATGCCCCGCCACACTTGCCCCTGGGCCCCCGCCCCCCTTGTCCACCCCCTCACACTCAACCCGCCTAATTCACCCCAGCCCCCGCCCACTCATCCCCCGCCCCATTTCTCCCCCGTCTCCCACTTTCAATTGCTTACCCCTGCCCAAAAATTTGCTTACCTTTCCCCCGCCTCTTCACTCCCTGCGGTCGTCTCTTCATCCCCCGCCCCTGCCTCTTCACTCCCTGCCCCCGTCTCTTCATCCCCGCCCCCGTCTCTTCATCCCCCGCCCCCGTCTCTTTCATCCCCCCCCCGCCTCTTCCACTCTCGCCCTGTCTCAACGAAAAGTGTTTATTCTGCTTCAGAGTTGAAGGTTGACTATTGCCACTATGTGCGATGCACTCTTACAGGTACGAAGTTTCTCAGTCCAGGTCACCAGTACCGAGAAAAAGTGACGCACCGCTAGGAGGAGCACAAAATTGGTCCTTCAGTATTAATATATAGATAGAAGATACAATGTTTATTGTTACATTTTTGTGTTCAAATTCACATTCTGAGGTAGTCAGCATGTGCAGAAGAGGTTTCATTGCAGACGCTATTTCGAGGAGTGGAATTACACCGTCTCAGCAGTGATGGTCTGTCGACGGCAGACGTAATGACGTCACCGAATGACCGATGATGTCATGACGTCCTGACGCCTCTCAGCGGGTAACGTCAAACGTCGCCATGTAAACGAATGTAAAACGAAAAGTTTATTCTGCTCAGATTTGAAGTTCACTATTGCCACTATGTGCGATGCACTCTTACAGGTACGAAG
Source organism: Eptatretus atami (assembly GCA_035128595.1). NCBI lineage: Eukaryota > Metazoa > Chordata > Myxini > Myxiniformes > Myxinidae > Eptatretus > Eptatretus atami. Next base: position 72,577,211 of record CM068964.1, read on the forward strand.
TTTTCTTTCAGTCCAGATCACAGTACCGAGAAAACGTGACGTGACGCTAGGAGGAGCACAAAATTGGTCCTTCAGTATTAATATATAGATTGTGTATGGTTGACTGCGCTCATTGTGTGATTTTTTACGGTCGTGCTTTACACGTTGTTCTGGTCTGAGTCGTCGTGCGATGAGTCGTGAGCAGAGAGCCAATCTGAAGTTTCTTGCCAAGCTTGGCAAAACACCTTCTGAATCCTTCGCAATGCTGCAGCAAGTCTACGGGGAAGAAACCAATGTCACTACACGTGCATTTGAATGCACAAGAGGTTTGAAGAGGGACGGGAGGAGGTTGAAGACGATCCATGTCTGGAAGACCTTCAATGAGAAGAACGGCGGACAACATCGAGCGTGTGAAGCAGATGGTGCGCGCGCAGATCGTCGACTCACGGTGCGGATGATTGCTGAGGAACTTTCCATCAACAAGGACACTGTCTGGGCATCATCACTGAAAATCTCGAAATGCGCAAGGTGTGCGCAAGGATGGTCCCAAACTGTTGTCCAGGACCAGAAACAGCAAAGAGTCACTGTCTGTCAAGACATTATCGAGCGCCTCAAGGACGATCCAGACCTTGCTCGGAGAGTCATTACTGGCGACGAATCGTGGATATTCGAATACTATCCGAGACCAAACGGCAGAGTCATCAAGTGGAAAAGTCGCGGCAATCACCAAGTAAAACCAAAGAAAGCAAGGATGTCCAAGTCGAAGGTCAAGGTGATGCTCATCAGGCCTATTTGACATCAAGGCATCGTCCACTTCAAGTTTCTTACCACAGGGTCAAACAGTGACTCAATACGTGTACAAAGAGATCCTCCGGCGCCTCATGAGATCAGTCCGGGACAAGAGGAGGGATCTGAGGAGAACAACGCATGTGCTCCACCATGATAACGAACGCCCCTGCTCACAGTGCCCTGGAGCTTCCGACAGTTTCTGGCGGAAGGAACGTGCAAACTCTGGAGCAACCCCCGTATTCACCAGACTTGGGCCCTTGTGATATTTTCCTTTCCCCAAGCTCAAGGGGGTGATCAAGTGGGACCGGGTGTGGAGGCCATCAAAAAGGGCCGCGACAACGGAGCTCCGGAATATTCCAGAAGAAGCCTTCGGGTGTGCATCGAAGCGTCGAAGAAGAGGGATGGACAAGTGTGTGAGACTGGAGGGAAACTTATTTTGAAGGGGACAAGTTGTGATGTCAATACATTTTTGGGAATAAAATTTCTGTGAAGTCAGTCCATTACTTTTAGTGGACTCGGATATATATATATATATATATATATATATATATATATGATCTGTAGCAATTATATACAGTGCCTATATAAAGTCGACACCCCGTTTCAAAATTTTCACCTTTTGTTGCCTTATCGCCTGGAATTAAATTGCATTAAATCAGACTTTTTCCACCATAAATTACACATGGTAACCCACAACTTCCAAGTGAAAAACAAATTTTACATTTTTCAGAAAATTAATTAAAATTACAAAACTCGAATATCTTGGATGGATAAGTGTCCACATCCTGAGTTAATACTTGGTGGAAGCACCTTTGACAGCAAATACAGCTGTGAGTCTGTTGGGATAGGTCTCTACCAACCTTACACACCTTGATTGGGCAATATTTTCCCATTCTTCTGTAAAAACTGTTCAAGCTCAGTGAAGTTGTGTGGGGAGCGTTGATGAACAGCAATCTTCAAGTCACACCGCAGATTTTCGATTGGATTTTGGTCGGGGCTCTGACTGGGCCACTGAAAGACATTTATCTTTTTGTTCCTTGGCCACTCCCGTGCATCATTGGCAGTGTGCTTCGGGTCGTTGTCATGGTGAAAGGTGAACTTCCGTCCCAATTTCAGCTTTCTTGCAGAGGGCAGCAGGCTTTCCTCTGGCATTTTCTCCATTTTGTTCTATCCATTTTCCCTTCTATCCTGACAAGTGCCCCAGTCCCTGCTGATGAGAAACATCCCATCACAGGATGCTGCCACCACCATGCTTCACAGTAGGGATGGTGTTCTTTGGGTGATGTGCTGTGTTGAGTTTGCGCCAAACGTGATGTTTTGCATTTCAGCCAAAAAGTTCCATCTTAGGTTTCGGCAGACCACAAAACTTTTTTGCCACATGGTTTCAGAATCTGCATACCTCAAATGGGACTCAAGGTGGGCTTTTTTGAGTAATGGCTTACTTCTTGCCACCCTACCATACAGGCCAGACTTGTTGAGTGCTTGGGATATTGTTGTCACATGCACACAGTGACCAGTCTTTGCCATAAAGACATGCAGCTCTATCAAAGTTGTCATTGGCCTCTTGGTGACCTTTCTGATCAGTCTCCGCTTTGCTTGGTCATCCATTTTGGAGGGATGGCCTTATCTATCAAGTGTCTTTGTGGCACCATACACCTTCCCTTCCTTAATGATTGTCTTGACTGTGCTCCAAGGGATATTCAAGGCCTTTGAAATATTTGGTACCCATCCCCTGGATCTGTGCCTTTCCACAACTTTATCCCAGAGGTCTTTGGAAAGCTCCTTGGTGCTCATGGTTGAGTCGTTCAGTGAAATGCACTACCCAGCAGAGCAAGCCTACAGGAACAGCTGATTTATTCTGAAATAATGAGAATCACTGCAATTTAACACAGGTGGAGGACAATTAAGTTTTGTGTGATTTTGACAGATTGGTTACACCTGAGCTAATTTACAATTACTATTATAAGGGGGTGGACACTTATCCAACCAAGATTGTTACGGCTGTGGAATTCGCAATACACCATAAAGGGTCCTTAGATCAGTTATGCGATAAGTATATGTGTAGTTAGATTTCCCACCGTTGTTTAGAGGGAATTTCCGTGTTCACCGGGCTGCGATCCTTTGAGATAGCCGTTTTTCTTTTGCTGTCGTTATTTTGGACCAATCATCCCCAACAACCAAATCGCCACCACCAACAATGCCCCCAAACAACTACACCGACCACCACCACCTTCGCCTCTTTACCTCCACAACTCCACCCAGCAAAACATCGCTTCACCGCCATTCTCAAACGACGCCCGCCAGCAACCAAATCGCCACCACCAACCCTTCCCAAACCACCACAGCAAACTCCTACACCTTCGCCTTTCTACCAAACGTCGTGCCATGGGTTGTGAATGGGTTCCTTTCGCCTCGAAAAATGGATCAGGAATGATTCACGCCCACTTTTCATCCATCCAATGGCTGAGCATCAGGTGTGTAGCCCCACCTCCGAACCCGCTGTGATCCACAAATTTGCATATACGCTCCTCCCCGGCCTATAAAAGCGCGAGCACAACGCAGCTCGAGGCAGTCTGGAGAGTCGGGAGACGGGGCAGTCAAGTCGGGTCTGGAGAGTGGCAGTCAAGTCGGGTCTGGAGAGTGGCAGTCAAGTTGGTCTGGAGAGTGGCAGTCAAGTTGGGTCTGGAGTGTCGGCAGTCAAGTCGGGTCGGGAGTGTCGGCAGTCTGGAGGGGTCGGAGAATAGGACGGAGCTCGAAGAGGCAGACGGCGGCAGTGTCGGTGCGGCAGTGTCGGTGGGCAGAGTCGGGAGACGGAGCTCGAAGCAGACGGGAAGGCAGACGGGGGCCGAACGCCGGAGAGAGCTCACCGCCATGCCAGGGGCACGAAACCAGGCTCAGCTACGCTGACATCGCGGCTTGCCCGCCATCGCGCCACGAGGCGCGGGTAAGACCCTCGGTCTCGTGGACCTGGCCACTCATCCAGGTTCCACGCACATTTGGTCCACGGACCTGTCCGCCACCCTTGCCTTTGAGGGTGGCTTTTTCCTTTGCTTTTGTGTAAATGCATGTGGTGGCGCCGTCTTATAAAGTAGAATTGTCTAAGTGTGCATGTACATTCTCATTGCTCGTATTCGGTTGTAACTCTGCCTTTGCTTGCTTTCACTGTTATACGTGCATGAATTACTGTATGGCTGTAAAATACGTGCTTGTCAGAGTGTGCAATAAATGTGCTTGTTGAACTGTTCCCCGTTTCGTTGCGTCCTTTCCCTTGTTTGAAAGTTCCATCTTGCATCACGGAAGGAATTGGTAGGAGGGGTGTAAGCACCCGGGAAATAATCACGTCCGTCGGGCCGGCGATAACACCGCTCGGTTATCACTGAAGCACGGAACGGACCGCTTAAGCGGTTCGTGTCCTAGGCCGGCCAGCGCGAGGTACGATCGCCGGTTAACTACCCGCGCAGGTACTTAGGTAGGTCGAGTTTGGCGAACAACCCTATCCTGCGCGGGTGGCCGATTGGCACGATTGTGGTGGGGTCGAAAGACCCACCCGTGACTAGCTCCTGGCGGTAGTTCCAAGGAGAGTCACGACTGAATTGTCCTTCCGGTGGGCGACGCGGTCGCGATTCGAGTTACGTGGCCGATCGCACGCCGGGCGGACCGAAATTCGTAACAATATTCTAGTTTTGTATTTTTAAATAATTTTCTGAAATTCGTAGAATTTGTTTTTCACTTGGAAGTTGTGGGTTATGATGTGTAAATAAAGGTGGAAAAAGTGATTTCATGCAATAACATTCCAGGCTACAAGGCAACAAAAGGTGAAAATTTTGAAAGGGGGTGTAGACTTTTGAGAAGCACTGTAGTTATATCTGTAGCAATTTTGTTTAGCTTACTCACCCTTCCCCCTCGTACTGGTGGAAGGAAAGATGCATTGTGAATGTGGTTACAACTATCCCCTTTGTTATCTTCCTCATTCTCAACTCTTTACAGATTATAACCTCATACCACATTCACTCCACAAAACACACCAAGAACTACACAAATGCATTCAGTAACACCTCAATAGTATAGCTCAAACAAGTTTAACACCACAGATGCAGGCCACCAGCGCTGCGAGTGTTCTCGTCACTGCGCTGCCAAACCACAAGCACTGCCCGAGTTGTACCAGCCATTCCGCCCATCACATTGCTGGAACCAATAGTGTTGACTGGATCGCAGAGTGCCAGCCAATCGGCGTGGGTGGATCACGACAAGCGGCAAAAGAAGCAAGGGTGATAAAATCCCTGGTGGAGTCCAGTTCGGGAAGAAATTCCGAGTCGGAGAGTCAGAGTTATAGAAGAAAAGAGAGCAGCATCGAGTCAGGTTCTGCGGAATGGAGTCCAGTTATGAAGAGGTGAGAGAAAGGCTCGAGTAGAATTGGTTCGAGAGGTCCCTTGGCCCAAGAGCAGCTTCGAGGTAAATGACGCCAAGCGCTGATGCTGGGGCTCCCAGGCGTGGTTGCCACCTCCCCACGGACAGTACCTCCTATGCAGCTGGTAGAACCAACCCCAAACTCTCGAGCATAGAAAGGCTCAACGATGATTCTTCCCAGGATTGACATCTCTCCCCATACATCTTACATACACATCCCACATCCTTGCACCTTACAGCACACACACACACACACACACACACACACACACACACA
>CM068964.1:72582677-72598775 GCA_035128595.1 Eptatretus atami
CACACACACACACACACACACACACACACACACACACCTCTGACTCACACTGTTGTAGACTGTCAACTGAGCCGCAACAGTTCTTTTCAGAGCTCGCATTCCACGCACAAGCGTACACCGCACATCACACTCACTTGGAATTGCACTTGTCAATCACCCGCACCATACATCCTGTTTTTTCGCACATGTGTCGTCCATCTCAAGTACAGGCGAGGCCAAGGTCAACATCATACCCCACCTACTTTGCTTCTCTGTCTATCAACCTTTCTTCTCTCCTTCTCACAGAAATGATTGAGGCGCCTGTGCATGCAGATTCGTGATAAGTTGACTGACAAAGGGGTTTGTGTGCTTCAAGGTAAGATCATTCTTTGTGACAGAGTTTTTGCTCTGTAAATACCTGTTTTGCCCTGTGTATGCATGCCTTTGCTAAAGTTTCTATAAACCGTTTCTAAACTGCCCAATCGTCTTTTTCTCCATTGGTTAGACACTTGTATGTAAATAGTGGATGGGAGTTCTGCCCTGCTGTTTCACTAAGGTTAGTCATCAGCAAACGTGCCACTTACAGTATCGCTCGGCCGTTTTTGATCAACAGTCGGGGAGCGTTGAGAGCCCCCTATCTGGGCGGATTAATTTGCCAGGAAGGTAATGTGGGAATTGGACGTAAGGACCCTCCCTAAATTAATAATCTCAGATGGCATCCATGGATGCTTAGCAACCCGTCGTACTACGGAGTTATCTGCGACTACTACTATGACTCAGCGGACGCATCCGAGATCAAAGTTATCTGCAGCTCGGATACATCCGAGATCAAAGTTTAAGTTATCTGCAGCTCGTCAACTTCAGGGTCAAAGGTGGGGAAGTGGGTCCGAGAAGCCCCTCATGACCCAGACCGGCAAACCCGTAACAATATTGGAGCATCGACGGCTCCAGTAACGGCTCAACCAACGCCAAGATCACCGTGGCGGGAGGGTAAAAACCCACGATGTTCTGAGCGGCTCAATTCCTGAGGAGAGATTCCGAATTAATGGCGGACAACACACGCGCTGGTCGTGAGGAGAGACACGAAAACCTTAAAGCTTTTAAAACCAACAGGTTTATTCCCGAACCACAATAAAAAGAACCAGGGAAGACTGACCGGCAGAGGGATACGACGGCAGGTAGTGATGGGGAAGAAAGGGGGACACGGAATCGATAATAAATAATTATGTACAATGTGAATAAAAACTATGGCACCACACACCAGACTCAGTCACTGATGGAGAAAAGGGACAAAAACTGGAGGACTCAGCTCTGGTGCTTGTGGAGACGAGCAGGTGATGAGGGGATGATTGGTGACATGTAGGATGACATCCTCAACACTCTCCTCACAATTTATTCTCCTTCGAACCTTTCCCTCCAAACTCTTTCTCTCCCTCATGGACCCCGTTCTCCTCAGACCAACTGCTCTTTCTCGTTGTATCCGCCTTGGACCTCGATGTTCCCTCTCCGACCCACACCCACCCACCCTGATTTGGCTCCTCCCTCTTCTCCCCGGGCAATGCTCTGCCCCTTGGGAGGCATCTATCACTCACCCCTAGATGCATTCACAGCTTCCCCCCTCTCTTCCTCTTGCAAAATCTCCCAGTGCCCCCGGTAGAGATTGACATTGGGGTTTACGCACACAATTTCCTTAACCATAATCCCTAATGAATTATTACCACGTACCACCCCCGATATGGTACACATGCAAACAAGACATCCTCAAGCTGATGTGTCCCTGCTTATTACATCAAGATGGGCTAACTACTCGTACATGGACCATGCTACTCTATACATTCCTATCTGCTCTATGGTAATAGCTAAACCCCCCTGCCCCCCCCATCCCCCAACAAACGTGAGGACCCCAGCCCAACATATTGTTACATTTCCAAGATACCTTTTAAGGGTTAAATAAGGTGGTATGAAAGATGACTTCTGAAAAAAAGTTTTCTAGAACCTTCAAAATATTTTTTTTTATTTCAAGAAACAGTAATTATATACATACGATGCTTGAATACTATAGAAGAAAAATCGCCTTTTTGGTACTTTCAAAACCCTTCCATTTAACGGTACTTGGACAAAATAACACGGCATTTTACGTCATCACGACCAATCAAATTATCTGCTCGTAGACCCTACTCATGTCCTTGTTTCTCGAGACAGTGCGCCTGCATGGGGTAATGTGTTCTATGCAGTCTCCAGTTAGAGATGTTTAACGTTTTTGACCTGCAGGGTTCCAGGCAGGGTCACACATTATAGCCTACGGTGGGTACATGTCCTCATGCTGATGGTCCAACAATGAACTTTCAGAGCCAAAAAACAAACGGTGACACTTTTTGCTCTGAAAGTCATTTTAAAACTGAAAAGGCTTTCCTAACAACTTTTCTCTGCTATTACCGTCTCCAAGGGAACTTTCACAAATTACTTTTTTGGTACAATTACAATAGCAACTAGAACTGCACTCGATAGAGCGCATACCTCCACCAGGCTGAAAGGTTTACATTTTTGTATCCCACTCATAGGCCAGATCTGCAACTGGACCTTAACCAAAATTTAATCGACTTGTTCTCGTCACCGACCCAACTCATCCACCAAGTTTTGTCATAATCCGTCCATAACTTATTGAGCTATCGTGCTCTACATATCGTTTTTGGCCCGATCACTAAATGGTGAAGAATCACTTAAATTTTTATTGTATCCAGATCTGGATCTGGATATTCACCAAAATCTAAAGAATTCGTCCTTGTCACACACCCAAACTGTTCACCAAGTTTCGTCTGAATCCATCTACAACTTTTTGAGATGTCCTGCTCACAGACAACAAGATAGTGGTGAAAACATCACCTCCATCCACTTTTAGTGGGGGAGGTAATAACAGTCACAGAAGTCAAATTTTGCATTGCAAATGACTCATTAAAAAAACACGCCCAACAGTCCTTAAAAACTATATCAACATCACAACGTGAAGTGTCACCGACTGAAAAGTAAAGTGACTTCTGTTTTCCAAATAGGTGTGGTACAATTAAAGGAAAATAAAAGACTCACATCCCTGTCGACATTTGTAGCGAAGGTGACGGCTTCCTTCTGAGTACAGCTCACAGCCTTCTGTAGTGTGAAAATAACCTGGTCGTATGTGTGAACCTCATCATTGAAGAGCATGCAGCAGTAAGTACCAGAGCAGCTTCTAGACGTGGCAAAGCAATCAAGAAAATAGTCAACAAGAATCTCGGCTCAAAAAGGATTCGTCGATAAATTGACTCCACACACTCATTTCTACATAATTGTGATACTATACATTAAAAAAAAATTGGTATATGACACATGAATAAAACTACAGAATGTACATATTACAAGGTATTGTGTATACACCCAAGTGATAGCCATACAGAAAGCAAAATTGAAGATTTGTAACTCGATAGAGCATGTAGAATTTGGTATCTATTCAATCTCGATCTGCATCCCTCTCTAAAAGCAGATTCAGTGCTGCCAAAGCAGCCTCATGGAAAGGATTGCACTGGGTGGTTTTTGCCTTTGCCTTCCCAGCAGTTGTTAGGGCAGGAATTTTGAACTCGGTCAGTGCTGGCAATAACTCACCTAGGCTTCGTGAAAGACACCTATGGGATCTCTAACACCCACCAATGCTGGCAGACAGGTCTTTTCGCTTAAGACTTTCCGATGCTCGTTGTACACATTAATGTCTCGCCCTGTGTGTGAAATATCAAGATGAGTGTTTATAGCTGGGTCATGATTCAAACCCAGGCTGGACAGCTCAGAGGGGAGTGCGCATGCTGCCAGGCAATCCTGCCAGCCCCTGTGCGTGTATGAGTTTGTTACAATCAAGTTCACTTACAACCAAGCACATTTGTTTTATTACGGCAGAGAATTGTCGTATTTCCCATATTAAGCTCTGTTCAGTCCACAGAACAAATTTCTTGTCCAAGCAGGACTCTATTGAAATGAATTAATTGCCAGAATGAAAATTGTACAAAATATTTTTGAGAGGCATTGGAAAGGGAGAATTGTTCAAGTCTCCCTCCCACTTCCCTTATTCATCCAAGTCTCTCTCCCACTTCCCTTATTGGTCCAAGTCTCCCTCGATAATTGTCCTGAAATCCAGCTGTTGGTATTCCCCCACTCTTTATACTGTTCCTTTTGTTCTATTGCGTTCTGATCTGTTCAGCGTTCTAGCTCTTCCACAAGCCTTGACTTTGTATACCAATAAAATAAAAAATATATCACACTCACCCCCATAAAGAACACAAATAAAACTTACAGAATCCTCAGGTTGGCAGGGAGGCTGTCAACACCCTCCCAAGTCAGGAGGTCACTGGCATAGCAGAGGCAGATGGAAAAGAGTTCCCGGGCACGACATGCCAGATCTGAAGGAAGAAGGCTCACTGGGTCCTGTGAGAGAGCAAATGAGACAAGTATATTAGCCTGAATCAATAAGTTGTTCCTACATCTATTCCCACAACACACAGTTTATGAAGAAAGAAACATCGTTAAAAAAAAATCAGAAACGTAATTTTTTTTTTTTTTAAGTCCCTCAAAAGTTTCAAAAAAAAATATATTTTTTTACATTTTTGCAAAATAAAAGTTTGTTTGTATCAAACAAATAAAATGTATGAGGCAACATCAATACAATTGTTTTATATCGATTATGGATACAACAAGTGAAATCTTCCAATACAGCGCGTGTGGTGAAGCAAATGAGTACACTAATGTTAAAATATGCAATTTATGCTTTTTTCAGTTGAAAAACAATTAAAAAGCGTACTTAATATTTGAAATGTAAAAATCTTGTTATTATTGTGTAAAGCACCTTTATATATATATAACAGAAGGAATGAAATCGTTCGATACAGCGTGGCAGGGACCGCAAAAGAATGATAGCATAAGAACTTAGCTTTCAGCATTTGGCGATCGGCGCGAAATGCGATGGTGGGCGGAAGTGACGTCTTTCTTCGTTCGTACATGAGGGGGGAGCGTTTCTTCGTTTTTTCCGTCAAGCAATAAATTAAATGGTTTTCACATATATAACACATTAGTTTCACAAATTTCCATTGAAATACTCGGGTATTTCCGTCAATTGTCGCCATTTCCGTCGAGGTTACGCACTGCATCTACCGGACAGCCGTCATTGGCTGTCTTGAGGCACGTGGGGGGGGGGGACACCGGACCCACCGGAGACGGTAGACGACCGGGGACATTTCAAACTCGGTGCAATTGTATACAGCGCACGCGCTGTAATTATGATGAACATGAATCATGCAAAAACATTTATTTCTCGTAATAGACATCTACAACCATCCTTGACCATGTTGTGGAATGTCGGCCAAGACCCTCACTTTTTCACCTTTATTTGCTTTTAAATTCGTTTTCTTCACAACCATCAATGAGCGATTGACACAAAACTTTCAACATACGAGCGCCTACACATGGAAAATGTTTTAACAAAGTTGCATGATGATTATATGGAAAATGTGGCCAGCGTTCCAAATAATAATAATAATAATCATCTGTTTTCTGCATGCATGGGTTGCAGGGTGTTTCACGTATCAGGATTAAAAGGCCTCGACCTCACTTCACTCGGCCGAATGAAATGTCATTAACAGGTAAAACAAAACATTTTCTTAGACAATGCAAAACATACTGAATTCAACACAATAAAAAATTGGGAAAGATTATTTTTTCAGTTGACCAATTATAAGAACGAGAAACACCCGGTGGTTATCCCAACTTAGTAGTACATTCCAATGCAAACCCAGAGTACAACCGCCAAATTTCAACGCAATTCTTCCCACAAACACTCAGACACATGTTTCAACACATTTCCCCACATGTATGATGACTATAGATTTCATTGGACTACAACACAGAAATTGGCGAATTTTAGAATGCTTTGTACAATTTCCAGGAGTTCGATTTAGTTTTTAGGGATAACATCCAGTTTTCAAGTTATTCTGTCCAGTTGTGCAGGAATGCATTAGCAGGTATGACAAGTCACCACTTCTTAGGATAATTCCCCACTTTCAAATCTAATGTATGAAGTTCTTTCTTCGCAATGAGTCAATTACTCATGAAAAATGTTTATTACTTTTATGGTGAGGTTGAAAGCTGAAATTTTGCATACTGACACAACTTGAAGCCAATATTCAAGGATGTGTGGGGGGGAGGGGGCGAAATAAATCACAGAATCTTCAAAGAATGTCCGTAATTGAAAATATTCGCAAATTAAAGTCGGCTAGTGCATCCTCACTCTGCTCACTGTGGGTCTCATGGATCCAAGACAATGGGACGTCACGTGATCTTGCACGAGCACAATCGTTCCCTGAGGGAGTAGGTTGCTTCTCGGTTTTATTGCAGTATGATTATTGCATGTGGGTTTGTGTCGTCTACGGAAGACGTACAGTGAGTGAGAGGAAGTTGTAAACATCTATCATTTACAGATGGTGTACAATGGCAAACAAGTGTTACTGTGTATATTTTAAAGCATTGCATGTTTACCTGTACAGTAAAGCCTGGTGTTCACTTAATGGTTAAGGTGCCTGGCTTAAGATCTTAGGGCCTTGAGTTTGAGCCTGTGTCGGCCGTTGAATTAACACCACATGGAGTTGACTCAGCTTGTCATCCTTCCGAGATCAGCGAAATGAGTACCAGTGTACTGGTAATACTGCATCAGCAGCACAGCCACGTCCCCAGAAAATGATGCACGCAGCAGCCACAGACTGCACACAATAGCTAGCTACCTATACAGTTGGACTGTTAACAGATTGTGTCAGTACGTGTGCAGAGTGCAAGTAACATGGCATGGACGAGTGCACGGGAGAAGTGGGATATGCATCGACCCAGACGGGAATAGCGGTCAGTGTAGCGGACGGGATGGGCGAGCCTCCTGAGCAGGATAAAGTTATTTTGGAAACCGTGCCGGCTCCACGAGACTCTGTGTACGAGGTACGAGAGTGTGCGCGGTCCGTGCTTTGCAAACCGCCCAAGCGCGGATCATTGCTCGATGTGTTAATAGCTTCAGGGGAGCCGGCGTTGAAACGATCTGCGCCGGGTACATTATCGGAGCGCGGACTGCGAAAAGCGAAGCGAACAGAGGGATTAAATGAATTTGGAAAAAAAACATTTTCCCCATGGCAGCCCATGTTCGAGGCCCGACGTGCTGCGCGACACGAGTGGTGCTCGCGAGATGAGCGGCACGAGTGGAGATGGCTATGTCACCGCCGGGCTCGTGTGCGTGGTAGGAGTGGGCGTAGCGAAGCTGGCGTGGCGTTCACTATGCCCGTGACGTCAGTAGGGATCCCACCGCACGAATGTCGGGTGTGTAGAACACGGCGTTTTCCGTGCGAAATAGCCCGACAGCTAATGCGAGCATTTAATTCGATTAACAGGGTGACGTTACGCCTTGATGGATTGGCCAGACCGAAGGAGCGGGAGCTAGGGCGACCGCCCCCCGGGGAAGCGGAAGGCTCGCCAGGACTGACCACGAGCAGCCAAAGCCCAGCCAGGATGTCGTAAACATCCTCGCCCGGGCCAAGGAGCACTAGTTCGGGGAAGAGTTTAGCGTTGGATAGACCGGCCTCATGGGGACATTCGGAGCAGTCCTCCATGTGGGCCCGGGAACATTAGTTAAGGGGATTTAGGTTAGAATTTAGAGTGTATTTGAAACATGGACAGACATGGAACGTATAGTGGGGAAGTATTTTAGCTATGTTGAGTTAAATGGAACGTGCATTTGAGTAAGGGATGACGGGGAGCACGAGTTAGTTAGGGGGACGGAGCTAGTAGAGTGTCGGTGTGAGTGGGAAAAAAAAATGATGAATGAGTGTGGGTCAGCAGGCCCGATTGTAAATGGAGTGAATGTGGAATGCATGGTGTGAACGAATGATTGGGGGGAGGAGTGGATCCCGCCCAAGGGAACTTGGCGTTAGTGTAATATTAGTTAGCGGGATAGTTTAATTTACAAAAAGGATGTCGTTTTGTGGTTGGTGCTGAATGAAGGCACAAAACGTTTTACAGGGTGCAGGAGACGATTGACCGGCTGGGAGCGTGGCTTGTGAAATATGAGTATTGAGTAGAGGGCACCCCGGGCACCGGAGTCATCAGCCAGAGTAGGCCGTGGGTCCAAGGGACCGAGAAGTTACAGTATGTAATGGGCACGGGTACCCAGAGAAGAGGGACTCGGAGCGCCAAAATGCCATGTGGGCATTGACGGGGAAATGCCAGTGAGGGCATTCCTCACGTTACTGAGGAGGAGGTAGGCTCGGAGACAGCCTCAGCTACCCAGGGGTGCTGAATAACGAGTTTGGCAGGTGGGCAGACCTGGCAGTGGAGCCACGCTGCCCAGCCACGAAATTGTGCGAGAGCACGGAGGAAAATTGTGCGGGCCAGGCCCAAATTAAAAATGAACACCAAAACAGGCGACGGGAATCATGGTTGCTAGAACCGATAGTTTAAAGCGACAGGCGTGTTGAAAAGCCCCGGGAATAGTTTAAAGTTTAGTAAATGGTCGGACAGATTAGAATATGTGGACCCCTCCGCACCATCCATCCCTTCACTGTTCATAGGCCGCTGGACTCATCATGGAAGTACTCAGGCCTGTGGGGGTTATTCTAAGGCTGCATTGGGCCTCTGGACAGATTTGCTTGTCTCTTGCCCAATCCTCTTTAAAGGGATCTTGGAGATTGGGAATAGACAATTAGGACAGGTTAGCCGAACAAAGACGATAAGAGGGTTAGGGACACATAAATTGAATTTAAAAAAATTCTCAATCTAATTAGTTTGTCATAACCTAAAAGGGGGTGGGTATGGACAATGACAGGCATAGGCAATAGGATGGGGGGAGACCGTACGGTAGGACCGAACCCATCTTCGGACCGGCCAATGCCACCACACTCCCTCCACAACTCCACGAGACCACACCGAGGCCAGCCAGCTTCATGTGCCGACTGTTGCACCTTACCTGGTCTGCATTTGCTGTGCCTTTGCTTTGATTCCACTTTCCATACTTGCCGTGCCTTTGCTTTGACTCCACTTGCCATACCTTGCATGCCTTTGCTTGACTCCACCACTTGCCATACCTTGCATGCCTTTGCTTTGACTCACTTGCCATACCTTGCATGCCTTTGCTTTGACTCCACTTGCCATACCTTGCATGACTTTGCTTTGACTCCACTTGCATACCTTGCATGCCTTTGCTTTGACTCCACTTGCCATACCTTGCATGCCTTTTGCTTTGACTCCACTTGCCATACCTTGCCATGCCTTTGCTTTGATTCCACTTGCCATACCTTGCCATGCCTTTGCTTTGATTCACTTGCCATACCTTGCCATGCCTTTGCTTTGATTCACTTCATACTTGCCATGCCTTTGCTTTGATTCCACTTGCCATACCTTCCTGCCTTTGCTTTGACTCCACTTGCCAACCTTGCCATGCCTTTGCTTTGATCCACTTGCCATACCTTGCTTTGACTCCACTTGCCATACCTTCCATGCCTTTGCTTTGACTCCACTTGCCATGCCTTTGCTTTGATTCCCGTTCCATGCCTTTGCTTTGATTCCACTTGCCATGCCTTTGCTTTGATTCCACTTGCCATACCTTCCATGCCTTTGCTTTGACTCCACTTGCCATGCCTTTGCTTTGATTCCACTTGCCATGCCTTTGCTTTGATTCCACTTGCCATGCCTTTGCTATGATTCCACTTGCCATACCTTGCCATGCCTTTGCTTTTGATTCCACTTGCCATACCTTGCCCATTGGCTTTGCTTTTGATTCCACTTGCCATAACCTTGCCTGCGTTTGCTTTGACTCCACTTGCCATACCTTTGCCATGGCCTTTGCTTTGATTCCACTTGCCAACCTTTGCATGCCTTTGCTTAATTCCACGTGCATGCCTTTGCTTGATTTCACTTGCCATACCTTGCATGCTTTGCTTTGACTTCCACTTGCCATACCTGCATTGCCTTTGCTTTGGATGCCACTGCCATGCCTTTGCATTGACTCCACTGCCATACCTTGCCATGCCTTGGCTTTGATTCCACTTGCCATACCTTGCATGCCTTTGCTTTTGATTCCACTTGTCATACCTTGCATGCCTTTGCTTTGACTCCACTTGCCACTCCTTGCATGCCTTTGCCTTGACATCACTTTACCACGCCTTGCCATACCACTGACACTTGCCATGTGCACCAGGACCATCTGTGTGAAAGCGTTTTGCCGGGACTGCCATGCAGGCAGCCGCGTTACCAGGGACTGTATTTGTGCAGCCCCGGACATCTTTTTTTTTTTTGTTTGTGTGATAAAGGCCAGTTCAAATGGACTGTGAAACGGCGTGTGGCCTGCCTGTTAGGGGTGTACCTCCAACAGCCAGGAAAAACAAGACAAAACACAGAGGACCATTTAGGGCCCTGAAAACACCAGGGAAACCGCATCCCTCCAACACCAATGGCAGCCAACATACAGCGGTCCCCAGTCAGTTATTTCATTAATGTACATTCAGATAGTCCCTTCTTGTATAGTGGGTCGAACGGGACAGTGCATTGAGTCGATCTCATAGTTAGGTCTAATTAAACCTGAACTAGGTCTGTTATAGTTAGATCTGATTAAACTAAAATGAACTTCATTCCTACTCTGCCTTTTTTTCTCTATTCCTGAGGTAAATCCAAGCAAGGGGTCCTCGCGAGGTCAGCAGGCACTCGGCTCGGACACCCATCTGTAAAAACCACATCCGCGTCCTTCGCATAAGAATGAGTCCTCACAGAAGACCAAGGCCAGCAGTAGAAGCCAACAATAAACGCCAGCGCTGCACGGAGCACATGCCTCACAGCGACGACCCCCCACCCACTGTTCAGGCGACTACAAGAGTAACCAACACGACTGCATCGCTGCAGGGGAAGTGCCATGCCGAGACCAGAGGCGATAACTCAAACGCTCACAGTGCACTGCAGGAATGCCCGTGCCGAGGAAGATAGAACCTGAGCGGCACCCAAATGCGAAACAAATTACAGTATGCATGCGGCGCACTCTTCTTCAATCCAAATCTCCATCTAATAATTATATCCGAATCTTTCCCTCAATTCCCTGATCACAGATTCATGGGCTGGCACCAGATGATAACACACGACACCGCTTTTGATAAATGCACGTGCTAATGCCGGCGACCGCATTCTGCAGCTTCTGGGATAATTTATATTCGCAACAGAACATGGAACGAGTGGCAACACTATCGTTCGGGTGCTGACGCATGTGTTACCATAGCATCTTCACCGTCGTCTTCGTGACCACCGCGGCCGACAGGTGTCTCCTGCGGACGGCGAACGTCCTCTCACCTCTCCGCCCGGCGAGGCTGCAGCCAGGCAGAGGTGCACTGAACGGCTCGGGCTGCATGGCTTGCAGACAGGCAGCGCATTGACCGGCCGCTGACCGCCGGTCGCCGTGGGCAGCCCCGGGAGTTCGGTGCAGGGCGATTTGTGTCACGGTGCTCGAAGAGAGACGATTCCGCAGCTTGGAATCATCTGGCCGGAAGTAAAGTGGAGCCCTTTGTAAAGGGCTCGTTTTTGTCTTGTTTTTTTTGTCCGTAAGTAAATAAATCCCTTTGGAGAAATGTTACCAGCTCGTTTTTGTCTTTTCTTTCATTGATCCAGCATGGTCCGTATCCTAACCTAGCCGGGACTTAACTCCCAACGATCCGTTCCTTTTAGCCGGTACGTCCTTGGCAGTGTCGCTCGGCTGCATCCCATCCGGTAAAGTGATCTGGTTCGGACAAGAGCGTACGACTCGTTGCTTGCGAAAAATGTGTCACCGGTAATGATCACTTGGTTATTTTTAGTAACCAGATAAAACTAGACGGAGCCCTAAGTCACGTGGTTGAGTTATTGGTGTTCACAGACGGTTAGCGACCCACCGCGTCACGGAATTATCCGTGTGCAACGGCCTGCAATTCCGGGGAGTCTGGTGGGAACCCGAGATAGTCCCCCCCCGGTGGTCTACTCCACCCGACTCGCAACAATATATATATATACATATATACATATATAATACAGTATAACTAATGCTGTATGTCTGTGTCTGTCCCACCTTGAAACACAAACACTTTTTGGAGAGAAAAAAAATATTCAGCAAAAGTTTATTTAAATTAATCCAAACCTACAGGAAAATTGGAATCTTTTTAAATCGAACTGATATCTGAACATGAGCGGTGTACAAGGCAATGGACCGCTGCTTCAATTACTCCCAATTTTTTTAATTTTTTTTATTTGCTGTTAAGAAATATGATAATTTTGGAGCTTCACAACACTCTATGAAGGCAATCTCAGTGCTTTCCAGAAAGTCCACAAGTGTGTGTCCATTCTAAGGAGAGCCAGAAAGAAACATCTGTCCAACTTCAAAAGAATGAACTTTCTAACTTGTCTCCCTCCTCTAAAACCTGGTGGTACCTTGATAAGTCTGTCTCTGGTGTTTGCTCTCCTTCCATCCCTTCCCTCCATTCACATGGCACCACAGCTGACTCCACTCGTGATAAGGCCGAATACCTCAATTCTGTGTTTGCTTGAAATCGTGTCCCCAACCCTTCACTCTCGATACCCATCCTTTCCTGTCGTACCCAACTGCTCCTGGACTCATTGTCTTTTGCACCTGAGAAGGTGGAAAACGTTCTTTAAACCTCCAACTCTGACTCTGGACTGGACGGCATTGGCTCGCGTGTCCTAAAAACCCACTGTGTGTCTTCCACATGCTCTCTCTGCCCTTTTCACCCGAGCATTTGAGCTCGGTCATCTTCCATCTGCTTGGATATCCACCAACATCACAGCACTACACAAAATGACTATTGCTGTAAGCCATTAGACTAAGTGTTCATTCTGATCACTCATTCTTAATTTACTTGAATTATTTGGCTGCTTGCAGAATGCATCACAATCCACTTCATCAAAATACAGTGGGAGAACAGTATTTGATACACTGCCGATTTTCAGGTTTTCCCACTTACAAAGCACGTAGTCTGTAATTTTTATCATAGGTACACTTCAACTGTGAAAGACAGAATCTAAAACAAAAATCCTGAAAATCACATTGTACGATTTTAAAATATTAATTTGCATTTTATTGCATAAAATAAGTATTTGATACATCAGAAAACAGAACTTAATATTTGGTACAGAAACCTTTGTTTGCAATTACAGAATCAGACGTTTCCTATAGTTCTTAACCAGGTTTGCACAGACTGCAGCAGGGTTTTGGCCCACTCCTCCATACAGATCTTCTCCAGATCCTTCAGGTTTCGGGCTGTCGCTGGGCAACACAGACTTTCAGCTCCCTCCAAAGATTTTCTATTGGTTCAGGTCTGGAGACTGGCAGGCCACTCCAGGACTTGAGATGCTTCTTACGGAGCACTCCTTAGTTGCCCTGGCTGTGTGTTTCGGGTCGTTGTCATGCTGGAAGACCAGCCACGCCCCATCTTCAATGCTCTTGTTGAGAGAAGGAGGTTTTGGCCAAGATCTCGCGATCATGGCCCATCCATCCTCTCATCGGTCAGTCGTCCTGTCCCCTTTGCAGAAAAGCATCCAAAGAATGATGTTCCACCTCCATGCTTCACGGTTGGGATGGTGTTCTTGGGTTGTCCATCCTTCTTCTTCCTCCAAACACGGCAAGTGGAGTTTCAACCAAAAAGCTCTATTTTGGTCTCATCAGACCACATGACCTTCTCCATTCCTCCTCTGGATCATCCAGATGTCATTACAAACTTCAGACGGGCCTGGACATGCGCTGGCTTGAGCAAAGGGACCTTGCGTGCGCTGCAGATTTTAATCCATGACGGCGTAGTGGTGTTACTTATGGTTTCTTTGATACTGTGGTCCCAGCTCTCTTCAGGTCATTGACCAGGTCCTGCCGTGTAGTTCTGGGCTGATCCCTCACCTTTCTCATGATCATTGAGGCTCCACGAGGTGAGATCTTGCATGGAGCCCCAGACCGAGGGAGATTGACTGTTATCTTGAACTTCTTCCATTTTCTAATAATTGCGTCAACAGTTTTTGCCTTCTCACCAAGCTGCTTGCCTATTGTCCTGTAGCCCATCCAGCCTTGTGCAAGTCTACAATTTTGTCCCTGATGTCCTTAGAACGCTTCTCTGTCTTGCCATTGTGGAGAGGTTAGAGTCTGATTGATTGAGTGTGGACAGCTGTCTTTTATGCAGATAACGAGTTCAAACAGGTGCAGTTAATACAGGTAATGAGTGGAGATGGGAGGGCTTCTTAAAGACAAAAACTAACAGGTCTGTGAGAGCCGAATTCTTACTGGTTGGTAGGTGATCAAATACTTATTTTGCAATAAAATGCAATTAATTATTTAAAAATCATACAATGTGATTTTCAGGATTTTGTTTTAGATTCCAACTTTCACAGTTAGAGTGTACTATGATAAAAATTACAGACCTTCTACGTGGCTTTGTAAGTGGGAAAACCTGCAAAATCGGCAGTGTATCAAATACTTGTTCTCCCCACTGTATATAAAGCTTATATTTATTATGTATGCGCATAGGATTCACCCCAACTCGTGCTTGCAGTCTGCAAACATGCTCCACCAGTAAAAGTATAAACCAGAGTTGGAGTTGGCCATCCAAATGTTGTAGAACATTCCCATGCACACCCAGAGTACAACCACCACTTTTCAACTGATTTTATCCAGCAGTTTAGGAATGCATAAAATACAGAATGTATGTAAATTCGCCAGGTCGTTTGATTCTATAAGCTTTTCATGCAGAGATATTATTAGGATACAGCAGACCCTCCCCATTCACCAGGATTACGTTCTTGAAAAACCCGGTGATGGGCAAAACCCCGTGATGCGCAAAGTTAAGACCTTATGGGAAAAATAGGGTTCTAAAATTTATCGACATTTTTTGCCTAAACTGCGGTCGTTTAAATGAAAAACACTCAAAATTGTACTTACGTTTGATGATGAGGATTGAGGGCGTTAGAGGTCATTGAGACGATGTCAACGTCCCTAGCTTAGGGTCGTCAGGGTCATCAGACTTTGTGAAGAAGGTGGTGATCTTTATCTGTTTTGCCTTGTTCTGCATGTCCTTATAGACCTCCGTAAAAGGTGCCATGACAGTGTCCATCTCACACTTGAATTTCAAGCACTTCTCTGTGAAGACTTCTTCTTCGTCTTTTGGTTTTAATAGCATTTTCAGAGCCGTGAGGCTCCATATATGCCACACACCTAAACACTTTGGCTGGAGCAGACAAGTACAGGGGACTTTATATCGTTGAACCCGTTTCTTTTATAAATTTCAACAACAATTTGCAGAGTCAAGAGTGCTCCTGGCTCAATCGGCACAGTGTATCCGGTACACCTGACCAGGTGATCCCATCTCTCGGGCAGAGTGGAAGAGGCGTGATCTGTCCTGAAGATATTGTGTGAAGATCTATGCGATCCAAATCTTCAGGAACCTTACACCACTCCCAGAACTCCATATGGTGATATGCTATCCTATGTAAATAGGAGTTTAGAGCATAATATCCGAGTCTGAGCCTGCAGAGGATTGCCTGTTCTCTTCGGGAGAGTCTGGGAACTCCATTTAGACGAGCGAAAACCTCTCAAGATATGTTTCTCATTCTGCTTTGTTCCAAGTGTTCTCTTTCACGCTTCTCATCTTCATGTCATTTCTCCCTCCTCGCCTCAAAACAAACAAACAAATATTTTCACTCTTAAAATAAAAAAAATTACAAACCAATCCTGTCTCCCATCTCCATCCTTGGTTCATTCTTTATTTCTTCCTTTCTCATTACCTCCCAAATAAACCAACATTCCTCATAATTTAATTAATTTGCTTCTCACTTTGAAAACTTTAATTAACACTTTATGTTTCATTTGCCTTATTTCACGAAAACCCCACGTTCTTCTTCTTCGTAACCATTTACTGCCACAAACACCCCGCAGCATAAAACGAAATCATGCAATATCACATGATAACAGTTCGTGCAGCACGATATCAAAAGAGCAACTGAGTCTGCGATGGAGGGCAGTGTGGGGCTGTGAGGAGAGACGGAGATGCGGGGTTGTGTATTCCTCCGCGC
>CM068964.1:72598785-72628785 GCA_035128595.1 Eptatretus atami
GGGACCTATGTCGCGATCAGCACATTTTAGCCACAATTATTCACCCGCGATCGAGTGAAAACGCGATGCGGAAATCCACGATCAAAGCGGGCCTGCTGTACTGGAAACCACTCTCCTACCAGGAGCTTTTTTCACATTTTCAAACACAAAATGCACATTCACATCGAGAATTATCGTCGTCTCCCCCCTCCCGAACCACCGCCACTGAATTTTGTTTTTGCGTAAAACCTTCCTGGGTTACACCCAAAGTATAACCATCAAATTTTCCACCTTTCCATCCAGCAGTTTAGGGGTGCATGCAAGTCAAAACACGCACATGTGCGCAAACACACAAACACTTCCCCAAAGTGCACCAGTTAAGCACGCCATGGCGGCAGCAGAGGAATCAATGTTACTTCCAATCAAAGAGTCAATATGAAAATAAAAAAGAATAAATGCATAAAGATCTGACACATTGTCTATATTAGTCAATTCCTCACAATTTTGAGGTATCAGTGTTAACATGTTTGTGGGTGCAAACACCTACCAAAGGAAGTCCAGGGTCTGAATGTGGCCTGTGTTGCTGGCAATACGGTCCATGTTTCCAAGCCTCAACATCACCACAGTCACAGAAACCTCCCCCAGAAGACGTGTTCATCTGTTTCAAGAAAATCATTCAGTGAATTGCCTTTATTAAATTGACATGGATGTTGCAAAAAAGTTCTGACAGCATTTACAAATGGGAAACGGAAAATATGAAATGGCTCTATATTCCTGAGGCTCTAAGTTGCCAAGATACTGGTGACACAACAAATGCAAACTCCAAATTAAAACATCAATACGGAATAAATGTTAAAAATGCAATCGCAGTGCGGAACCTGCTGTGGCTTGTTCGTAACACAAAAAGCACGATGCTGATGCCACACCAGATAGTGGTCTGAAAATTATAAAATCAGATGGCATAATGATTGTACAGGGGTGGCCTGAAAGTTGTTTTAAACCTCCCCCAGTAAAGCATTCGCTCTTAATATACAGGTTGTATTGAGCAGAGCTTATAATAATTAGTCAGTCATGACCTCCAGCAATGGTGTGAGATGACCGCCACCACCACCTTGCAATCCTTGATCCTTCACACCTGTTGCTTCCTGACTATCAACAAATCCAATTCTGTCTTGTGCTGTCCACTTCTGAAGGCAATCTTGTGGCTCTCCCACTTCTGAACGAATGAACCAGTTACAGCGAGACCATTTCTCACCACCAGCTCCACAAGATCTCAATTCTCTATCGTCCATACAGTTTTCCTTGTTCCCCAACCAAATCTGTCAACATAATCCTCTTCACCTGGCTCAAATAATCCCACATGCATGTTGACGTCACCTACAATGCGCATCGTCATCTCCAGATAACCATTTCCATCATCCTCTCCAGTGCATCCCTGGAATTCTGCTCTCCACCTCAATCCTTTCCGTTATCTGATAACTCCTGGAGCAGTATTGCGGTCAAGCAAAAAAAAAAAATTTTAGATCCTCGTGGAGGATCTCTAAGTCTTACTCACGTTGTTGTTCTTGTGGACTTTTTGTTTCACAGCCTACAGTTTTCATCGAAACTTCCTGAAACTTGACATATATATGTAGACATACCCTGCGCAGACAGTAACCATCTCCGATTTGAAAATTCCTCCTAGAAAAAAAGTTATGACGTCAAATATCTCCGCAAATGGAAATCGCCTAAAAAAATTATCTCCGAACAGGCAAGCTTTTGAATTCCATTTGCGGAATCGAACAGGCATTAGCAGAGATGAATTACCGCACATATGATGCATCACTATGACGTCATATCAGTTTTTATGACGTCATTCCTATTTTTTGACATTTTTGGTTTTTTGTTTCATTTGTTTCACAGCCTACATTTCATCGAACTTCCTGAAACTTGGCATATATATGTAAAAATACCCTGCGCAGACAGTAACATCTCCAATTTTGAAAATTCCTCTATAAAAGTTGACGTCAAAAATATCTCCGCTAATGGAAATCGCCTAAAAATTTATCTCAAACTAGGCAAGCTTTTAATTCTGTTTGCGGGAATCGAACAGGGCATTAGCAGAGATTAATTACCGCACATATGATACATCACTATGACGTCATATCAATTTTATGACGTCATTCCTATTTTTTGACATTTTTTCTTTCACAACCCAGAGTTTTCATCGGATCTTCGTGAAACTTGCCATGTATATGCAGAAAGCCCACGCGCAGGCAGTAACCATCTCCGATTTTGGAAATTTTGCTAAGAAAAAAAAGTTGACGTCATAATATGGCCGCTAATGGAAATCACCTATACCATTATCTCCGAAACTAGGCAGGCTGTTTGAATTTTGTTTGCGGGAATCAAGCCGGGCATTAGCACAGATAATTTATCACAAACCTGATACATCACAATGACGTCATATTCGTTTTTATGACGTCATCATTAAGAGGACGAGGATCTTAGCTCACTCGAGCTTGTTTATAATAACAGCCAAACAATTTATGCCTGTGTAATACGTGTATCCGTAACCAAAACGAGCAGTGTCTATCTAACACACTTCATGCTAACGAGTTCCTGCTGTTAAAGAATAATAAAAACTGGAACAGCTCTCTCCAACGTCGCGATGTCAACAGATATGCCTCGGCCCACATTATTACATAATTATACACACTTGGACCAAGTTTGATTTAAATCCCTTCAGCTGTTCTCAAATGCATCCAATCTGGTTGAAATTTAAAACATATATTCCCCATGACTACGAGATAAAAACTGTGAAGTTTCATATCCATTGATGAAGCGGTTCAAGAGAAATCGTTTTTTTAAAGATATCTGTTCAATCCAACATAGCTGCCAGACCATGTGACATTAATTTTTTGTGAACACGCTGGTATTCCCAGGGTTTGGGGAACGTGTGTGAAGTTTCCCCTCGATTTGTCAAGCGGTTCTGGAAAAGAAGATTTTTAAAGGTTTACTCTTCAAAAAATCAAAGCTGCCAGAACATTTACACCATATATTCCCCAAGACTAGTAGATTGTGCATGTGGAGTTTCAGATCGATGTGGTAAGCCGTTCTGGAGAAGAAGATTTTTGAAGGTTTTTATTTTCAATCCAATATGGCTGCCGAACCACATGACCAATTGTGATGTAAAATGTACATTCATGCCCCACCCATGTTTTGCCTCATGCATATTTATGTTCCACCCATGTTTTGCCTCATGTGTCGCATCATCTCTGCTGGAAGCGGGGAGACCGGCATGGTCCTGTCTGGCAGGACGTGTGGTTGTATCTGGAAAAGGCATGGTTTTTACCGTCGCATTTGGAGTGTTTTAAATTCAAGAAAAAGGGATTCAAACCTCAAAGTGTTGGTAAGCTGCCTGGAACATTCTCTAGTCAAAGAATCTGGACACGGAGGCAGTTCCAGGGTACCTATGACATCATAAATTTACATTCTGCCTCTCATTGGGTAGGGGATTTGTTAGGTCTGTGAAGTTGTGTGTTAACTTCCAATACGTTGGGGGTTTGGGGAACATGTGTGTGAAGTTTCCCCTCGATCCGTCAAGCCGTTCTGGAGAAGATAATTTTTTAAGGATTTCGGGCAAATCCAATACGGCTGCCAAACCATTTGACCTACGTCGTCAAAAGGAACATTTGATCTACGTTGTGTCTGGAACAAACTCCCACACTCTCTTCCCCTCCAGGTCTTCAAAACAGCTGGTCGCCACCATCTCTCATCTTCCCCCATACAAAACCATGATCTTTTCTCCCCCCATCAATCCACCCCGAACCTACCTCCTTCAAATTCCTTGCTTTCCTTCCTGAAAGTCCCTGTAGTGGCCATCTTGTTTACCCCATGTACCCCACCACGTCCCTCTCCCTTCCACAGATTGCCTAATGTCTCTGTTCCCCACTGTTTTGTGCTTCCCTTTCCCACCCCTCGTCTTTTGCTCCCTTTGTTATATGTTCTGTGTATTAGTTGTTATACGAGCCTCGACATTGTATCCAGAAAAAAAGAAAAGAAAAAAAAACGGGGAGTGAACTTTTTGTTCCTCATGGAGAGGCGGTCATTCCTGTAAATTTTCACATTGATCTGTTCAGCTGTTTTGGAGAAGATGTTTAAATGTTTTTTTTTTTTTAAACAAATATGCCTGCCAAACCACATGACCGATGAAGTCATCAATTTTTTTCTGTCGACCAATTTATCCCGAGGTGACCCTCAAAAATTTTCACACTGCTCAGATAAAGCGTTCTACGTGTCGAAATTTGACTAGGATACCACTTCACCGATGATGTTTTGGTGAACAACACATATTCCCCATAAGGAATAGTTGACACGTGCCAAGTTTCAATTTTTTCCATGGCACGGTTTGGGAAATATAGAGGTGTAAAGTTTTTCTTTGTTTTTCCAACATGGCTGCCACACCACATGACCTATGACAATCATTATTGAAACGTTGTACATGAGTCCTCACACCTACGGCGGAAATTTCATGTCAATCAGACAAGCAGTTGCAGAGAAAATGAATTTAAATGGGAATCATGGACGGACGGACAGATGGACAACCTGAAAACATTATGCCTCCGCCGACTTCTTCCATTTGGTGCATAACAGATTAGGAGGTATGTTTACCGGCTTCGTCGGCGGAGGCATAAAAATGGTACCATTGGAAGTTTAATTTACTTGGTTGAAAAGCAAATGATCAATTTACTTCCAACAAATATTAGTGTCCATTAAATCATACACATGCCTGTTCTAGAAGCCCGTCACCTTTCAAAAGCCAGAGGAAGAAATTAAAGATTTGGAGCTTAATGTTGCGGTTTCAACTGTACCATATATATATTTCTACGACAGCAGGAACCCTTTAGAATAAAGCATGACAGACACTGAAAGAGCAAAAATATTATATATCTATAAATACTTCTCAAGCAATAGAAAAATATATAATAGTACACGGAAGGAGAACACAAACAACACCACCACCACCACAACGACAGAAACAACAAATACGTGTTATAAAAGATCATTTTTCTGCATGTTTCACATACTCATTGACACTCACAGTTAGACCTAGAATATGTTTGTGAAGTGGTGCAACATGCTGTCTTTTTATTCAACCCGTTAGCGAAGCGATGGGTAAGGCACGGCTGGTACAATACAAATGGAAAGAGCCAAATACGCATCACAATGCTCTTAACTGTATATTTTGTCACACTGACAAGTCTTAAAATTCAATGAAAGTTACACTCGTTTTACATTGTTGCAGAATGAAATGTAATGAAACCATCAGATTCATTGGTGGCTGCAGAGTTGAAGGATAAAGAAATGCAAAAAGAAACGGCCCAACCGAAATGACACCGATCTGTCCTTGTTGGAAACTGCAAACTGCTTCAATATTGTTCCCTCCAATAAACGTCCCGCTCCACCCCCCCCCCCACCCCACAAAAGGGGACTGAAAAAAACAAATGCCCATGGTGCTATTGGAGGAAATGTGTATATCTCAGCTTGAGAATGAAGATTTATTTTAAAATGAGGAAGTCTGCTTGACAAAAAAATAAGAGGTGCCTATGGGTGAGGCAAACTGCTCTAATAGATGGTCGCAAGTGCAACCACAACTAAATCAACTCCGACAGTAATTGATATAAATATTTTCGCCACAATTACCCCACTGTAAACTGCTCAACCTCTCAATAAAATCACAAACATTCGCTACCACCTCCTGTCTCTCCATCCTCTACCACCTCCTTTCTGGTCTTGCACCCTCTGCACTTTCCTGCTTTGTCTTCCCCTTCACCTCAGGTTTCTGCAGCGTGCATGCGGTCCACATTAAATCCTCTTCTGATAACACTCCCAAAATCCAGGATCACTGCTCATCTCTACTCATTCGTTCCTCTTTTCTCCCGTCTGTGGAACAAACTTCCACATTCTCTTCAATCTCATTCTTCCTTTCAGGTCTTCAGGACAGCTGTTCGCCACACTCTCAGATCATCCTCCATCCAAAACCATGACCTTTTCTACCGCCATTAACTCCACCACCCCCAAACTCATCTCCTTCCAAATTTTTAGTTTTTCCTTCCTGAGAGTTTGCTTCTGTATCCATTTTGTCCACTCCATGAATCCTCCGTTAATCCCTTGTTGGTCCAAGTCTCCCTCTATTTTATCCTTCGACCCTGCTGTTGGTGTTTCCACCCTCTCTCTACTGTGCCTTTTGTTCTGTTGCGTCCTGCTATCCGTTTTTTTCTCGCTCTTCCATGAGCCTTGACCTTGCAAACAAAAAAAAATTAAATAAAAGCCCATGTCATCAGAGACATACTAAAATTACGCACGTGCATAAAAACATACCAGTTCGATTCATAAATCATCTTTTTGTGACTCATGCTCCTGGAATCATTGCAAAACATTCTGCCTCTTTGTTGAGAACAACAGGTATAAACTCACAAGATACAAGAAAATGCAAAGTAGCTTAAATTGCTTTGATTGTAGACAGGGAACTGACGACAGTCGATTTTGCACAAGATACAGGTGTATGCTTCAAAAGGCTAGTAGTTTCACTGTAACCCAATCCTGTAACCCAAGAGAATCTCTCCTGCATAGCAGCAAAACTCATATGTGAGATGTTAACAACTCATCATTTGTTTTCAAGGCAAAATAACACGCATGCCGAA
This sequence comes from Eptatretus atami, assembly GCA_035128595.1. Lineage (NCBI taxonomy): Eukaryota > Metazoa > Chordata > Myxini > Myxiniformes > Myxinidae > Eptatretus > Eptatretus atami. The sequence goes on from CM068964.1 coordinate 72,605,451, forward strand.
GTGCCAAGAAGGACATTTAAACAAACAAAGGTTGTTTGAACCACACCAAGCAACAATAGAGTCCCTAATTAAGCTGTGCTGCACTTCACAGTAATGTAAAATAAATCTGCAGTACAACAGAACAGGTTAGGCTGTATGATTACTCATATGCATAAATTAAACAATACCAAAATCAGTTACCCGGTAGCGATGTGTCTTGTGGATGCTTTGTTGGAAACAGTCCATGCAAAGAACGCAAGTAGGATCCACAGCACATTCCCTGTCGTAAAGACAAAAAAACATAGAAAGCCTCAAAAATTACACCACACTTTTTCTTGTAAACAAGGTCAAGGCTCATGGAAGAGCTAGAAGACTGAATGGATCAGGACCTAACACAAGAAAAGGGAACAGTAGAGAGGAAGGAAACACCAACAGCAGGGTTGAAGGACAAGATGGAACAGCACTCTGTCGAGCGCAAGCCTCCGCCAGGTTGAATAGTTTACATTTTGTATCCCACTGATAGGTCGGACCTAGATCCGGACCTCAATCAAAATCTCATCAGCTTGTTCTCATCACCTAACCAACTCATCCACAACATTTTGAAATATCATGCTGTATATCGTTTTTGGCCCCCTCTCTCAATGGTGAAGAATATAAGGTTGATATGCCAAAGTACATAAATTTCATTTATATATGTCCTAGAGGAGTTTTTCATCGTGATTTCAGATCTGACAATGTTTTTTCACAATACTCATTCTGTAAAATTAAAAAAACAAACGTCTTCGGGAACGCCCTAAAAATTCTCCTGAAAGGGGCGTAACCACATGACGTCATATACAGGATGTCAAAGGCTGCACATTAATTACTCGGATGGTGGTCTACGTGATTGTATTGGCTTTGTGTGATTACTCTACTGTGATTGGTAGACTACGTGATTCTATTGGCTTTCTGTGTGATTACTCTACTGTGATTGGTGGACTACGTGATTCTATTGGCTTTATGTGTGATTACTCTACTGTGATTGGTGGACTACGTGATTCTATTGGCTTTGTGTGATTACTCTACTGTGATTGGTAGACTACGTGATTCTATTGGCTTTCTGTGTGATTACTCTACTGTGATTGGTGGACTACGTGATTCTATTGGCTTTATGTGTGATTACTCTACTGTGATTGGTGTCTACGTGATTCTATTGCTTTGTGTGATTACTCTACTGTGATTGGTAGACTACGTGATTCTATTGGCTTTCTGTGTGATTACTCTACTGTGATTGGTGGACTACGTGATTCTATTGGCTTTATGTGTGATTACTCTACTGTGATTGATGGCTACGTGATTCTATTGGCTTTATGTGTGATTACTCTACTGTGATTGGTAGACTACGTGATTTGTATTGGCTTTGTGTGATTACTCTACTGTGATTGGTAGACTACGTGATTGTATTGGCTTTCTGTGTGATTACTCTACTGTGATTGGTGGACTACGTGATTCTATTGGCTTTGTGGTGATTACTTCTACTGTGATTGGTAGACTACGTGATTCTATTGGCTTTCTGTGTGATTACTCTACTTTGATTGGTGGACTACGTGATCTATTGGCTTTATGTGTGATTACTCTACTGTGATTGGTGGACTACGTGATTCAATTGGCTTTATGTGTGATTACTCTACTGTGATTGGTAGACTACGTGATTGTATTGCTTTCTGTGTGATTACTCTACTGTGATTGGTAGACTACGTGATTCATTGGCTTTCTGGTGTGATTACTCTACTGTGATTGGTGGACTACGTGATTCTATTGGCTTTGTGTGATTACTCTACTGTGATTGGTGGACTATGTGATTCTATTGGCTTTCTGTGTGATTACTCTACTGTGATTGGTGACTACGTGATTCTATTGGCTTTGTGTGTTTACTCTACTGTGATTGGTGGACTACGTGATTCTATTGGCTTTCTGTGTGATTACTCTACTGTGATTGGTGGACTACGTGATTCTATTGGCTTTGTGTGATTACTCACTGTGATTGGTAGATACGTGATTCTATTGGATTTCTGTGTGATTACTCTACTGTGATTGGTGGACTACGTGATTCTATTGGCTTTCTGTGTGATTACTCTACTGTGATTGGTGGTCTACGTGTTCTATTGGCTGTGTGATTACTCACTGGATTGGTGTCTACGTGATTCTTTGGCTTTCTGTGTGATTACTCTACTGTGATTGGTGACTAGTGATTATTTGGCTTTCTGTGTGATTACTCTACTGTGATTGTGGACTACGTGATTCTATTGGCTTTTGTGTGTTTCCATTCAATTGTCGACTCAATCGCTTCGTTCATTTCTGCTTTAAAAAATCGAACATTGTTTTTAAATAATGGATGACATGGACTTTCACTTGTCTGGTAATGACAGTGGTGTGAGAGAAATGAAGGATTTTGGTCTGAATCACATGGAGAATTGTCGGATAACATAGTCGCGGGAGGTGAAGTTCAGGCAGCTAATGAAGTACGGCCTTACCGTTCGAGCCCGAAGCAGGACAAGTAGAGAAAATGGCGATGAAATTCCCGGAGTTAATTATGATCGGGAGGACATCGAAGGAAGACTCGGAAATAACAACTGTTGACTAAATCCTCTTCGTAATTCAATAATGTAAATTCGACTTGCATACTGCTCGATATCAGAAATATTTTAGTGAGGTGACGTGAACAGCGCAGCGGACATGTTTCTCCGCGGCGAATAATCATAAACAAGGCCAGCCCATGTCATCAGCCGTATCTCTCGCGCGATAAAACGAAGCAACCTCCAGCAGCTGTCCGGATACGATGAAAACTTGCGTGCAGAACACACCTTGCGACACAATTGTCTAGAGTAGTCCGATAATCTGATGTTCTGTTGCATTTTTATTTATTTTATTCCTACTATCGTCATGTAGCGCCAGTAGAAAACAATGAAAAAAAGACAATAATAAATAAAGCTACAGCACGTCAGATTTATCGGCCTAGTCGGACGGACAAGGATTTATCGGACTAGTCTAGACTCTAGAGATCTCGAGTTGACAAGTAACTTGTATTAGCATGCACACAATGTATAAGTCATGCGTAAGAGTCCCGAGGATATGAGGCCGTGTAATAGGACAGATACATTTGTCTTTCATAGTTGTGCAAACATTTTTTTTCCTTTTCTTTTATTACAGTTTTGGCTGGTGGTGGTGGTCGTATGGCAGCTTAGCTGCCGGGGTAGCTATCATTTCTGAAACGCGACTGTGTTGCTGATGCAGTGCCCCTCTACCAGTACAGGCATGAGAGTGATCTAAAAAAAATTAGCTGAAAAAAACGATGGGCCTCGGCGAAAAAATTTTTAGCCCGGGGTTCGGGGGCCTGCGCGGCCCCGAACGCTAAAGTTCCAGGTGTTCTCACCTGCATTCTACAGCATTTCCTGGTCCTTTTAAGAGGATTGTGTATAGTGTTGTCCTTGTTAACAGGGTAAAAGCACTGAAGACAATCATTGAAGACATGAAATTCATCTTGCAAATTATTAATCAATGTTGTAATGTAAATTGTTGTCAAAATTATTTGTACAAATCATGAATCAATCTGTAGGATAATATTCTTTCATTGTTTTATAGCAATTAAACAAAGTTGACAATAATTGATACCAAGTTGCATAATAAGTTGGGACATAATTGAATACCAAGTTGCATAATAAGTTTGCATAATAAGTTGAAAATATTGATAACAATTTGCACTAAAAGTTTGCATAATAAGTTCACAATTGGTAACACTGTTGCATCCACTAGTTGTTGAGTTCTTGAGTCGATAATGTCGACAGGCACCTAACCACTGACATTGTTCACTTCTTTGTCTTTTGGTTCAGGTTGTGCTTTTTCTTGCTTGCACGTTGGTGGGAAAGTCTTGCCTTCTTTGCAGCCTTCTCAGTCAGTTCTTTGGTCTTGCGCTTGGCAACTTACTGAAGCAGCTGCACCCACTTCTCGCCTTCTTTCTTCTTCTTTGTCCCTCCTGTCTGCCAGTTCTGCTGTAGGTTTTGTGGCTCCCTCATGTTCTTGCACAGGTCTAGGTCTATGGACTGTGCAGTTTGTCAGTCCTACTGTGTACTCCACTGCAGTTTTTCCTGATGATCGAAGTTGTACTTGCACCATCACTGCGCTGTAGGTCTCCATGTTTAGTCGGTGTGATCTGACATCCAAGACATCTCCCATGAGATTGAAGGCACTCTCAACTTGTGGCCCATGGAAGCAGGACAGCAGAGCTTCACCATTCTTGAGAGAAGGGGTACTTTCCACCTTCAAAGACCTTGGTCCACCAGTCGTCGATGCGAGCAGACTCATCTTCCTGAGCTGGTGGCAGGCTAGAGTCGATCTGGAAACTCCGAACCTCCAGTTCAAAGGCATCACATTCCTCTGGTGCAAGGACATTTGTCACCAGGCGTGGCAACTTCAGGAGCTGCTCTGGCTGACAGTGTGCCCTCTGCTGAGTGGATCAATTGCTGAGGCACTTCTGAGGACAGCATTAGCAGGGGCATTTTCTTCTGGAGGTACTTTCCACATGTCACATAGGCCTTCTCCACACTCTGCAAGAAGTCATCGCTTCTCCATCTCCACTACGGGCAGTGTTGACAATCTCAGACACCAACTCCAAGAAACATCTTCTTCACTTGTAGCAGGTTGGCTTTCTCATCCAGGTCGAGGGTCTGAAGTCTCTTGCTGAGGTTGGCAGCTTCTCAGGTTTGACAAAGCAGGCCATGAACTCTCGGACAAGGTCCACCTGCTGTCATTGAGCTTGTGGATCAGTGGGGCCTTCATCTCAAACAGGAGGACGTACTTCTTCAGCAGCGGGAACACTGATGTATAGAACATCAATATCAGTCTCATCAATTTCTTCTTGTGGAAGACTCGCTGCAGTATACGCTCCTTTCGTGCCTTGCCATCTTTGGTCATATTCTTCTTCTTCAGAACATCATGGATCTGGCGTATTCTCTTTTGGCTTTTGTCTACGTGCCTGCGATGGTAGACCTCCACAACCCGTGACAAGTAGTGTGTGCGATCAGCTTGAGAGAGGAAGCCAAAGTAGAGACAACAAAGGCATCCCACAGCCGCAGAGTGTCAACACTGACATCATACACAGAGAGCCACCTGTGACTGACATACCGCTCTGGCATGGTATACTGACACCAATCAGCCCACAGATTTCCTGCAAGAACTGCTTTAAGTCAGGTGACACTTGAAGTCATTGTAGATGTCAGAGAGCATGCGCTCTGCGAAGTTGCGAATGGGTCGCTCAGCTTCTTGGACGCATTGTGAGCGGGTGACAGGAGTCCCCATCTATGTAACATGTGTGGGGCATTGTTTCCCTGATGCGAACTTCGACTCCTGACTTGGATCCCCGCATGACTGAGCAGGAGTCCATGAGATGGATATGCAGTTTCTTCCACAAGTCAACCAGTTCCTGGTGCAACGAGGCACTGTCCACTTTGATCACAACAAGGGACTCTAGATGCTGCACTATGACCTGCTTATGCAGTGGGCTGTAGTAACTGGCCAGGACACATAAGACCCTCTGATGGTTTGTGTTGTTTGACTCATCAATGTTCAGAGAGAAGTATTCCCTCTGCAGTGCTGATATAACTGGTGATGTACGGTATGTCCTAGTCCAAACCTAAGCTTTAGGAAGCAGATGTCCTGTCCATTGTGAGCTGACAAGGGCCTTTGCATCCAGGTTGAGTGCTTTGGCCGGCTTATCAGTTCAGGGCAAGGCTGAATGGTAGGGAATGCTGTGCGAGGAAGGCAAGGACCATGGCTTGAGCATTGGATACCCTGTCACCTATTGGTACAGAGGCATCGTGTACAGGGGATGGGGGCAGTAGAAGCAGCAGTGCAAGAGGTAAGAAGGTGAGGAAACACCTGGAGAAAAAGCAAAACCCAAAGCCAATGCAGAGTAAAAAAGAAAAGCCAATCACCATTTATAATACGTGCTTCAGAAAGTGAATACAGTGACCGGTACAGTGATTACACTAAGCCTCAGACTATTAGTCATTGCCAGGTGCTATTGGTGGTAAACAAGATTGACCCAATTCTGAGTTGTGGCTTGCTGCCAATTAACATAATTTATTACTGTAGTGAAAGTGCACCACCACACACTCACTACATTGACAGCATAGATGTCTACTGTGTACATGTTATACTGATAACTGTACATGTATAAAGCCCAAGGCTATATTTACCAGGAAGACTGTAATTGGATGCCCGGATTCTCTGAATATCACGATGCTTCTTGCCTCGCATGGGATTCCAATGACTTGTACCCACGTCCTCCATAACAATCTCCTTTGAGCACCATGTGCATACAGCCTTTCCTGGCTGGGCTATCTTTGAATGAAAGCCCCACAAGCCACCGTACCGCATGGCATACGCTCCAGCCATTCCACTTCCAGGAATTCTTGCAAGTCTTGTCAATTAGTGCAGCCAAACAAGCATCACAATCCGGACAGCTGCGGCTACTGAATGCGGCATGTTTTAGAAGGACCTTGCCTTGCACACTCGGAACACCACGCTCTAGCTCGATTAATGCTGCTGTGACAGTTTCAGGAGTAATGCGGCGAGGTGGTCGCGAATGTTATGTTAATGAATCTGGCAATGACGTCAGTGCAGAGTGCCGGGAATCTGTATTAGGGACCTCGGAATACTTTTTTTTATAAGATCGTCGGCGGCGTGAAATCACTCCAACAATTGACTTAAACCCCCCCCATACCCCTATTTTTTCTAACGGATTTGTGCTAACTCAGGACGTTCCTGGTGATAATTCGCGGAATTTTCTCATGCCGGCAGTACACACACTGGAACTGGTACTCATTTCGCCGACCTCGGAAGAATGACAGGCTGAGTCAACCCCTGGTGTAATTCAGCGCCACGGGGCTTGAACTCAGGACCCTAGGATCCCAAGCCGCACCTAACTGAGCCAACCCAGGCTAGCATTTTGGCTAAATGTTAATGAATAGCATGCCAATGGAAGCAGTCCTTCACTTTAGATGTCCATATTCTCCGACGATATCATCTTTCGGGATACATGAAGGCTTACACCGTCTTTGCTTGTATTGCTGCATCCTGCTCGATACATCTTGCAGCATTTTCGAAAGTACGGCTAAAACTATTTAAAACTTTCGCGAAACAATCATGTGAATTAAGACGATCACAGAGATTGCACTAACTGTGCAAAATGCATTTGTACGTACTTTATAAGGCGCGCGACTCTCGACTCGAGTCAATCCACTTGTGCGAGTTACTGTATGTGACGTCACGCAGAGATTCGCTGAAGTCCATTTTTTAGGGGGTGGGCATAGCACGTTGTGAATAGCTCCAGAAATGATCGAAATATTGCTCTTATTATCCCATTTTTGATTTAAAAAAAAAACATGGTTGTTTCTTCACTAGGAAGGTCAAGTTAATTTATAAATAACAAGTTTATTTTGCTGTCAGGGGACCTTTAAGAGAATTTAACATTTTTTTTTTGTATCCCGATCTGGATTCGTATCTTTACCAAAATTGAATCAATTCTCCTTGGCACACACCCAACCAGTCTCCAAATTTGGTCGAAATCCGTCCATAACTTTTTGAGATATCATGCTATGCCGTATATTAGTTTTAGCCAGCACTGAATGGTGAAGAATCACTTGAAAAATTATTGGATCCGAATTCAGATCTTCACCAAAACCGAATCAATTCTTCCTTGTCATACACACAACCTGTCCACTAATTTTTGTCTGAATCTGTCGATAACTTTTTGAGATATTAGGCTATGTATCCTTTTGGGCCCTAGCTATCAATGGTGAAGAATCACTTTAAAATTCTCTTATCCAGATGTGGATCTGGATCTTAACCAAAATCTAATCATTTCATACTTGTCTCACACCCAACCTCTCCACCAAATTTTGTCCAAATCCATCCAAAACTTTTTGAGATATCCTGTTCACAGACAAACAGATAGACAGACTGCGTGAAAACATAACCTGAGTCCACCTTAGGTGGACAAAACTATTTAGAATGATATTTCAAAAATGTATTGGGTCCGATATGTTCTCATGGATCAGGCATTGCGTGGCAAAGGTATCCACTCTAATGAGTGCCCTTCTATTTGTGAATGTACCTAGTTTGTCACGTCCTTTCCTCCATTGGTCCAGCATAATCTGCACGTAGTGTAGCCGGGAAATTTAACTCCTCCAATTTGCTCGTTAACCAGTGCACAATCACTGTGTAGCGCTGTACCTTAGCAACAAAAATGTCAAGGATCGTTACACGGTGGACAAAAGTGCCATTTTGCATCAGAGCTGTGCATGGGAATTATGATTAAAAAAAGGTCATGCTCCAAAGAAATGGGCAATGGGAAGGGTGCTTTATGATGTCATAATGACGTCATCACCTATTCCATCCATCCATCGGGACCATACTCTGTGCAGGGCGTTGGTGCTGCCTGAGCAGTCTCCTTGGCTATTGGGTACAATCCTGGACGGATCGCCACTCCGACACAGGATACCAGCAAGCTGGCACTCATTTTGCCGACCTCGGAAGGATGACAGGCAAAGTCAACCCCACCTGGTATTAATTCAACAGCCGAGTGGGATTTGAACTCAGGATCCTAGGATCCCAAGCCCACCATCCTTAACCATTAAGCCAACGCCAGGCATGTCACCAATTACTTACCGTGTAAAACTGTCAGTTTCAAAATTACACCATAAAATGCTTTGATGTGATATTTAAGACATATGGACTACGTATGTCAGTCAAGGAACTGCATAATGATGTAATTATATAGATTAAAGCTACCTATTAAGTGTTATGATGTCATTATGACATCATCATTTCTTAATTTTATTGTAAAAACAAAGAAAAGTGGTAGAATTTCATATTTTTAATGTTGTAAGGTAAGTGAATATTTCTATATGTTTTGGCCCTGAATTGTGATAACGCTGTTTTGTTTATTTGAACAGAAATATAAATATTGTGTTGCTATTGCAACGGTCTGTCTTCAAAATTACACCTAAAACAATGATATAATACCCACGAGCATAACCCGCGCTCTGCGCGACATGTTGGGGTGGGTGTGTTTGAGAAAGGAACTGATGCAGAGTATCAGTAGTAATTTTACTTTAATGCAGTAAGTGAAATACGATTTCACTGTTTCAGAACTATTTTATTTACTTTTTTTTGTACCATGCACCTCATATGGTCTTTGAGATAATGTAAGCCGAATATCACGTTACTCGAGCGCAGAACAAAGTCGAAGATAGCGCGACACGAAACCACAAACTCGGAAATAATATACAAGATTACTGTAGTTCTTTAGCTATTTGAATTAGCAGTCCTGTTAAATGTCCTCATTTTATTTGTTTCGTATTTTCAATTTATTTTGAGTTCATCATGGACTGGACTGCTTGAATCATTTGTCAGTAAGCTACACCAGACAATTTGTCGTGTCCTCAAACAAGACACAATGATGATGCAACCACAGTCTACAACGTATTTCTTAAAAATGTGGATGAATTTCGAAAGATCAATGGATTGCCAGTTGACGTAGATTATGGAGAAAAAGAAACAGCAGAACACTTTGTAAAAAACAATAAGGCTTCATGGCATCGCTCTTGCCATCAAAAGCTCAACAAATAAAAACTTGAAAGGCAAATAAAACAAAAAAAACAAGACGACGTGCCAGGGATGCGACATTCAAAGAGGCAGTCAGTGTTCAATGCTAAATATGTGTGCATATTCTGTGAAACCGCTCACACTTACAAACTAAACAAATTCGAAACATTTAGTACTAATCAATCCTGTTCTTAGACGAACATCCAAGATGAGCAGCTCCTTCCATAAATAGCAGGTGGCAATTTACTTGCTCTAGAAGCTCGGTACCATCTTGAATGTTTGACACAATTTTGAAACAGACATCGGGCTCATCAAAGAAAAAGTACATAATCAAGCATAAAAGGAGAAAGAGTAGATGCCAAAGCATTTGTGGAGCTGGTGTCTCATGTTGAATATGCCATTGAGGACGGAGCATACCTCTTCAAGCTGTCTGAACTTCACACTCTATAACCAACATCGTCTTCAAGATCTTTGGCATGACATATCCATCGACAAGACCCGTTTAAAAAAAACAGGCTTGTTGAACACCTTGCTGATACAGGTGTGCAGGAGCAGTCAGATGGCAAGAATGGAGTTCTTGTGTTTCCAGAGGGAATGAAAACCAGAGAGTTGGTGTCAAGGCCACCCAATGCTCGCCTGTTTATACATTTATCGTTTTTAAAAGACGAGTCTAATAATATTTTTGATAAAGCATTGTAGTGAAGTCTGATCCAAATAATTTTAAAGCAATATATGTATTTGTATATTGTAATCAGTAAAAAATAGTGGTAGATAAAAACATTAGAAAGGAAATAACTTGCACCAAAAACTTTAACATTTTCACGCTCACGCTCACGCCGGGGGTATCGCTATAGCTCTCTGTTCTTCGAACAGGCGAGCTAAAAATTGCTCAAGGATGGTTTTCTGGAGCACAACTATGAATCAGGAACTCTCTCGTTTGCAAAAGTAGCAAAAAATATGCAGAGAAGAAATGTTCACAGAGACTCACTTCAAATTTTCTGGCCGTTTCCCCCCGGATTGTCAAAATATGCTGCCCAGCACAAAACTCCTTTCATCAATGATCCTTTCTGGACCAAACTTAAATGTTGATGTGGATGACACTCAAGCTTGTCAAACTATATCTCAATTGTTCCTTCACAACTCAAAGAAAGGATCGCCAGACAGAAGAAACTCTAAATCGGCATTCCCCAGAGCGAGAGCCTCCACTTCCCATCGACATCGGAATGAACATCCACACCTTGACGAGAAACAGAAAAATGATCGATCAACTAGCAAAATTAGGCCTGAGTATTTCATACAGCCGGGTTCAACAGCTTGAGAATTACTTAGCCTCTTCAATGTGTGATAAATTTCATGCTGATGGTATTGTGTGTCCATCTATTCTGAGGATGGGTCTCTTCACAGTTGGTGCATTAGATAACATTGATCACAACCCTTCTTCCACTACAACCAAGGGATCATTTCATGGGAGTGGTATGAGCATTATCCAGTTCACTGTACAAGATAATCTTGGTGATTTCAGAGAAGCGCTTACATTTCCTCCTGAATGTCTTAAGATAAAGCCTCAACTTCCTGATTCATTCTGCATAGTTGATGCAAAACAACTAAAGGCGTCAAAGACTTGCGTACCAGAGGTTACCATGACATCTGTCAATGGAAAACTGGTTTCAACATGCTATGAAACTTCTAGAGGATGATTCATCTAAGAGGGGAGAGGCAATATCTTGGGCTGCACATCATGCTTCTGAGCAGTCTTCTCCACTCAACCCACCTGCCTTAACTGCCCTCCTTCCACCCTTTCGTGAAAAGGCAGACTCACCAGCGATGATTAAGCATGCCCGGAATGTCTTGAAGTCTATCACAGAGTTCTTCCACCTGTCCAAATTTCTGGTTCTGAGTTGTGACTATCCAATATTTGCAAATTGCAAGTATATTCAGTGGACATGGCCCTCAACTCATGGAGAAGATAAATTCCTGATCATGTTGGGAGGTTTCCACTTGGAGAAAGCCATGTGGAGTACTCTTGGAGATTTTCTGGACCAGAGTGGCTGGACCGTGGCTCTTACAGAATCAGGTGTGGCAACACCAGATACTGCCGATTCTTTCCTCAAAGCACGTCACGTAACGCGGATTCGACACGCCCGCCAGGTGACTGCTTTGGCTCTATCTAAATTACAGCATGAAGCATATGAGCGACAAAGACTATCTGATGACGAATATGCATATGAGGTCTGGAAGCTGGCAGTGGTCAGGAAAAGTCCTACCTTCCAATATTGAGATATTGTGCTGCGTACTGAGATTCTCATCCTTATCTTCATTCGTGTGCACAGGGAAAGGGACTTTCCTCTCTATGTGGAATCTTTCGAAGGACTGATGTTTCTCTTTTTTTGCAATGGACCACTATAACTACTGTCGCTCGACTTCAGTCCATCTCTGAGATATGCAGTCTTTCCCAGCCATTCTCAGGGAAGACCTTCAAAAGCACTGGGTGGTTATAACAAGACCAAACACAGGTTTTCAGCACTTCCCATCGACCAAGTCCATGAGCAAGAAAATGCTAAAGTGAAAGGCAAGGGAGGGGTTGTGGGCCTCACTGAAAATCCAGATGCCTTTTGACGGTGGATGATTTCTGGCACTGAACAAGCCAGGCTGCTGACACAATTTGAAAGCGACTACCTATGTGAGGAACACTCTGAAGTACCAACATTACAAGGAAGGCTTATCTGTTCAAACATCCTTCCATCTCCAAACTAACAACCTTATCCAGGTTATCAATGAGTACAGTAACCAATTTCAGGTTGACCGTCCTGAATTGCTTGTCTTGCACACGCGCGATTGTGTGAACAACTCGGTTGTACACACTGGACGGAATATTGAAGCCTTTGGGGCTGATGAGTACCAAACATTTAAACAGGACATCTTCATTGACAGAACAAAGTCAATTAATTCGCCAATAAAGAAGAATGCACTTCATCTCTTTAAATCACTTGTGAAACCCAAGAGCAAACCCAAAACAAAGCAGATTGCAGCACTTCACGACGACGTACTGTACCCTCCAGCAATCTCAAACTTTAACAAACTACTCATAACAAGCATCAAGTCTAATTTGCTGAGCTTTCTCGACAATTTGCAACCAGAACCTCCCAAGCGATTTGATTGTAAGATCTTTGATGGTGCTGCTCTGGTCCACATTTTGCCAACATCCTCTTCAACAACTTTTGCAGACTATGTGAAAACAGTCTTTCAAGCTTTCCTTTCTCAGGAGCTGAAAAAGGTCAAACGATTGGATTTAGTCTGGGACAGGTATCTGTCCAGTAGTATCAAGGATTCAACTCGACAAAAGCGAGGTACTGGTGTGCGTAGAAAGGAAACACCTCAGACAAAAATTTCTCCGAGATGGCAATAACAAGGAACAGCTGTTTTCCCTCCTATCTCAGACGATGGCTTCAGAACTTTGTCCTCCTGACAAGGAATTGTATGTTACTTCAGGTTAGTATGCCTTCTATTGTGCCCTCTAAACATAAAAGTTTATGCTTTTAATGCACAAAGAAAACTTATGTTGCTAACAAGCCCAACGTTTACAAATGTGCTTTCCTTATTTTTAAATCTCAGGGACCTCGGTCATATCCAAGGGCACTTGTCAGCCCATGTTGGAATGCACGCAAGAAGAAACGACACAAGGATTGTAGTTCATCTTCAACACGCAGTGGACAGGGGCGCTGAGAAGATTGTGATTCGCACTGAAGACACGGATGTTGCTATCGTTCTCATTGGCCAGCTGTCTGCTAAACTTCTTCATCATCCTGACATTGATGTGTGGGTAGCCTTCGGTATGGGCAAGGGCTTCTGTCACTAGTGTCAACACTATCTACAACAAAGTTGGAAACGAAAAGGTTCGAGCTCCACGCCGATTTCATGCACACACTGGATGTGATACGACATCATGCTTTCTTAATAAGGGGAAACTGAGCACATGGAAGGTCTGGAAATCATATCCTGAGGGAACTGGTGCCAGCCTGTACATGGCTGAAAATCCATTTCAACTAGTAGCAGCTTCATCTTCACATATTCAATGTGTTGAACGCTTCACAGTGCTTACTTAATGATGTGACAAGTAATCTGGACTCAGTCAATGATGTGTGCAGAGAGCTCTTCTCCAAGAAAAACAAAAGCCTGGAAAATATTCCTCCCACCCAAGTAACTATCACTATTTAAGGAATAATAATCTTCAATATCTATCTATAATTCCAGGTGTGTGTGTGTGTGTGTGTGTGTGTCCGCTGTTTCTCGACAACCACTGGTCCGATCTAATTGAAAACTTGCCAGCTATATTGCTGGGACCTGAGGATGTGCCTTTTCAAGGTTTGATATTAATCGGACAAGTGTTCCCAAGTTATGGCCATTTATTTACCAAACCAATGACAAGACACGTTGTTGCGTGGGCGTGGCGATGGGGAAGGGAACCTCAGCCGTGTTCCCCATTACGGGTTACAACGTACGGACTTCCGGAGAGTGATGACTTCGTGTATTCTAATAATTTCTCGATTTCTTATGCGCATTTATAGATAAACACAATGCCCCAAGTTATGAACGTTTTCATATTAGACGGTGCATAAATTTAGATAACATCAGAGTGAGCTAGTATGCTCCGAACCAGGAAGTAAATTTTTTTTTTTTTTTTGCACGAAGGTTTTTTTTTTCTCTTCTCTTTATGTTTTTTCTTGCGACGACATTGCGAAAAGGCAAAATACGTTGGCGCTAATGAATAATTGGCCATTAAAACTAAATTGCGAATAATCATAACTGCGATATGCGAACTTCCGGCCACGCACGTACGGGCACGCGAGAGCCAAGAAACGGCTTGTGTGGTTGTTGTTTCTTGCTCGCGGTTTGAAAGTTTTTTTGTTGTTTTTTTTTTTTTTACGGGCACGTACTAAGTATTACATAATTTGTGGAGCAGTGCAACATTTCCTGTTATACCGTTTCCTTTTTACAGTGTTAATTTTACTATTTTACTTATTCATGATGTGTTGCTGCAACATATCAAGAGTTGCGTACCATGGCAGCATCTGAACAACATGCCATCAAGCACAGCCTAAAGTCCCCTCCCCAGAAGGATGGGGATAGACAATGAAGGGTGACCACTGGCAGCCTGTTTGGATGACTATCCAAGAAGCAGCCAAAGCCTGCACCGAACTAATCAAATGTGGTTGCAAATCTGAGAGTGGATGTGTTAATCGTTGCAAATGTTTGAAAGCTGGTTTACCCTGCACCGATCTTTGCAATTGCAACTGTCAAAAATAATTTATTTTCATACATCACCATTGTAATACAGTAAATAAAGCTACTGCAATGAAATTTTTACAAAAAAAAAACAGTTATAAAGTGCTTCCTGAGCAGACCACACAGTTATACATTAGTCACATTGTAATATATCCTAATGGTATTACCAGACTACCAATGCAAGGTGTAATAGCCCACTTTTATGATTTGTCTCATCTGTTTCACAAGAATATTGTGTTACATCATCACCAAGATTTTTCATCAAGAGATGATGATGTCATAATGACGTCATAGCACCTAATTGGTCAGTTTGATTCAAAGCAATGATTAACAACATATTCCTTGACCGAGAAAACATACCTGAAGCAATGTAAAACCTAACCATAGCATTCTGTGATCACATTTTCCTTATTGGTTTGTATTATGTAATTAAACATCATGACGTCATAAAAGACCCTTCTGGCAAGCCAATTTTTTGGAGCATGACCTTTTCTTAATTAGCAAGTCGATGCGGTTCTTTGGTGAAAAAAAAATGGTGCTTTTGTCCACCATGTAACGATTTTTTTTCACAAAGGTACCTCACTCGTATCACTCAGCAGTAATCCGGGTGTGCGTTGAGGGCACGAGACATCCCTCCCCCCACCCCCTCGGTGCAGTCGTGCACAAGTAAGGTACCCACGCAAAGTAGCGAACCCCTACCAGGATTGGCAGTCAACCGGCGTTCGTGGTTGCTTAGCAACCCACCGAGTTATCAGTGATCGGTGGCCTCAGGACCAGGAGTTCGGGAGGAACTTGAGTGCTTCCCTTCATGGTGAGCCTCAAACCCCAGATCCATAACACTATCATACCGACAACAATCTAAAGGGTATGTTTTTGGATGAAAGAAAGAATAGGGATGGTTTCACATGATCATTTCTCTTGACCATCCCTACCTTGCTTACATACTTTTTACCTCCACCAGCCGAAGGTGAAGGAGGTAATGTTTTCACCCCTCTCTGTTGGATTCGCTATACATGCTAGATATCCCTTATTGTCGGGTTTTCCGTCTGTGTGTGTGTGTTGGGTGTGGGTGTGTGTGTGGGGGTGTTGTGTGTGTTGGTGTGTGTGTGTGTGTTGGGGTGTGTGTGTGTGGGCGGCAACAGCGAGGCTCCACAGCACGAAACAGCGAACCGATTTCGATGAAACTTTGCCAACAGTGGCCATATGGTCTGGGAATGTGCGCGTTTGAATTTCGTTGCCTAGCAACCACCGTTGCTGTGCAGCGGCCGAAAAACCGCGTACAGTATTTTCAAACTTGTCCTTCAGTTTTGAATGTAGAGAAACGAGACTTCGGAATTAAACACTTCGAGATATTTAGAAAATTTTACTCGATCCGATTTTGATTTAGGTTTTATTTTTCAAATGGTAGTCCTTCAAAAATCGGGTGTCTATTACCGTCATTTTTTATGAGGGGCTAAGGAAAGTGGGCGGAGCTTAGGGAAAGTGGACGTGGTTGATGAAAAGTGGGAGTGGCGTAAGAAAGTGGGCGTGGCTTACGAAAAATATTGTTGTCTCAGGAGGTGTGGTCAAACAAGAGCATTGATAGAAGTTTATCGGTTTTCCGGTGGTGTGTGTGTGTGTGTGTGTGTGTGTGTGTCTGCAACGCGAGGCTCCACAGCACAAACCAGCAAACAGATTATTTTTCAAATGGTAGTCTTCAAAAATAGGGTGTCTATTTACAGTCATTTTTTATGATGCAGTTGGCAAAATACGCAGTAGGAAAAATCTTGCCAGGCAGAGGAACAATTGTATATGAACCAATAAGTCTTGGCAATGAATCTTCGTCGGTGGATCAGTCAGAATGAAAAGCATCGTATCCAGCAAATCCCTCGTCGCCTACCGGCTTGTCTGTTTGCTTGTTTGTCTGTGTGCGGAATATCTCAAAAAGTCGTGGACGGTTCCGGATGAAATTCGGTGGGCTGGTTGGGCGTGTGACACAGACAAACTGATTACATTTTGGTGAAGATCCAGATCCAATCAGACTACGAGAATTTTTTTTTTTAATGACTCTTCACCATTGAGAGATCGGGCGAAAAATGATATATAGCATGATATCTAAAAAAGTTGTGGACGGATTCCGACGAAACTTGGTGGACACGTTGGTTGTGAGATAAGGAAGAATTGGTTCAATTTTGGTGATGATCCAAATCCGGATCCGGATCTGATAATTTTTTAAGTGAATCTTCACCATCGAGCGATAGGGCTGAACCGAAATGATAGCACGACTTCTCAAAAAGTTGTGGATGGATTCGGATGAAACTTGGTGGGCACGTTGGGTGTGTGACAAGGCCAAATTTAGTCGATTTTGTTGAAGATCCGAACCCGAATCCGGATACGAGAATTATTTAATTTTAAAGTGATTCTTCACCATCAAGAGATAATATATGATATATAGCATGATATTTCAAAAATGTAATGGGCCCGATATGTTCTCGTGGAACAGGCATTACGTGGTGGAGGTATGCGCTCTACTAAGTGCCCTTCTAGTTTTAGAAATGTGTTTTCTTGCTGGAGAATTTCATTGTTATAGCATGGAATTTTTTTTATTCTTTGGATTTGTTTTATATTAAACATGTGCAGCGCCCCCCCGCCCCCCCACCCCCTTTCAGATGGAATGATATGGGTACAGAAGGGGAATGTCAAGTGGAGTACAATCTTTGCTGAATATAATTTAATGACTAAATTGATGTAACAGTAATTTCTGGTTCTAAAGTGTTTTGCTAAGAGTATTTCATAGTATGTACGTCAAAGACACACAACCCTGAAAATATGTTTAGCTGCCCTGCCCCCATCAGGCTGATTGATAGTCGCTGTCCCACCCACCCCCTCTGTTGCCTTCCTATTACTTTGCAAAGGAATGCAGTTTTGCATACTTTTCATGGAATCCTTTCAAGTTATTAAAATTACCATATCAAAGGATGCTGCGCCAAGTAAAACTCTGTCGGATGGTACTACAGTCATTGCCGTTGAGAAAGGCAGCTCGGAAATATGCCATCTGAACATTATTATCATTTTGATGAACGAGAAGATTTTCAAGTTTTGACCGATCTTAGTTTTTTTGCTTGATCGCCATGGTCTGGAGAACTGAAAAATGATCCCTGCCTGGACAATCAGCTGAACAGACCAGGTAGGGTCCCATACATAGCCGAAGCGACTTTTTAGAAAAAATACCCCAACTTTCGTTTTGTATGTTGGGGGTGGGACCAACCTTTTTTCTGCACCATCCCTACGTAGAGTGCTAGCACAATCTCCGACGGACATAAATCCTGGGAGCCAAAGTATACTGGAATTGAGAATTGTTCACGATGTCAAAACAAAAACGATAGAAGGAGGAGAAGGACGAGGACAAGGACGAGGAGGGACTTCTAAAGTGCAAGCAAAGTGCACAAATTAACCAAATGTTCAGTTGAGAAATTTTTTCTTCATGCAACTCTGCATGCAGACTACTCAATCGATGGGTGTCTGGCACTCATAATGACGACCCAAGAAGACATCCTAAGAATATGCACAGAAGGACCAGAACCCATGGAATTTGATTTGCCACAGTGCCACAGTGTCGACGTGTCAAATTGCCACAGTGCCCCTGGGTTGGATTTATGTTTGCCTTGTTCCCACCACCTCCCCCCATCCCATAACTGCATTGGTACCCCTCAAAATATCTGTCCAACGAAGGCAACACTGCCTTGCCATGAGTGGCCATAACTTAATGCCCCGCCTCCAACATTATTTTGTTTGAAAGTCCAGAAAACAAAACAAAACAAAAATTGTACAAGAAAAATACTAAACCACCAAAACTGCTCTTCCGAATACATCTGATTTCCACCAAGCATAGAGATAGAGATGCCTGGACAAGGATGATAAACATACCGGCAGGAGTACGTCGGTTCTCCCATATGGAAAACATGGCCGCAGAGTTGAGGTGGTTGGCTGCTCTGTGAAAGGTATGACAAGACAGTCTCTGGGTCTTCAGCACACAGAAACCATCCTAAAGGCTCAAGCAGCAGGTGTTGGAACAAGAATTCCTCATTTTTCGATTGCCCAATCCTGGCAGCAGACGTCTGTGCAGTGCTACTGGTACCAATGGCGTTTGAGACACATGGCACATATTTAGAAAAGTGGTTGTAGATGGCAGAGCAGAGGTCAGGTTCATCCGTCCACGCCTGCTGGGTGGGATGGGTCGTGGAACAGAGGAGAGAAAAATAATCATGACAGAGCAGGGCGATAATTGGAAGAAATTTTTAACGTCGCTGGAAAAAGAAATGGGGAGGGAGGGAGAACGACAAATCTCGCCACCTACTCACGTCTCTCAACTCAATTCATTTTTTGGTGGTTCAGATAACTTATACCATACGCGTCATTAACCACTTCATTAAGCTCCATGTATGGCCCAAGCAACTTCAATAGCAAACAGCCACGTTTTGAGTGAGAATGACGAATATTAAAATAATGTATCTTACATGATCAAAATTTAAATTCATTCAGCAGGTGTTAATACAAGACATCACCACGAGTGAGGTCTTGTTGGTACAAAAAATCATGTTGGTACATGTGCAGCACCTACACAGTTGCTGGTTTGCATCATTTTGGGGGCATACATACGACTGATGCAATAGCCCCCAATCCTGCCCCCACGCCCCTGCCCATACCCACTCTCAGCGGACGTACACGCTAATTAAGGATCAGATGCGCAACCACTAAGACAAATTTAAACCAAGTAAAGGCAGTCATCAGATTTACTAAAGGGAGGTAATTAACAAATTTATTGGCATTCTATGAAGCAGTTTCTGATTGGATGGATGAGGGAAGTGCAGCTTCGATGTAGTCGTACTGTATAATCAAGATTTTTAGAAGAAATATGATAAAGGTACCACAGAGAAGGCCATTAGCTACAGTAAGGGCTTGCAGAGTAGCTAACGAGATTGGAAACTCGCTTAGTGATAGGAAACAAAGAGTAGCTGTGAGTGTGAGAATGTCTGGATGGGAAGATGCAAGTAGTGGGGTACCTCAGGGATCAGTTCTAGGACCATTACGATTTATTTACTTTTTGTATACAGAGTCAAGGCTCATGGAAGAGCTAGAACACTGAAGGGACGAGTACCAACAGCAGAATTGAAGGACAAAATAGAGGGAGACTTGGACAAATAACAGGCAATGGGGAGGATGCACAGGGTGGACAAGATGGGAACGGAAGGAAACTCTCATGTAGGAAAAACTGGAGATTTTGAAGGTGGACTTGGGTTGGTGGGGTCAACAGGGGTAGACAAGATCATGGTTTTGGATTGGGATGATCTGAAATGGTGGTCAACAGTTGATGTGAAGACTTGGAGAGAAGAACAAGATTGAAGAGCATGTAGAAGTTAGTTCCACAGACAGGAAAAAATAGGAACCGATGACTGGAGGTCAGCAATGATTCTGGATACTGGTAGTTTCACCAGAAGGGGGTTGATGGTGGACCGTGTGTGCCCTGCAGAAACCTGGGGGTGAGAGGGGGGACAAAGCATGGAAAGAGCAGAAGGTGCAAGACCAGAAAGGAGGCAACAGAAAACAGAGAGACCACGACGTTCCTGTGATGGTGAAATGACAGGCCCATAGACTTAGCTTTATCGTGGGAGATTCCAAAAATCTTGAAGGCCTTTGTTCCTACGGTATCAAGCTGAGCACGGTGTGCGGCTGGGGCACCAGCCCAGAGGGGAGAGAAGTACTCCATAAAGCTGTGGATGAAGGTGTTGTTTGTGGATAGTTCAGGTGTGCCAAGGATCTTTGAACAACAGAGAATGCCCAATCGGTGGCTGGCTTTGGAGACAAACTTAGAAATGTGGTTTTACAAAGAAAAGTCATGGCTGATAGTGAGACCCAGGAGTTTGAGTGACTGAACTTCCTGAAGAGGAATGTTGAAAAAAAAGTAGATGTGGGGGGATGCTATGCGGTCCTTCCAGAGAGATAGTGAGAGTGTGAGATTTGTCTGGATTGAAAGACATATTCCGAGTGTTAGACCAACTTGTGATTTTATGAAGGCCTGAAGAGAGGGAAGAGGCTGCGGCCTGCCTATCTCAAAGATGAAGGATGGAGTCGTCAGAGGGTGGAATCATCAGCAAATAGATAAAGGGGGATTTTCAGTGTCACGCAGATTGTTGATGAAGATTAGGTTTAAGAGTTCTCCTCCTTCGTATTCTTCTTTCTGTGTATGATAAATTGTACCTCACAGACCTAAGTCGAAAGGTAGACAGCCAAGTTACAGCACCACCTGTTGTTAGGTGGATTTTTCCAAATCCTTCATCAAATTTCCAGAGGTGACACCAATTCACAATGTGATGAACAGTCTGATATAGGTGACCATAGTCACATTCTGGGCTGCGTTTGAAATTCTATTTGTGAAGGTGTGGTGATGTCCTTGCATGGAGGGTACGGATCCAATTGAGCCCAGACCACCGTTTCCAAGGGAGGTTGAACCCTGGAGGTTCTTCTGTCAGATCACTCACCAGGTCTTTGTAAGCAATGTCGTTGTCTGTCCAGAGATTGTGCCACTTGTCCTTTGTGTTTAAACCCCACAACACTCCAAACTTTTGCCGAACACCAGAAAAGTTTTTCCGTGACTTGTCGCACATTTTTAGATTCTGCAGGTCTTCATGGATTGGAAGCTCTGGGTTAAGCGCTGTCACACCTTGACGATTTAGCCAGCAATGGCAACGTATAAAAATGTATGTAAAACGTTGGCATACGCTGAAATGTGATTTTTTTTTTTTTAAAGTTTTGGTCGTATTCATAACGTGTTGGTCGTATGCATAACATATTAGTAACGGGCACAGAACGTTCGTTGTCTTATAGATAACTTACACCAACGAATGCTTAGCCTGTTGTCGGCGTTCACACCTATGCCCAACGATAGTTTAACTTAGGTATAGCGCGCTGCACGTATCGCCGACGAACTCGTGGCGTAGCCTGTTAAAAACCTGCTGCACGCCGATTTAAATCATAACCGCATGAGAATTGGAAGTGTCAACCACGCAGTCACACCTTGACGATTTAGCCAGCGTATGCCGACCTATGAAAAATGTGTCTAAAACGCTGGCACACGTCGAATACGGTATGGGTAAGTTGTGTATACGTTAAGAGCACGCTGAAAAACGATGAAGTACGCGTCATATTTCTGGTACGTCTTGTACGTCGTGAAATTTCAAGCATGCTGAAAATTTTATGACGTACTCGCCGTATGGCTCACCGTTCCGCTACGCTGGGAATAAGTTGTAGGCACGATATGCGATCGTTGACACACGTCGACACAAGTTCCTTGTAAGTTATCATAAGTCGAAACACGTCGAGGTAATGTTTGCATACCCGAAACTATTCTCTCCGTCAAGGCACATTTTCTTTTTTCTCCTTGGCTCCGTGAAGGCACGTGACAAAATATCTGAAGTTGTTGTTTTTTTTTTTGAGTCTATACGAATTTTAAAATATATTCGGACATTTGCTTTTAAGTTTCGACGTCGACGTGACAATATCCTCAAACAGAAAATATTCACAGAGGAGGAACTAAGAATAAGACGTGAGCAAACTGAAGAGGCAATCGGACGTGACGTAACGGCACGTGACAAAATCGGAAGTTATTGTGTTGTTTTTTTTTTTTTTTTTTTTAACGCTGCCAATACGCCATTATACGGTAGCTGTAAATTAGAAACACGTTCAGTAAGTTCTGTGGTCGTCCGGAGATGTCAATCAAATACGTCACATAGTCAATATGCGTTGGAGGTACGTACACATAGGTTCAAAGCACGTTACTCATAGGTTAGAAATAAGTTTTGGGTACGCTAAGCATTACCTCGACGTGTTTCGACTTATGAGTAACTTACAAGTAACGTGCCTTGACGTGTGTCAACGATCGCATAACGTGCCTCGACGTGTGTAACGATCGTGTAACGTGCCTACAACACGTTACTCATAGGTTATAAATAAGTTTCGGGTACGCTAATCATTACCTCGACGTGTTTCGACTTATGAGTAACGTGTGTCGACGTGTGTCAACGATCGCATAACGTGCCTACAACTTATGGCCAGCGTAGCGGAGCGTGTGAGTCATACGCTGGTATACGTCGTAAAATTTCAAGCATGCTAAAATTTGAGGACAACCGCAAAGTACAACGATGAAAGTCAGCGTACTACGACGTATGGCAGTGTTTTTCAGCGTGCTCTTAACGTATACAAAACTTACCCATAACGTATTCGACGCGTGCCGGCGTTTTAGCCCAATTTTGCATATGTCAGACATACGTTGGCTAAATCGTCAAGGTGTGACAGGACCTTTAGCTTTGATGCACATAAGGCGGTGGGATGTTCGACGGGACCGACAGCCACTGCACAGGCGTCGATTTCAGTGTACCGCTTAGGTAACAGA
>CM068964.1:72633785-72645717 GCA_035128595.1 Eptatretus atami
TTTTTATTTTTATAATTTAATTTTTATTTTATACATTTTTATTCCCTTATTTTTTTTAATTTTTTTATTAATTTTTTTTTCATTAATTCATATTTTATTAATAACTATTAATATTCAAATTACCCAAATTATTTTAATCTATACTTAAATTTTTAATTTCTTTTTATATTTTTATATTTACAATTTTTATTTAATTATATTAATTTTTTTCTTTTTTTTTTTATTTCTATCTTGTTGAATATTACTTTAACGCCGTGCACATGAGACGATAGGAGAACAACAAACAAACAAACCACAAATACCATAGGCAATTTGGAATCCGTGTGGCCTTTTGCTTGTTTTTTTTGTTTCCGGTTTTTGTCATGGGAATGATGCATGCGGAGAATAAAGGCATCGGCGGAGACATGAAAGACCCAAATAATACAGACATGGTGTACATTTCCTCCACTGATTTTAATAAAGATATCTCCGCATCATCAAAAAATAATTTTATCGTTGATTTACGTATATTGATCGCCGATCCTGATCCAGGCCGAAGTAACGGAAATTGCGTATACAGTTGTGAACAAGTTATAGGTAAAGTCAGAAGCGAATGTAAGAAGAATTCTCGTTCGCTTCTAGTAATTATATTTTAGATGAGATCCTTTTCCTAAGCGGATGTAGTTGTCGTTCTGAAGAATGTTAGTAATTTTTTTTTTTTAAGATGAAGATCCTGTTGTAGGCGGTTAGTTGTCGTTGTGAAGGGAATGTTGAGGAATTTTTTTTTAGATGAAGATCCTGTTCTAGGCAGTGTAGTTGTGTTGTTGAAGGTAATGTTGAATTGATAAGTACAGTAATTATATTTTTAGCAGCGTCTCGCGTAGCGAACGCTGCTCTAAGAGAGCTCGGCGTTGTTCTTCTTCTTCTTCTTGTGAAGACAAAACCTTTATATACACGATCCGATCTCCTTAAATACTAAAGCCCTGTACACATCCTCGCATTAAGGGTGCCTTTTGAGAGCGTCTCATCATGAACTTTTAAATATATTCGGACATTGCTTTAAAGTTTCGAAAAGTTCACGTTACTATTAAAGATTATTCCATTTAATTTATTGTAATTTCGTAAATACATTATTTATTTCGTAAATACACTATGACGGGTCTCGCTATTGCTTAATCAAGGCTCATGACGAAATATCGGAAGTTGTTTTGTTTTTTTTAGCCGACAAAACCTTTTAGGACGCTGCTCTTGGACACATTTGTCCTTGTTTTAGATGAGATCCTGTTCTAGGCGGTGTATGTGTTGTGTGAAGGTAATATTAAGGATATATATTTATTTTCATAGCAAAAAGACCGTTTAATTTGAATATATTTAAGAAGCGAATGTAAGAAGAATTCTACGTTCGCTTCTAGCTTTGCCTATTCCATATTATTTATAGCCCTCAGATCAAAGACATACGCGGCCATAAATGTGACAGAAGACACAGACAGAATAGCCAATTATATAACAGCGCGATGTCGCCCGCCGACTAAAAAAAACGTACGTGCAAAAAAAAAACCAAAACAATGAAAGAATGAGAGTTACAACGCTGCGCGTCAACAACTAAACGGACAGGGAAGATCACTTCCTGCCAGAAAATCAACTTCCGGCGTCACACAGAAAACGTCGCTCTCTCCGCATTAACCGCCCAATTCAACCCGCCAATCTCCGCCACAACACACCACACGGCAATCTCCGCCACAATTCACCACGGCAATCTCCGCCCACAATCCACCCGGCAATCCTCCGCCCACAATCCACCCGCAATCTCGCCAATTCACCCGCAATCTCCGCCCACAATCACCGGCAATTCCAACCGTCCACAATCCACCGGCAATCTCCGCCCACAATCCACCCGGCCACTCCGCCCACAAATAACCACCCGGCAATCTCCGCCACACAATCCACCCGGCAATCCTCCGCCCACAATCCACCGCGCCCAATTCTCCGCCCACAATCCCCGCAATTCCGCCCCCACAATCACCCGGAATCTCCGCCCACAATCCACACCCAAAAATAACTGTGACAGAAGACACAGGACAGAATAGCCAATGATACAACAGCGCGATGTCGCCGCGCTGTAAAAATGAAGATAGGGACTACATAATGTAAGGTGGTCTTGAAGCATGTGATACATTGAAGGATCTGGAGGTGGTAAGATATGGGGGGGGAGAGAGAGGGACACAGTACAAGGCAGCGAGAAGAGTTTCAGAGCTATCCCATAATGCCGTGCGCGTCGCCATCGTAGTTCTATTCACTTCCATGGCAACGACAGCATCAGTAGCTCAGCAATCCAGCGTGCTCATCTCGTTATTCTAACTACAATGGAAGGTTAGGCTAATTCTTTGGCCTCGTTTACCTCCTCTCGCTTCAGCTTGCCAACCAATATGGCGTCCGAGCACTGCGTCATGGGTGCTGAAACCCCTCGGTAGGAAAAGCGAGCAGGGTTTTAGATGGTATTCCCCATTAGTGAAATCATAATCATGGATTTCATGTCGTGTTCGTATAGCCCGGACATGATGAATCAAATGGCCTCCTGCCTCAAAGTTCCTCGTAAATCCTTGAACAATCGAAGAGGCAAAAACAACAAATCGAAGGAAAGAAGAAGATTAAACACGATAAAGGGGAGGAGGAGGAGGAGGAGGAGGAAGACATCACGTGATTCGTCTCCACACCGGCTTCCGTAAGCACGACTCCACAAAGCCCATCCTGCCCATCCTGCCAATCACAAAATACCCACGTGGATCTCACTTCCTCAAAAAGATATTCTTTCTCGTCGTCCTGCAGTCTCCGACTTACCGCCGCCACATCCTTGGCGCTGAAATCGACGCAGGCGCTGACCTCATCGAGCATCGAAAACGGAGCCGCCGCCATAATCGTGACGTCACTCGAACTCTGCGTGTCACATATAATCAGATGTCGGGACGATCAAACGACGGAGAAATCATTCCTCCTTTCCACGAGCATCACGTATCCCGAGAAGACGTCCCATGTTTAGGGACACGAGAGAAACCGCAGCCATTTATCTCGTCCTCATGCTTTGGAGCCGAACTTCGAGGCTCCGGTTCGTCGAGATCGCTTCAGATGTTTAATTATTCATTTATAAATTCACGGCTGACTCACGTCGGGGTTCCGGGAAGAAAAGATTCAGTTTTTTTTTTTTTTTTGTTGGATAGGGGTCCTTGTGCTTAAACCTTACAAAATTCACGGACAGGTGTTTGTGTGGTGTGGTTTTTTTGTGTGCGTGCGTGTTTTGTTGTTTGTGTGTGTGTTTTTTTGTTGTGTGTGTGTATGTGTGTGTGTTTCGTGTTTTTTTGTGTGTGGTGTGTTTGTTGTTGGTGCGTGTGTTATGTGTGTGTGTGTTGTTTTTTGTGTGCGTGCGTGTTTTTTGTTTTTTTGTTTGCTGTGTTTGTTTGTGTGTGTGTTTTTGTTTGTGTTTGTTTGTGTGTGTGTGTGGTGCGCGTGTTTTTTGTGTGCTGTGCGTGTTTTTTTTTTGTTTGTTTCTGTTTTTTTTTGTGTGTATGTGCGTGTGTGTGTTTGTATGTGTTTGTTTTTTTTGTGTGTATGTGCGTGTGTGTTTGTTGTTGTGTTTGTTTTTGTGTTTATGTGTGTGTGTGTTTTTTGTTGTGTGTGTGTGTTTGTTTTTTTGTTTGTGTGTGTGTGTTTGTTTGGTGTGTGTTTTTGTTTGTGTTTTTGTTTGTGTGTGTGTGTGTGTTTTTTTGTTTTGTGTGTGTGCGCGTGCTCCTCCTACAGTTCTAGGCTAATTACATCCAAACTTGCTACATAGTAGGATCAGCATACTCTCAATTAATGTATCGGGGTGTTTATATCTTTGGCCGTGGTCTTGGAGGGTGGGAATGGGGAGAAGAGGAGGAGGGTGGGGGGAGAGACGCAAATTCTCGATGTAAATGTGGATCGTGTGGCGCCGCCTCCAGGTGGGGGAGGGTATTACAAGTCTCCACCATTTACACCGCAGTATTCCTGTCCCCACGTTTTCGAGTGCAGTGAGGTGTTTGAAATTTTTTTTATTTTAAGTAGGTATGTTTTGCTTCATGCATGTAACCCGGGTTATGTTTTTCTTTTCTGTGGCGATTGAGGCAGTCAGTCGCCTATACACCGCCCAAATCGCCTGTCAGGCAAGGGGGGGGGTACTCTGCCAGCCCGTTGAGAATCATTTCATTCAGGGTTATCTATTTATTACGTACGCACAGAGGGAGGAGGAGGAAGGAGGGAATATGCATTCGATTGTAAAGGATTTAGTGCGTCGGAATCATGGTTGTCATGAAAACATTACATTTATCATTTCGTGATCAACCTTTACTTGTATCAGGAGAGCGCTCGGTGCGAAATCGATTGGGTCATGCTTATCGAAGGGCCAGAGCTGCTCAATTGTTCATTTTTACCTGGACCACGACGAAGTTGAGATCACCTGTTAAAGCCATAACGATGTCAGACAGTCAGCCAGTCAGTCAGACAGTCAGCAGTCAGTCAGTCAGTCAGTCAGCAGCTCCAGCCAGTCAGTCAGACAGCCAGTCCTTCATTCCGATTTTTATTTAATTCCAACTTAGCATTATCACAAATGAACGATTTGGCAGTATGTCAACCTGACAAGCCCATAATGAGGACAAAATCTGGATGGCTGCTCTGCTTTAATTTATTGGTGACCATAACGTCACAAATGGCCTGAGTGCCACCTGGATACCATCCGACTTTGAAGGTGACGTGTTGGCATAATTTATGTGCATAACATCAGCATCATGGTGCATTTCGGTTGAGTTGCTCGTTTTGTTTAATACTAGTGCGGGCCCGTACGTGCGTGGCCGTACGTGCAAAAAAAAATTAAAAATTGTGACGTCAGTCGTGACGTCATATGTCCGTGTCCTGTTATTGGTTGGCAAATAAATGGCCGTAACTTGGAACCGCTTGTCCGATTAATATCAAACCTTGAAAAGCACATACTCAGGTCCCCAGCAATATTCCTGGCAAGTTTCAATTAGATCGGACCAGTGGTTGTCGAGAAACAGCGGTCAGCAGACACACACACACAGACACACACACACACACACACACACACACACAACACACAGCACACACACACACACAGAGATTGCTGGAATTATAGATAGACAAGTACGTGCCCGTAAAAAAAAAAAAATAATTCCAACCGCGAGCAAGAAACAACAACCACACAGGCCGTTTTTTCCGTGCCCGTACGTGCGTGGCGCGGAAGTTCGCATATCACAGTTACGATGATTCGCAATTTAGGTTTTAATGCCAATTATTCAATTAGCACCAACGTATTTTACCTTTTCGCAATGTCATCGCAAGGAAAAACAAAAAGAGAAGAGAAGAGAGAAAAAAATTTACTTCCTGGTTCGGAGCATACCAGCACTCTGATGTTCCCGAAATTTATGCACCGTCTAATATGAAAACGATCATAACTTGGGGCATTGGTTTATCTATAAATGCGCATAAGAAATCGAGAAATTATTAGAATACACGAAGTCATCACTCTCCGGAAGCCCGTACGTTGTAACCCGTAATGGGGAACGGGCTGAGCTTCCCTTCCCCATCGGCCACGCCCACGCAACAACGTGTCTTGTCATTGGTTTGGTAAATAAATGGCCATAACTTGGGAAGCACTTGTCGATTAATATCAAACCTTGAAAAGGCACATCCTCAGGTCCCCAGCATATAATCTGCAAGTTTCAATTAGATCGGACCAGTGGTTGTCGAGAAACAGCGGTCACAGACACACACACAGACACACACACACACAGATTGCTGGAATTATAGATAGATGTTTGTATATACGAGTTGGGGGTGCCCGGCGTTTCCGGGTACCTCCTCCCATCCCTTCCTCCCTCCGGACTCCCACCCTCCCGTGCCTCTACTGCCTCCACTGATTAGTGGAGGTTGGCTTTGGGGGCTTCCCACTCTCTGGGGAGGACAAAAAATGCAAGTCCTCTCCACAGGTGACTTGTAATACCCTGTGCCACCACCACCCGGTGGTGCACTACACGATACACATTTACATCGAGAGAATTCATCGACCTTCCCTCCCGCACCTCCACGACTACAGATAAAACCAAATAGCCAGTGTTCAGCACGAGGTCGAACTTGGTCCATGTACCAAGTTTCGTGGTAATTGGTCGAGTAGTTTTGGCGTGATTGGTGTTGCAGACAGACAGAGAGACGAACAGAAAAATGACATTTATTTATTAGAATATCTGACATTTGAAATAAAATGACATTGATTTCCTTCCTGTAGTGTCCATCTTGTTTACCCCCATGAACCCCACCCCGTCCCTGTCCCTTCCACAGATCTCCTGAAGTCTGTTCCCCACTGTTTTGTGCATCCCTCTCCCGTCCCTCGTCTCCTGCTCCCCTTGTTATACGTTCTGTGTGTTAGCTCTTATGTACAGGTACAGCCAGCTGTATCAGACATACATACAGAAAAACAAGGAAGTTCTGTGCGGACATGCAAACAAACAAACCTTGTATATTAAAAAAAAATGAAGAGACAAGAAGATCGTTGTTTAAAGATTGAGTTAAAAAAAATTAAAATAAGAGATTAAAAAAAAAAAAAACTCGGGAGTGCAACACCACAATTACGGGCCAAATGGCCTAATTTCTTTGTTTAAAGGTCCACAGAATCATAAATCATGTCTGGTTTAACGAAGACAAACGGCTTCACTTCACACTTAATCGTTCTTTTCTTGAATAAATATCTCAGAAGGACCATTTTAATGTTTTTTGGTGTCCTTCGATTGGCCCCATCACCACCCCCCCCTCAAAAAAGGCGATTTGAATACGTCGTATATCATGTGACCCACACGTCATCTCAAGAATACTTTTGCTGCAGGACTTGTGGTTTACATGTGGCCTACATATTCTCTGAACTCTGTAACAAATAATATCTCAGAACAGCAGCTAGATGTATTGTTGCTGGTTGTAGCAATACAGCCGGAGATGGTGTGAGTGTCCATGATTTCCCAAAAGATCCAGCTGTAAGGAAAATATGAACAGCCAAGGTAAAACTATGCCTGGTGTTGGCTTAATGGTGAAGGTGGTGTGCTTGAGATCCCAGGATCCTGAGTTCAAATCCCACTCGGATGTTGAATGAATACCAGGTGGGGTTGACTCTGCCTGTCATCCTTCCGAGGTCGGCAAAATGAGTGCCAGCTTGCTGGTATCCTGTGTCGGAGTGGCCACCTGTCCAGGATTGTGCCCAATAGCCAGGGAGAATGCTTAAGCAGTACCAACGCTCTGCACGGAGTATGGTCCCAATGGATGGATGGAAGGTAAAACTGACCAGAGGAAAGTGGCATGGCCCAACTGCTTCAAGCGTCATTTGCAGTGCTCATTTTGAAGATGAGTCGTACAACACTGGCTTCTATTCCCAGTTTGGGATGAGTAAATTGAAGCGATTAAAAGCCAACATGATCCCCACTTCGGGTGGCGGGTTTGAGATCCTCGGGTCCTGAATTCAAATCACGCTCGGTTGTTGAATTAATACCAGGTGGGGTTGACTCAGCCTGTCATCCTTCTGAGGTCGGCAAATACCTGTACTGAGTACCAGCTTGCTGGGATGATTGAGCCATTCGAGCATCCTGTGCCGGAGTGGCGACCTGTCCAGAATTGTGCCTAATAGCCCAGGAGACTGCTTAGGCAGCACCAATGCTCTGAACAGATTATGGTCCCGATGAATTTGGATTTTGGATTGGATGATCTCCACAAAGATTAGAGATAATTATAATCTAATGGGAAAGAGGAAAATGGGCAGAACAGCTGTCGAAAAGTGTGATAAATTGAGGGTAAAAGCGCTGCCACACCTTGACGATTTAGCCAGCAATGGCAACGTATAAAAATGTATGTAAAACGTTGGCGTACGCTGAAATTGATGTTTTTTTTAAGTTGGTCGTATTCATAACGTGTTGGTCGTATGCATAACATATTAGTAACGGGCACAGAACGTTTCGTTGTCTATAGATAACTTATACCAACGAATGCTTAGCCTGTTGTCGGCGTTCACAACCTATGCCCAACGATAGTTAACTTAGGCATAGTGTGCTGCACGTATCGCCAACGAACTCGGCGTAGCCTGTAAAAACCTGCCGCACGCCGATTTAAATCATAACCGCCTGAGAATTGGAAGTGTCAACCACGCAGTCACACCTTGACCATTTAAGCAGCGTATGCCGACCTATGAAAAATTTGCCGAACCAAGCTGGCACACGTCGAATACGGTATGGGTAAGTTGTGTATACGTTAAGAGCACGCTGAAAAACGATGAAGTACGCTGTCATATTTCGTGGTACGTTTAGTACGTCGTGAATTTCAAGCATGCTGAAAATTTTATGACGTACTCGCCATATGGCTCGCACGTTCCCTACGCTGGGAATAAGTTAGGCACGATATGCGATCGTCGACACACGTCGACACAAGTTCCTTGTAAGTTACTCATAAGTCGAAACACGTCGAGGTAATGTTTAGCATACCCGAAACTTATTCTCTCCGTCAAGGCACATTTTCTTTTTCTCCTTGGCTCCGTCAAGGCACGTGACAAAATATCTGAAGTTGTTGTTGTTGTTTTTTTTTGTTTTTTTTTTTAGTCTATCACGAATTTTAAAATACATTCGGACATTTGCTTTTAATTTTCGACGTCGACGTGAATATCCTCAAACAGAAAATATCACAGAGGAGGAACTAAGAATAAGACATGAGCAAACTGAAGAGGCAATCGGACGTGACTAACGGCACGTGACGAAATATCGGAATTATTGTTGTTGTTTTTTTTTTAACGCTGCCAATACGCCATTATACGGTAGCTGTAAATTAGAACACGTTCAGTAAGTTCTGTGGTCGTCCGGTAGACGTCAATCAAATACGTCTAACATACGTCAATATGCGTTGGAGGTACGTTACACATAGGTCAAAGCACGTTACTCATAGGTTAGAAATAAGTTTTGGGTACGCTAAGCATTACCTCGACGTGTTTCGACTTATGAGTAACTTACAAGTAACGTGCTTCGACGTGTGTCAACGATCGCATAACGTGCCTCGACGTGTGTCAGATCGTGTAACGTGCCTAAACACGTTACTCATAGGTTAGAAATAAGTTTCGGGTATGCTAATCATTACCTCGACGTTTTCGACTTATGAGTAACTTACAAGTAACGTGTTTCGACGTGTGTCAACGATCGCATAACGTGCCTACAATTATGGCAGCTAGCGAACGTGTGAGTCATACGCTGGCATACGTCGTAAAATTTCAAGCATGCTAAAATTTGAGGACAACCGCAAAGTACAACGATGAAAGCCAGTGTACTACGACGTATGGCAGTGTTTTTCAGCGTGCTCTTAACGTATACAAAACTTACACATAACGTATTCGACGTGTGCCAGCGTTTTAGACAAATTTTCATAAGTCGGCATACGCTGGCTAAATCGTCAAGGTGTGACAGCGCCTTAAGCAGCGTTATTTTTCTTTCACATTTCTATTTAGGTCATGATCATCATGATCATATTTCATCGGCCATGATCACCACCCACCTTAGGAATCAATCAGTAACTTTCTACGTTACATATCAGACATAGTACAGGTACAGACATATCAGACATGTACAGGTACAGCTGTGTCAGTCATATGTGCAGGTACAGCTGTATCAGCCATACGAACAGGTACAACCATATCAGCCATATGTACAGGCACAGCCAGCTGTATCAGACATACATACAGCCGTAAGCAGGGGTAATGGTTATATACGTGTACCTTCTATGTGCCAAGCAGATAGATAATCTACAGTAACAGAGAAAATTAGAAGGGCACTCGGTACATACCTCGGAGGACACATACCTCCGCCACGCAATGCCTGAACCACAAGATCATATCGGTCCCAATTATACATTTTTGAACAAGAAAAAGAGCAATCAGAGGTTGCAAACCCTCGCCAGGACTTCTTTTTAGTGGTGTATTTTTATAGGTTTTAGGGTAAATCCAATATGGCTGCCAAAACGTGTGACCTGTGATGTCAAATGTGTGACCCCTTTGTTCCTCATGGATAGGTGGTCAGATGTGTAAAGTTTCACCTCGATCTTTTCAGCCATTTCAGAGAAGAAGATTTTTGAAGGCTTTTTTATTTTTATTTTAACAATATGGCTGCCGAATCACGTGACCGACGACATCAATAAAAAATTTTCTGTGGACCATTTTATCCATAGATGGCCCTTAAAAATGTTCATACTGATCGGATGTGGCGTTCTACATATGCAATTATGACGTCATAACGAGGGCACCTATGACATCATAAGAAAATTACACTCATTTCACAAGAGGAGTGCTTGCTATGTGAAAAGTTTAAATTTTTTCCATGGTACAGTTTCAGAGATGCAGAGGTCCAAACTTTTCCCATTTTTCCAGTATGGCTGCCACACTACGTGACCTATGACGTCATATTGTATCATGAAAACATTCAACATGAGTAGTCGCACCAATGGTGAAAATTTGTCTCAATCTGCCAAGCGGTTGCAGAGAAAAACAAGGAAGTTCTGTGCGGACAAGCAGACGAACAAACCGACCCGAATGCAATACCCTCTCCGAATCCTTCGGCGAGGGTAAATATCATGCTCCACAGTACGATATCGTTTTTAGCTGTATCTCTCAATGGATTTGATTTTGACCAATTTCCCAGAAAATGACTGCTGTTCTTCTGCTCCAAACGGGTCATCTGACTATTTGCTTGTTAAAGCGGTCATCTCTCTTGCTGTTATTAGAGAACCATCTCAACACCGCCGAGTCTGGCACTTCACTGAGACCAACTGGCAGGGTCTTCAAGCAGCCATCAAACTTCTAGACTGGTCTCCAATTTCTACTTTTTCCGACATCAACTCATCCTGGAAATTCTTACAAAGAAATTTGCTCTCTCATGCACAGATCTATCCCATCTCGTCTTTAGTTGTCCTTCCCTTCCTCCCGTCAATGGTACACTGAAGCTTATGGCAAGGCTGTGGTCCTCAAAAGACTTGCCTTCGCCTCATGGAACGCAAATCCTGCTAAAGGCAATCTCAGTTCCTTCCACAAAGCTTGGAACAAGTGTGTGTCCACCTTGAGGAGAGCCAGCAAACAACATCTCATCTCAAGTCTGAACTCTCAAACATGTCTCCCTCCTCCAAATCCTGGTGGCATCTAGTAAAGTCTGTTTCTGGTGTATGTTCCCCCTCCATCCCCTCCCATACCTCAAATGGCCGCACAGCTGACACTGCACGTGAAAAGGCTGAATGACTAAACTCTGTGTTTGCTTCTAAATCTTGTGTCCCCAACCCATCGCTTTCTGTAGCCACCTT
This sequence comes from Eptatretus atami, assembly GCA_035128595.1. Lineage (NCBI taxonomy): Eukaryota > Metazoa > Chordata > Myxini > Myxiniformes > Myxinidae > Eptatretus > Eptatretus atami. Next base: position 72,645,150 of record CM068964.1, read on the forward strand.
ACCCAGTCGCATCCAGTTGTTCCTGGACTGTGTCCTTTTCTCCTGACAAGGTGGAGACAAGGTGTCACACCTGAAACCAAGCTGTAAAACCTTGCCTCAGATTCTGCAACTGGTCCAGACGGCATCAGCCCTCATGTTCTAAAAACCTGCTCTGTTGCTCTTGCTCACCCTCTCTCTGTTCTATTCACCCTCTCATTTTCTCAAGGTCATCTGCCATCTGCTTGGAAATCAGCAAATAATACTGCTCTGCATGAAAAGGTGCAAAAACAGATCGCTGCAACTACAGACCAATCAGCCTTCTCCCATTCATCAACAAGGTTATGAAATCCATCATTGCTTCGGATATTAAATCCTTCCTCTTCTCCAATGGCCTGATTTCCGATCATCAATTTGGATTCAGGTCAATCAACCATGGACATGCTACTACTGCTTTCTCAACAATCGATGGAGGTCCTAAATGCCAAACATGAGATCAGAGCCATCTCTCTAGACATATCGCGAACTTTCGATACGGTTTGGCATCCCGCACTGCTCGCCAAACTCTCTTCTTATGGTATCCAAGGCAATC
>CM068964.1:72670331-72687357 GCA_035128595.1 Eptatretus atami
ATCGCTCTTGGAGAAATTTACAGCCATGTCACTGAATGACTCTGATTAGATGGGAGGTAGGAGATGCTGGTGCTTTGAGGCAGGGAAATGAGGTGTGTGTGTGTGTGTGTGTGTGGTGTGTGTGTGTGTGTGTGTGTGTGTGTGTATGCAACATTTTGTTGAAATATGTATGGCTGTTGCTAATGTGTGAGTGTGCAAGATATTATAAAGACATCGAGATGTTGTTACTGTGAGAATGCCATTATGAGTACAAGATAAGCAATCTAAAGGTAAGAGTGAAGAACCATATATTTTTATATGGGAAGTATAATGTATGGATGTGCCTGTAGAGTTTGGTGACTGGTCTGAACCTTCTTACTTTCCCCATCCTTTTGAAGTATTCGTTGATACTTTGCACAATTTAATACAAGCTTCCAGAGATATTGTCTGCAATTATTAACTCTTCCTACCGACCTGTCTGTCTGTTTGTCTGTGAGGGAGGATATCTCAAAAGTTATGGACGTCCAGCCCGGATCAAGTTATGAGCAGCTGGATTTCACCAGAATCGAATCACTTCGTCTTGGCGCACACCCAACCTGTCATCATGAAATAAACCATCAGTTTGGCCACAAATAAAGCATGAAAAATGTTTTTTTTTTTCCACTCACCTACACAGCACCACCTAACTAACTAATTTCCCCAAACTAACTCGTGCCCCTCATCTTCCCATATACTAAGCACACTCCATTTAACTCTACCCTCCATACCTCTATATGTCCCCTACATGTTCATGTCTCTACTTAACACTGTCCCTATTGTCACTCTACATCCCGAAATTTAACCTTGCCCTCCTCATGATCACTGCTTCACTGGTACACACATGGAGTACACACACGGAGGTACACAACCGGAGGTACACCACACACACACACACACACACCTCTTTAGCATCACTGAACCCCATGTGGGCCAAACAATGCCATCCTCTATGGCTAGTGCTCCTGAGCACACTGTGGGGGGGGGGGGGGGGGGGGGGGGGGGGGGGGGAGGGGGAGTTACACAACCACACCCCACGCGGCCACTACTCTCAGTCCCCTACACCCATTCCATGGAGGTACTCATCTGGTCTCCGGCCTCGAGGGATGGCAGCATCCATGAAGGCACTGGTACCTGTGTAGGGTCTTATTAGTCAGCATTGGACGATCCGAGGGAGAGCCTGTGGTCCCATTTTGATCTTAACAACCACACACAGATTGCGCGCAGGATGACCCCGGTTGCTGCCGGGGAGGTGAGCTTTAGGCATTTGCCCTTCCGCCTCCGGGGATTGACAAACCAAATCTTCATCCCCGGAGAGTACACATTCATGGCTCCAATGGTCATACCGGCGCTTCATTTTTACACCTGCCAAGCTGGAGCTGGTGGCATGCTATGGCATGGACCCATTCCATGCCTTCCTCCCAAAATGACGGGCATAGCCCTCTGCTGGTGTTTATTAGACGCTCTGGCACAGGACCATACAGAAGATGGGGAAGGCCACTCCGCCATACATTAGCAAAGCGGACTGCAGGCGGTGGCTCGTGCTGACTTGTTTCGTAGGCATGAGTAAATACGGGAATTTGTCACAGTCACCTGATGGGTGTGGTTAAATAGGCTTTGTTGTATCAGGGTCAATTAAACCTTTCCACATCCCATCAGATTATGGTCTTAAGGGCATTGTTCATGTCTTCCGAATTGACAAGAGTCCTGCACACCTCTTTTAGCATTGGCTTCTAAAATTTGACCCTGGTCTATGTGCAGCTGCTTCTGGAATCTGTTCGGCATACAAAACCTTCCAAAAAGGCTGTAGCCCAACCTCGCTTCCCTGGTTGGGAAGCATAGGCCTCCGGCATTTGGTAAAATAGTCATGACTACGAAGATATATTTATTACCTTTGGGGGTGTGGGACAGCGGTCCTATATAATACCATGGCCACCCACTCAAGGAGGGCCCCCACCTGATGTAATTGAAGGGGAGGGGGCCACATCCTTCGTGCTGGTCCTTTTTAGCATACAGGTCGCATGCTCGACACCAGCCCTGTATGTCATGCCCATATTCACCAATAGAACCTTCGGTGACCGCAGAGATGTTGTTTTTGTTCCTGCAAAATCGCCGCCGAGGTGGGTACCGTGCACCTGCTGTTGGATGGTTGTTTTGAATTTATCTGGGACTATTACTAGCCAGGAAGTTTTTTTCGGAGGGAATCTTGACCCATTTGCGGTGCAAGATGTTGTCTTTTCAATTTGAGGGTCTTCCACTGAGCCCAGTATGCTTTGTCGTGCTCGAGGGGGGCATATTCCTCCACACTGGGTCTTTACCTACCTGGACCCACTCATACACCAGCCCTAACGTGGGATCATCCCGCTGGGCCGTGCTCCAAGCCAAAGTTCCAAATTCCTTGTCGGCAGTTTATGGCAAAACCTGCCTGCACCCGGGCTGCACGGACTCAATTTCATTGGGAGAGGTCTGCCAATTGGACCCTGTCCTCATGCCTCACACATAATTTAAATTTTCCCCCAGACAAGGGCGTGAGAGAGTGCATCGGCATTTCCCATGAACTTTCCGGCTCTATGAGCAACACTGAAATCGTACTGCTGAAACTTTTCCAGCCACATGCAATTTGGCCCTCGGGTTCCCTGAACCGTAAGAGCCATTGCAAGGAGGAATGGTCAGTTCGAAACAAAAATTTCTGCCGATAGCGGTACGGTGGAAATGGTTCATGGCAGACAGCATAGCCAATAACTCTTTGCGAGTGGATGCAATAATTTCGTTCAGGCGCCTACATCATGGCCTGACTGTAATGCACGAACACTCTTTACACTCCCCCTGTGTCTGAGATTAAACTGTACCCAACCTTCTGGCTTGCATCCATGTCCAGGGTAAACGTCCTGTCACTGGTGGGTAAGCTAGAATGAGTGTGGATGTCAAACATCCTTCAGTTTGAGGAGGCATCGTTGCACTCCCATGTCCAATTAAACCTTGTCCCCTTCTCCGTAAGCCAGTGAAGGGGCCTGGCTAGCTCTGCAAATTTTGCCACAAATGCTGGTAATAGGAGTAAAAACCCCACACCTCTTCGATGTTACGAGGTACAGGCCGTTCCCTGTCGCTTGATTTTATCTGGTCAGTCTTCACCTCGCGACCTATCACGTGACCGAGATAGGCCACCTCCTTCATTAACAAAGTTACACTTGGCCAGGTTCAGTTTCAACCTGCCTGTCTGAGGTGCTCAACACTGGTTCAAATTATCTATGGCTGGGGGAATGTTTTTAGCGTGCACAGGACGTCATCCAGGTACACCAGGCGTGATTGCCATGGCATGCGCCTCGTACACTCTCCATCAATGTTCAAAGGTGGCGGGGGCATTCCACAAACAAGGCATCACAGTGAATGATATATTCTTCCTGTGGAAAATGCCATTTTTCTCCTTCCCCGTCTGATCCATCTCCACGTGCCAAGACCCACTTTTGAGGTCAAGGTTGAGACCCTTGAGAGTAGGAAATGGCATTGAGAGTATCGTAATTCTAGGCAGCGGATAGGAGTCTTTGAGTGCCAATGCTGTTAAGCTGGTGATAGTCCACGAAGAAACGTGTGGCCCAATCTTCTTTTTAACCAACACAACTGGTGACATCGAAGGACTTCCGAGAACTCAATGAAGGCTTGCACTAAGCATCTTGTCTTACCTGCTCGTTCAGCTTCCTCCCTCTTGCTCCAAGGAAGCCATCAGGCGGGCTGACAAATATGCCGAGCCTCACGGTGTGGATCTGATGTTTCACCCCAGGCCCGTATGTCCAATTGTCCTCAGGAAGAGAAGGAGTAGATTCCTAAATTCTGGTCAATAGTTTGTGTAAGGCCTCCTGCTGGGCTCCCTCTAATGCACAACGACTCGTTTTTACCATCTCAAAATGGGATTGGGCTAATTCCTAACATACTCGGGAGACCCCTCTGGGGCCAGTCCGGCTGGATGTTCGCGTCCCTCACGCTCCACGACATTAATAAACTGGATGCAGTCTGCCACATTTGTGCCCATACATATAGTGTGGGGTTCCACACAAGTATTAATTACCCTGACGGCCAAACAGGTCCATCAGTATTTACAAGGGTGTGGCCATGGCTAAACCCGGAATTGGTCGCCCGCGAGCTGCTTGACTAGACACAGGGTTCTGCCATGTTGGGCGACGACCCGCCGTTGTGCCGGGACTTCACCTCGACACCATGGGGAATAGTCACGACTTGGGAGCCTCAAGCTCCACTTTGTCATCCATGCTCACACCCCCTAATGGCAGCTCTTCAGGACCCACTTGCATGGACACCCCAGGCCAGATCGATTTTGCATTCACTGGCGGTCAGACATGGGTCGCAACCTCTGCCACCAAACTCTACTCTTCTTTTAAAAAAACCCAACTGAGGGTCATGAAACCACGCCTATGATCGGAGCCGTTGCCCAGGTAGCCAACTGAAGGATATGATTTTTCAGATGGCGGATATTATCCTAACCATTATGCTCGAATTGAGGATCCACATGGCTGATGATTAATGGCGCTTGCTCCTGTGTCCACCATGGTGTCTACCCTATGCCAGCAATTTTGCACCAAATTAAGCTACCATTTCTCAATTGGCCACAATAAATGAACCTGTCGTGACGATGAGGGCGCCTTCACCGTCTAACATGCCAACATGGCCCTGTACGCTAGCATATTTTAGTTTCCGCGGGCCTGGTGGGGGGGCAGGAATTTGTGGGCGGGCTTATCCGGTCTTGCAGAGTGGAGTTGGTGGCCTTGGAATGCAGGGGTGGGGAGGGGTCCCTGCACGAGCTCTACAATGGCCGTGACAGGAGACCCGTCCGGCCACAGTTATAACACCTCACCTAGGAAGGTACACGCCTCCGGTCTTCCAAATTATCCCCGTGAAGTTCGAATGGGGTATTTACTCCTGACCCACCGAGCGTGACGTCAGAGGCAACCCGCCATGGTCTGGACGTTGCACATTAGTGATTCACCATGAACGACATCTCCTCCAGGTCCGCCCCTTTTTGGGGGTGTGCCTCGTGGACTCGTTGCCCGTGCACGAGGCCCAGTGCCTTACCGCTACCGGATGGCGCTCACCCCCTGTCGCCCACCCCCACAAGGGTCAAGGCCGTCGCTTCATAGCGTACTGTGCGTCAACCGCTGACTCATGGTGAGTGGGCGCCACCATCTTTCAGCTGGTGCCTGCACTCCATGTCCGACAGGATCCAGAGGAAATGACCCGTGCCACGTTTTTCCATGTGGATGGGTCCATGTCGGATGTGCGATCCGCATGCGCGCGGCAAATCTCATATGCGCATTTCACATGGTCTCCACTTTGCAATGCCTGAAAGAAACTTGCTCGGTACAAGACAGAAAGACAGAAAGAATCTCCCATGTAAAGCCAAGCACTTTGCTCGTTTACAACACATAGAAGGAAATCATGTCAGCAGCTGACAATTAAATGAGAAGGCGGCTGAAACATTGACATTCGTCCAGCACTGTGCACGGAAGGCCGATTGCAGCAGGTCTTCATGGCAGAGTTGCAGCAAAGAAACCATGCTGAGATCACAGAATCAGGGAGAACTGATGTTTGAAAAGCACCTGAACAATGCAAGAGGGTACACTGGTCTGATGAATCGAAGTTTTAACTTTTTGGGGTCTAAGAGGTATCAGTTTGTATCTGAGACCTGGAACATCTGATATGCAATATTTGCGAGATTCCGACTGTTAATAGGGGGAGGTCTGTGACTGTTAGGCTAGGGTTTGGATCTAGATTTTGGTGTTTGCACAATTTAATACAACGCTTCCAGAGCATATTGTCTGCAATTATTAACTCTTCCTACCGACCTGTCTGTCTGTTTGTCTGTGAGCAGGATATCTCAAAAAGTTATGGACGTCCAGCCCGGATTCAAGTTATGAGCAGCCTGGATCTTCACCAGAATCGAATCACTTCGTCTTGGCGGCAACCAACCTGTCATCATGATAAAACATCAGTTTGGCCCACAATAAAGCATGAAAAATGTTTTTTTTTTTCCACTCACCTACACAGCACCACCTAACTAACTAATTTCCCCAAACTAACTCGTGCCCCCTCATCTTCCCATATACTAAGCACACTCCATTTTAACTTACCTCCATCCTCTATATGTCCCCACTAATGTTCATTGTCCTACTTAACACTGTTCCCTATTGTCACTCTACATCCCGAAATTTAACCTTGCCCTCCCTCATGATCACTGCTTCAATGGTACACACATGGAGGTACACACACGGAGGTACACACACGGAGGTACACACACACCCACACACACAACCTCTTTAGCATCACTGAACCCCATGTGGCAAACAATGCCATCCCTCTATGGCTAGTGCTCCTGAGACACTGTGGGGGGGGGGGGGAGGGGGAGTTACACAACCACACCCCCACGCGGGCACTACTTCAGTCCCTACCCATTTCCATGGAGGTACTCATCCTGGTCTCCGCCTCGAGGGTGGCAGCAATCCATGAAGGCACCTGGTCACCTGTGTAGGGTCTTATTCAGTCAGCATGGACGATCCGAGGGAGAGCCTGTGGTCCCATTTTGATCTTAACAACCACATCACAGATCTGCGCCAGGATGACCCCCGGTTGCTGCCAGGGCGAGGTGAGCTTTAGGCATTTGCCCTTCCGCCTCCGGGGATTGACAAACCAAATCTTCATCCCCGGAGAGTACACATTCACCTGGCTCCAATGGTCATACCGGCGCTTCATTTTTACACCTGCCAGCTGGAGCTGGTGGCATGCTATGGCATGGACCCATTCCATGCCTTCCTCCAAATGACGGGCATAGCCCTCTGCTGGTGGTTTATTAGGACGCTCTGGCACAGGACCATACAGAAGATCGGTGAGAGACCGCAACTCCCGCCCATACATTAGCAAAGCCGGACTGCAGGCGGTGGCTCCGTGCTGACTTGTTCGGTAGGCCATGAGTAAATACGGGAGATATTTGTCACAGTCACCCTGATGGGTGTGGTTAAATAAGGCTAGTTGTTGTATCAGGGTCCAATTAAACCTTTCCACCATCCCATCAGATTATGGTCTTAAGGGCATTGTTCATGTCTTCCGAATTGACAAGAGTCTGCACACCTCTTTTAGCAATTGGCCTTCAAAATTTTGACCCTGGTCTATGTGCAGCTCTTCTGGAATCCTGTTCCGGCATACAAAACCTTCCACAAAGGCCTGTGCCACAACCTCGGCTTCCTGGTTGGGAAGCATAGGCCTCCGGCCATTTGGTAAAATAGTCCATGACTACGAAGATATATTTATTACCTTGGCGGGTGTGGGACAGCGGTCCTAGTATATCCATGGCCACCCACTCAAGGAGGGCCCCCACCTGATGTAATTGAAGGGGGAGGGGGCCACATCCTTCGTGCTGGTCCCTTTTTAGCAGTACAGGCGTCGCATGCTCGACACCAGCCCTGTATGTCATGCCCCATATTCACCCAATAGAACCTCCGGTGGACCCGAGATGTTGTTTTTGTCCTGCCAAAATCGCCGCCGAGGTGGGTACCGTGCACCTGCTGTTGGATGGTTGTTTTGAATTTATCTGGGACTATTACTAGCCAGGAAGTTTTTTTCGGAGGGAATCTTGACCCATTTGCGGTGCAAGATGTTGTCTTTCAATTTGAGGGTCTTCCACTGAGCCCAGTATGCCTTTGTCGTGCTCCGAGGGGGGCATATTCCTCCCCACTGGGTCTTTTACCTACCTGGACCCACTCATACACCAGCCCTAACGTGGGATCATCCCGCTGGGCCGTGCTCCAAGCCAAAGTTCCAAATTCCTTGTCGGCAGTTTATGGCAAAACCTGCCCTGCCACCCGGGCTGCACGGACTCAGATTTCATTGGAGGGGTCTGCCAATTGGACCCTGTCCTCATGCCTCACACATAATTTACAATTTTCCCCCAGACAAGGGCGTCGAGAGAGTGCATCGGCATTCCCATGAACCTTTCCGGCTCTATGAGCCACACTGAAATCGTACTGCTGAAACTTTTCCAGCCAACATGCAATTTGGCCCTCGGGTTCCTTGAACCGTAAGAGCCATTGCAAGGAGGAATGGTCAGTTCGAAACAAAAATTTCTGCCGATACAGGTACGGGTGGAAATGGTTCATGGCAGACAGCATAGCCAATAACTCTTTGCGAGTGATGCAATAATTTCGTTCGGGCCTACTCATGGCCTGACTGTAATGCACGAACACTCTTTACACTCCCCCCTGTGTCTGAGACTAAACTGTACCCAACCCTTCCTGGCTTGCATCCATGTCCAGGGTAAACGTCCTGTCACTGGTGGGGTAAGCTAGAATGAGTGTGGATGTCAAACATCCCTTCAGTTTGAGGAAGGCATCGTTGCACTCCCATGTCCAATTAAACCTTGTCCCCTTCTCCGTAAGCCAGTGAAGGGGCCTGGCTAGCTCTGCAAATTTTGCCACAAAATGCTGGTAATAGGAGTAAAAAACCCCACACCTCTTCGATGTTACGAGGTACAGGCCGTTCCTCTGTCGCCTTGATTTTATCTTGGTCAGTCTTCACCCCCTCGCGACCTATCACGTGACCGAGATAGGCCACCTCCTTCATGAACAAAGTACACTTGGCCAGGTTCAGTTTCAACCCTGCCTGTCTGAGGTGCTCAAACACCTGGTTCAAATTATCTATGGCCTGGGGGAATGTTTTAGCGTGCAACAGGACGTCATCCAGGTACACCAGGCGTGATTGCCATGGCATGCCGCCTCGTACACTCTCCATCAATCGTTCAAAGGTGGCGGGGGCATTACACAAACCAAATGGCATCACAGTGAACTGATATATTCCCTTACCTGTGGAAAATGCCATTTTCTCCTTCCCCGTCTGATCCATCTCCACCTGCCAAGACCCACTTTTGAGGTCCAAGGTTGAGAACCCTTGAGAGCTGGAAATGGCATTGAGAGTATCGTCAATTCTAGGCAGCGGATAGGAGTCTTTGAGTGCCATGCTGTTAAGCTGGTGATAGTCCACGAAGAAACGTGTGGCCCAATCCTTCTTTTTAACCAACACAACTGGTGACATCGAAGGACTTCCCGAGAACTCAATGAGGCTTGCACTAAGCATCTTGTCTACCTGCTCGTCAGCTTCCTCCCTCTTGCTCCAAGGAAGCCATCAGGCGGGCTGACAAATATGCCGAGCCTCACCGGTGTGGATCTGATGTTTCACCAGGCCCGTATGTCCAATGTCCTCAGGAGAGAAGGAGTAGATTCCTAAATTCTGGTCAATTAGTTTGTGTAAGGCCTCCTGCTGGGCCTCCTCTAAATGCACACGACTCGTTTTTACCATCTCACAAATGGGATTGGGCTAATTCCTAACATACTCGGGAGACCCCCTCTGGGGCCAGTCCGGCTGGATGTTCGCGTCCCTCACCTCCACGACATTAATAACTGGGATGCAGTCTGCCACATTTGTGCCCCATCATATAGTGTGGGGTTCCACACAAGTATTAATTACCCTGACGGCCACAACAGGTCCATCAGTATTTACAAGGGTGTGGCCCATGGCTAAACCCGGAATTGGTCACCCCGCGAGCTGCTTGACTAGACCACAGGGTTCCTGCCATGTTGGGCGAGCCCGCCGTTGTGCCGGGACTATCACCTCGACACCTGGGGGAATAGTCACGGACTTGGGAGCCTCAAGCTCCACTTTGTCATCCATGCTCACACCCCCTAATGGCAGCTCTTCAAGACCCACTTGCATGACACCCCAGGCCAGATCGATTTTGCATTCACTGGCGGTCAGACATGGGTCGCACACCTCTGCCACCCAAACCTCTACTCTCCTCTTTTAAAAAAACCCAACTGAAGGGTCATGAAACCACGCCCTATGATCGGAGCCGTTGCCCACGGTAGCCAACTGCAGGATATGATTTTTCAGATGGCGGATATTATCCTAACCATCTATGCTCGAATTGAGGATCCACATGGCTGATGATTATGGCGCTTGCTCCTGTGTCCACCATGGTGTCTACCCCTATGCCAGCAATTTTGCACCAAATTAAGCTACCATTTCCAATTTGGCCACAATAAATGACCTGTCGTGACGATGAGGGCGCTTCACCGTCTACCAATGCCAAACATGGCCCTGTACGCTCAGCATATTTTAGTTTCCCGGGGCCTGGTGGGGGGGCAGGAATTGTGGGCGGGCTTATCCGGTCCTTGCAGAGTGGAGTTGGTGGCCTTGGAATGCAGGGGTGGGGAGGGGTCCCTGCACGGAGCTCTACAATGCCGTGACAGGAGACCCGTCCGGCCACAGTTATAACACCTCACCTAGGAAGGTACACGCCTCCGGTCTTCCAAATTATCCCCCGTGAAGTTCCGAATTGGGGTATTTACTCCTGACCCACCGAGCGGTGACGTCAGAGGCACCCGCCATGGTCTGGACGTTGCCAATTAGTGATTCACCATGACACGAACCATCTCCTCCAGGTCCGCCCCCTTTTTGGGGGCGTGTGCCCTCGTGGACTCGTTGCCGTGCACAGGGCCCACGTGCCTTACCGCTACCGGATGGCGCTCACCCCCCTGTCGCCCCACCCCCCACAAGGGTCAAGGGTCCCGTCGCTTCATAGCGTACTGTGCCGTCAACCGCCTGACTCATGGTGAGTGGGCGCCACATCTTCAGCTGGTGCCTGCACTCCATGTCCGACAGGATCCAGAGGAAATGATCCCGTGCCACGTTTTTCCATGTGGATGGCTCCATGTCCGGATGTGCGATCCCCACTGCGCGGCAAATCTCATATGCCAATTCCTCACTGGTCTCCACTTTGCAATGCCTGAAAGAAACTTGCTCGGTACAAGACAAGAAAAGAACCAGAAGAATCTCCCCATGTCAAGCCAAGCACTTTGCTCAGTTTACACAATAGAAGGAAAATCATGTCAGCAGCTGACAAATTAAATGAGAGCAGGCCTGAACATTGACATCTCGTCCAGCACTGTGCACGGAAGGCTGATTGCAGCAGGTCTTCATGGCAGAGTTGCAGCAAAGAAACCACTGCTGAGATCACAGAATCAGGTGAAAAGACTGATGTTTGAAAAGCACCTGAACAATGCAAGAGGGTACACTGGTCTGATGAATCGAAGTTTTAACTTTTTGGGTCTAAGAGGTATCAGTTTGTACTCTGAAGACCTGGAGAACATTCTGATATGCAATATTTGCAGCCGATTCCGACTGTTAATCACAGGGGAGGCTCCCTGTGACTGTCTAGGCTAGGGTTGCATCTCAGATTTTGGTGCAGGAAAACTTGTTAAAATCAAAGGGATGCAAACAAAAGAGAAGTACAAGCAGATACTACAGCACCAAGCAATTCCTCTTGGAAATACTTTAGTCATAAGAGGATTCATTTTACATCAAGATAATGATCCAAAACACACTTCCAATACGTATAGTAAAACAGTATTTGGAGAACAACGTTGCAGCTATTGTGCTACAAGTGTTGGAATGACCACGCCAAAGTCTGGACCTGTGTCCCATAGAGACCATATGAGATTACCTGGAAAGAGAGAAGAACTAGAACGGCACTCAGTAGAGCGCATACCTCTGCCAGACAGAACTGTTTACATTTTGTATCCCACTGATAGGCCAGATCTGGATCTGGACCTGAACCAAAATCGAATTGGCTTATGCTTGTCACGTAACCAACTCATCTACCTAGTTTTGTTATAACTCGTCCACAACTTTTTGAGATATCGTGCTATATATCGTTTTTGGCCCCGTCTCTCAATGGTGAAGAATCACTTAAAAAAATTATAGTATTCGAATCTGGATCCGGATCTTCACCAAAATCTAATCAGTTCGTCCTTGTCACACACCGAACCTGTCCACAAAATTTCATCCAGATCAGTCTACATCTTTTTGAGATATCCTGTACACAAACAAACAGACAGACAGAAAGGGGTGAAAACATAACCTCCTTCACCTTCGGTGGGGGAGGTAATAAGCACTCATTATTCAGTCCTCACTGTGTGTGATTCTGCACAGCGAGACAGAAAGCTAGGCACTGCCCCCAATTCATTACCCAAGACGAGATGCACGTCGAACTCGAACATTCAATGGAACATTTGTGGAACTGCAAAACTTAATACACAGCGTATGACATCCTTGATAAATTAAATTTAACCACCTGACATTCTAAAGCACGCATCACACGGAAAGATGTACTACTTATATTTTGCAACCAAGAGAAAACATTAACTCGAATAGCTAAAACAACATCTCAAACACAACATGTAACAATACTTGAGTATCTATAACAATCATTAAGCATATTAACCTTTTCCTTGCAGACATGGACTTCCAAGGCACAAATGAAAAGCGGATGGCAGCAGATGGCACAAGGCAAACGCCACTGCCTCTGCTTAATCAGGAAATGGAGAATTTTCACCTTGACCTCCAGGTCATATGATCTCTAAGAGCCAAGAGAACAGCTTGACAAAGAACACCTACAAGGCAGTAATTGAAACCATCCACCAGGGGGGCAGCACGTAAGCAATAAACAATGGCAGCAAATGCAGAACACTCCCCACCTGCTATCATGAAGATACGACTCATCAGTCATCATCATCATCACACCATTTGAAAGCCTTTATCCCTGAGCAGGGGTCAGCTTTTTGCGGGCTCCAATCATGGTGCCCTTTCTTGTGGCAATGTTTTTTAGGGCCGGATGCCCTTCCTGACGCCAACCCTTTTAGTCGCCTTCGACCCTGCAGGGATAATTACCAGTATACTGGTGCTCATTTCTCCGACCTTCGGAAGGATGACAGGCTGAGTCAACCCCCCTGATGCTAACTCAGCGGCCAGCGGGGCTCAAACTCAGGACCCCAAGGATCCCAAGCCACCGCCTTAACCACTGAGCCACAACAGGCTCATATGAAGATACTACTATGTTTACATAATAAAAGATAACGAATAAAGTTTATTCAAGAGAACTCAGTTCACCTGTCTAGTCTTCATGTTTCAAAAGTAGGATAATCTCAGACAGGTCTCAGGAAGACTTCGGCTGCCGCTCCCTTGATGATTTTGACTTCCACTTGACGGACCTTGCCGGGAATGGTCTTGACGATGAGTCCCATAGGCCACTCATTCCATTTGACTTGGCTGTCCTTTAGCAAGACAAGGTCACCTTATTGGATGTTGGGCTTGTCAGACTGCCATTTGCAGCAGCTCTGAAGAAATACTCACACCTCCAGCACTCCCAAAAGGTGTTGGCGAGGCTTTGCACTCGCCTCCATTGCCATTTGTAAAGGTCTTTGGCATCAAAGTCTCCTGGTGGTGCAGACGACGTGCTGACCATCTGGGTGAGAAGCATTGCTGGGGTCAGGATGAGAGGTGAGTCTGGGTCTGGAGACACTGAAACCAGTGGCCCTGCATTCACAACGGCTGTGATCTCAACCATGAAAGTGGTCAGGACTCCATGTGAGAGTTGAGAGGGTCTGACCTGTAGCAGCATTGAGTCGAGGATGTGGTGTTCAATTCCAATCATCTGCTCCCAAGCTCCTCCTACGTGAGAAGAGTGAGGGGGGTTAAACACCCATGTGCATCCTTGATCACGCAAGTGATCCAATCTTCAGCTCCGTGCATGCTCCTTAATGAAGTTGGTTCTGCAATCTGATCTCAGCTGTTGGGCAGGTCCTCAAATGGAGAAGGTGTTGATGAAGCTTGAGGTGTCCATTGACTTGATGGCTTTGATGTGAATGGCTCTGGTACTCATGCATGCGCACAGTGCCGCCCAACGTTTGATGTTCACTTGTACTCCTCTCGTGCGGCATGAGGTGACTGTCCAGGATCCGAAAACATCCAGTCTCACATAGGTGTTAAGCCGATCTGCTGGCAAGTCCGCCATCTTCTGTTCCTCCTGTCTTCCTTGGAGTTTACGGCAAGTAAAGCACTTGTGGATCATGCTGGAGATGCATCTCTTACCTCTGATGATCCACAATCCTGGCATTCGGGTTGCTCCCTCTGTGAAGAGGTGGCCCTGGTGGTTGACTTGCTCGTAGTAGTGGCACACAAGCAGAGTGGTGATGTGGTGGCGACCAGGGATGACAAGAGGATTTATCTAACCTCTCTCCAGTTCGGCACGCGTAATACGGCCTCCAATCCTCATTCAGCCGGCCTCATAGAGAGTGCTTTCAGTTCTAAGCCTGCATTCCACTGGGCTGCGACAGCTCCGACAAAATGCGAACGGGATTCTCCAAAATGTCTGGAAACGTTCGCGTGGTTCTCAATTTCCTCGCGTGAGTCGCAGGACGTCGCTCTGGTGTCGCTGGAATTTTGAACATGTTCAAAAAATTAGTGCGACAAATTTTCTCTCAAAATAGTCACAGAGTCGTCGCGGTTGTCTCGAACCCTTTCTCAATTTAGTTTCCGTGAGTCAGAAGGTGCGACAAATGTGAGAGACAACTTTGTGAGGGATTGGTGACCTATGAAACTAAATTGTGACTGATTGGAGAAAAAATGATAATCTGTCCTGGGACCCCTGAGTTTCTTAATTATATCGCAATTTGTTCTCAATGACGTGAGACATTTCGTGAGACATACGCAAAAATAAATCCAGTGTGATTCCAGTGAATTATCGGCTATGTTATCGCAATTTTGTGTCTCCAACTAGTCGTGAGCTGTCGCAGCCCAGTGAGATACCGGCTTTAAGTGGGCTGTTTTTAGGAATTTCTTCTTTCCCTACAATGTACTTGAACTCTCCTACATGGGCCTCATGTTGCATGCAACGGATGATGACAGTCTTCGCCTGAGCGAGTTCGTCCACAGTGCAGGGATTTTTGAAGTGGTGCCAGCCAAGTAGAAGGAAATGTTGTTCTGAGACAAGACTCCCTTCACAGGACCACTCACATGCACTCGCTCTGCTTGTTCCACTCGTTTCGCTCATTTTCGCTCACTCACCTGCTCAACGTCTTATCTCAAAACCAACATTTCCTCTACTGTCGGGGGGGGAGGGTGGTTGATTTTTTTTACTAATGTGATGTTGAAGATGATCTTTCATATTATTTACTCTAACCTCTGTGTGAGAGAGAGAGAGAAGACACTATACTGACATCTTTCAACTCGAATAGCAAACCAACGAATATTTGTTTATGTTCTATTTTAGGAAATAACTTCATTTTCTTATTACACTCATCGCCATCTCGTATATTAATAAAGAATAAGTTGGAACTTGGTTGTTGGTTTAAGTATTGTTGTTGGGTCGAGGTGAAATTAAAAACCTCTCTCAATGTTCTGCTCTGAGAACCTCCTGAATCACATATCATTTTGAGATTGTAGTAGATTATTTTTCCATTGATGTCTTGACATGCAGGTTGGGTATTAATTGAATTATCTGGAAAGAAATATCAAGAGGTTATGTTATTATTTTATTCAGTAAACATATTTTTTTAAATCATTTTTTAAAAACAGTGTATTTAAATAATTGTTTTCTTGCTGTCGTGGAATATATTTACTTACAATCAATAAACTCTTCAGGTTCAGAATTCAGATCACTTATTGTGAGGATAGCAAAAAGCAAAACTCACAGAATTCTATAGATATAGTATTGAATTATGCTTGTCCAAAAAAAACAACTTTTCGAGCCCCACAGAATCCATTTTTATACATTTTGAGGTGGTATGTTGTCAACATATTTCGTGAGAAATGTGTAGAAATTTCTTTCAACATCATGTCATTACAGCAAGTTTTTTTTTTTCAAACCTCATGATGATTTTAACATTTTCATTGTTATGCAGGGATTAAACAAAACATCTCTAAAAGGGCTTGCTTGTACAATGAACACTCTAAACCTTTTTAGCAGGTTATTAGAGACTTGTATTCATATTATAAAGCATTTATAATTCCACAAACGAATCTCAAATGGTAAGAAAAGGTTGAGACGTGTGGTTTGGGTGACCTCAATGTAATGCACGACGCTTGACACTGGATGTCACCCTTGCCATACACAAGTGCCAATCAAGTTATTTTTTTTTTTTACTGCCAATCCAAGAGGATGTCACAGTTATTTTGAGCCCAGGTTGACTCCATGAAGGTTGGAATCTAAATCCTTAATACTGCTTGCCTTCCACTGGATTTGAAGCCACAATCTATAGGTTCCCAATGCATACATGGCAAGTTGAAGGTGATAAAAAACGGGTTAGAAGGAATCGAAAGTGGGTTTGTTTGTTTTTTAAACCCTTTGTGTGCTGTGGTCACAGATTTGCGACAAGACAAAAACAAAATTGAACAATTTTTTAAAAAACATTTGGGTTATTCGTCTAACTTGACACCCAAGTTGTATTATTTTGTAAATACCACTTGAAATTCACAGCCCTATGAAAAAAAAATAATTTAGCAGCAGGGAACCATGCGGCCATAAACAATGCAGCACACAATGGGTTAACCAAACATGGTAAAAATGTGATTTGAGAGGTTGATGAATCAATAATAAGGAGATTCCAAGTAAGACTACATACATACATACATATACATACATACGAGGTCCGTCTAAAAAGTAATGGGACTGACTTCGTATAAATTTTATTCCAAAAATATTTTGAAATCACAGCTTGTCCCCTTCAAAATAGTTTCACTCAAGTCTCACACACTTGTCCATCCTCTTCTTCCACACTTCGATGCAACCCCAGAAGGCTTCTTCTGGAATCTCCGGACTCCGTCATCACGGCCCTTTTGATGGCCTCCACATCAGGAAATCGGGTCCCCTTGATCACCCCTTGAGCTTGGGGAATAGGAAAAAAATCACAAGGGGCCAAGTCTGGCGAATATGGGGGTTGCTCCAGAGTTGGCACGTTCCTCTCCGTCAGAAACTGTCGGATGTTCAAGGCTCTGTGAGCAGGGGCATTGTCATGGTGGAGCACCCAGGCATTGTTCTCCCTCAGAGATCCCTCCTCCTCAGGCATCCCTCCTCTTGTCCTGGACTGGTCTCATGAGGCGCCGGAGGATCTCCTTGTACATG
>CM068964.1:72687367-72699042 GCA_035128595.1 Eptatretus atami
CTGTTTGACCCTGTGGTAGAAACTCAAAGTGGACTATGCCCTTGATGTCAAAAAACGCGTTGAGCATCACCTTGACCTTCGACTTTGACATCCTTGATTTATTTGGTGTTGGTGATGCCGGACTTTTCCACTGACGACTCTGCCGTTTGGTATCAGGATCGTATTCGAATATCCACGATTCATCGCCAGTAATGACTCTCCCGAGCAGGTCTGGGTCGTCCTCGAGGCGCTCGATAATGTCTTGACAGACAGTGACTCTTTGCTGTTTCTGGTCTTCGGACAACAGCTTGGGGAGCATCTTTGCGCACACCTTGCGCATTTCGAGATTTTCAGTGATGATGCTCCAGACAGTGTCCTTGTTGATGAAAAGTTCCTCAGCAATCATCCGCACCGTGAATAGACGATTGCACGCACCATCTGCTTCACACGCTCGATGTTTCCCGCCATTCTCTTCATCGTTCTCTGAAGGCCTTCCCAGCCGTGGATCGTCTTCAACCTCCTCCCGTCCTCTTCGAAACTATTGTGCCATTCAAATGCACGTGTACGTGACATTGTTTCTTCCCCGTAGACTTGCTGCAGCATTGCGAAGGATTCGGAAGGTGTTTTGCCAAGTTGGCAAGAAACTTCAGATTGGCTCTCTGCTCACGACTCATAGCGCGACGACTCAGACCAGACAACGTGTAAAGCACGACCTGTAAAAAATCACACAATGAGCGGCCAAGTCACCACCACAATCATATATATTGCTGGAATGTTGCGAAAGACTGCGACGTGACCCGTTTCATTCAAGTTGTGTAAGTGGAGCACACAGCAGGCTCAGTCCCGTTGCTTTTTAGACGGACCTCGTGCATACCTACATACATAACATTTCTCAAAGTTTTATTAACTTTTTTCGTTTCCAGTTGTCATCTGTGACACGTGATGTCACATTTACTGCAAATAGCATCCCCACAATAAAGAGCAGTGTTTCCTGGTTTATAGAGACCAAGTGATTATAAATGGTGATGAATGTGATGTGATGATGATGATCTTGACAATAAAACTTTGGGAAATGTTTGATCATTCACAAGCATCAAACCGCATCATTGGATATTTTTTATGGCGGTTTGAATTTGGAACGGTAATTTGTGGACACCCTGTATACGAATGAAAACAATCTGAATCGAATCCTACCATTCAAAATACGTTGAAACTACTGATAAATATCACAGTAAGAAGTCAAAGAGCGAATTTGAAAGCGAATAGGCCGACCAATTGAGTCTGGGGTGACGACAAATGGTAGACGAGAGGAAGTGACAATGTGTACAGATGAGGATTGAAGGAATTGGTCGGTTGGGTAAAGCTCATGATGTCACACAACCGAGTGTCAGATTAGAGCGGTACCTTGCATCTCGGATAGAGATCGCTACAGATCTGTACTCTGTGTATGAATCAAGACTCTGTGTGTGAATGTGTGAAAACGAAGACCAAGAATCCTCCAGAGGGAATCCCGATTCACTGAATCGAACGCTTTGCAGAGATCAACATAGGCTGCCAGCAGCCCCTGCTGAAACTCTCGTCTGCGTTCGGTGAGGACCCGAAGGGCAAGGATACGGTCAATAATTGACCTCTTTGGTGTAAACACTAAATGCTCTGTGCGCTGGTCTCAAGCAGATGGTGGCGAACCCTCTCAATAATTATCCGAGTAAAGACCTTTCCCGCACTGAGAGGAGCATCACCCCTTCGATGCCAACCTCGGTAGTTGTTGCAGTCCTGGCGATCACCTTTCCCTTTCCAGAGAGGGTCAACAAGGCCCCTCTTCTAGTCAGTTGGGATGATGCCTGTGTTCCAGGCAGAGCACAGAACTGCATGCAATGACACGAGTACAGCATTTCCACCAGCCTTGAGAAGTTCAGCATGGATGCCACAGATCCCACGACTTTACCCAATTCAACCGGTTCACCGCAGTCTGTGTTTCCACAAACAAAGGGTGATCACAGTTGATTGGAGGGTCAGCAATAGGGATAGTAACACCATTGACATCCAACTCAACAGCTGCTCAAAGTAACCGGCCCAGCGAGCCTTCACTTCGGACTCCTCTGTCAAGAGCCCACCACCCTCCCCATTAACTGCACAACACCGAGAGACAGGCTTAGAGGAACGCAATGTGCGAATTCCCCTGTAAGCTGGACGAGAATCACTTGACCATTAGTGATGCTCTACCCCCTCACAGATTCCTCACACATTGGCCTTCTTGTCCCCCCTTAGTGCACGTATGTTTTATGCCTCAACTCCGTGAACAGCTCAGCTTTGCCATTCAGCCTGGCCCTGCGGCTCTGGTCAATGGTATCCAGTGTCCTTTGAGACAAAATTCTTCTTCACCCTGCGGTGAGTTCCAAGACATCCACCGGCAACATCAAGGACGGTGGTCTTGAAGGCACTCCACAACTCTTCAGAATTTCCCCAAAGCACCCAGACCCCCCAAATCCCCACTCAACCTGTTCGCAAACTCCTCAACTACCCTCTCATCCTTGAGATTGCCAACATCCAGCCTAGACTGGGATGGTACCATTCTCCTGGATTAAAGCTGCATCTTCAGAGTTGCTACCACAGGCCTGTGGTTGTTATTGAGGAACTGAGCACTCCGGTAGAACCTGCAGTTCTGGATCATCTTCCAGCGACGATCAACAAGCACATGGTCAATCTCCTTTGCCACACCACCAGCGTTGGAATAACAAGTCCAGCAATGAGCCTGTAGGTGCTGAAACCATGAACTAGTCACCCTAAGTCCATGACTTTTTGCAAAGTCAAGGAACTGCATGCTCTTCTGGTTCACAGTTCCAGACCCATGGGGACCAACACATATCACATAACCATCCCTACCAATTCCAGTCGATGCATTGAAATCCCCCAAGATGAGAAGAGTATCTCGCCTGGGGCACTGATCAACCACAGACTTGAGCGTGGTATTGAATGCATCCTTCACGTTGAGATCACTTCTCTCAGTCGGAGCATAAACAGAGACCAGGGAAATGACGCCCGAGGAATGACAAATCCTTAGACTCAAAATACGCTCGTTGACCGGTGTTACCTCAATTATCAATGGAGTCAGCTTATTGGACATAACTTCAGCAACTCCTTGGGCATGGTAATTATCAGAGCGACCAGACCAATCGTAGGTGTAACCACCCGCCATGATCTCGCCACTATCCGGTCTCCAAAGCTCAGAGAGTGCTGCAATACTGATGTCCAAACGCTCGAGCTCAGATGATAACAGAGACAGGTGATCATCCTCTCTTCGGTATGGGACATTCCAGGCACCCACCAGAAGGGACCACATTAAGGTTAACCCAAGGAGACCGCCGTCTGGTGGATGTTTTCTGGTGGACGTCTGGTTTTCCTCCTGTCATCAAAGAGTGGGGGTCATGAAGGCTTTGCCCCAATCCCCTCATCCGCTGAGCTGCCCTGTGAAGGGCAGCTACACAGGAGGAACTCCCATGGAGTGGGTTTTCAATTTTCTTTGTGTTTCTCTTGTGTTTTGTGGAGTGAAGGGTTTTTCGGTGGCCAGAGTTCAAATCTTGCCACCAACCTCCTATAAAAAGTAAACCAACTGCAGGAGGACATCCGCAGACACATTTGGGCTCTATATATGGCCGTTGATATGGTTAGATATGGCCGTTGGCTCACAAGGAACTCCTCCGCCCTCTGACATGTTTTGTTTTTAATCCTACTGGGTGTCCATATCCATACACCCTCCTCACTAGCAAACCTGGTGGTGGAGACGGTTTAGTCACCGACAACCTGACTATGAAACAGGTTAGTACAGCTTTACATGGTACCTGCAGCAAGTCACAGATCTAATCTGACCTGACCTGACAATAAATGATAAAGAATTTGGTTTATATGATAAAGAATTCATATGGTTTTGTGCACACCATCAATACACAATTTATCACGTGCAGGACATCAAGGCGGTACATGGGTTCTTGCCATGTTTGGCTCAGTTTGTTTGCGTCCACCAGAGCGCATGCAGCTGTGATCTGAGAACGAAGATCTTGCTGGTTTGCCACCTTGGTGTTGTTCACAACATCTTTGTCAAACCCCCACAGAAAAACAATCAAGGGGGGGGGGGTTATGTCTGGTGATCGTGGGGGGCAGGTGGTTGGTCCGTCTCAGCCTATCCAGCGACCTGGAAATGTTTCATTCTGGACGGCTTGAACGACTAAGGTCCAATGAGGGGGAGCGCCGTCCTGTTGAAAAATGATATCGGGTTGCAGGTCTTCAATCAGTGGGAAGGTGAATCCTTCCAACATGTTCATGTAAATTGATGAGGTCACTGTATCCTCCGCAAAGAAATACGGACCCACCAAGCGGTCATGGAGAAAACCACACCACATATTGACCTTTGGACTGTTGCTTATGTGTTCAATGACCACATGGGGTTTTCAGAGCTCCAGATCCTCACATTGTGCCGATTGATCTTCCCCATACATGAAAGCAAGCTTTGTCTGTGAACATGACCTTTTTCAGGTAATCTTCGTCATCATATATGCGACTGAGCATTTCTAAGGCAAACGCCTTCCGTTAGGGTCCGTCATTTGGTTTGAGTTCCTGCAGAATCTGCACCTTATAGGCATAAAGCTTCAGTCTCTAATGCAAAATCCTGTGAACATTGGTGGTTGGTAGTCCCAGTTCCTGGATGTGCATCGGATTGATTTTCTGGGACCTTGTTGAAATAGTTCACGGACTCATTCAACGCGTGCTGCGCTTGTGCTTGGTCGACCGATACTTTTCTGTTTCTGACACCTTCCAGTCTCCTTAAACCTTTTGTACCACTCTCTGATACCGGTCCGTGATGGCGGATTCCTTCCATACTGTACCTTGTACGGAAATTACGCTGAACTTGCATGTCGGATCTCGTCTTGATGAAGCATTCGATGCACTGAGCTTTCCGCTGTGGATTCGCCATTTTCTTTGAAACTAAACTACCAGCCTGCAAATATAGAAAACGTTATGAGTTTCTGTATCATATAAACAAGAGGGTATTGTTGTATCATTTGTGGTTCTAAATATATTAACAACCAAAGTTGTCCAGGTCTTTTTGGAACACACTGTACACTCCTTGTCTCTAATCTCCCTCAGTATGTTTTCATCAGCTTTCATTGTTGCTGCTCTTCATAACAGATGTGAAAACTAGAGAGTTCACAGAACACCTTACCACATGCAGTGTTCAGGTATATGCTTCAATTGAAATCAAATTATATTCCCTAAGCGTGTGCAATATGTATGTGAAGTTTCCCCTTGATCTGACCAGCCGTTCTGGAGAAGCAGATGTTTGAAGGTTTTAGGGTAAATTCAATATGGCCGCCAAACCATGTGACCTATCAATTAGAAATTATCAAACTTCTGAAAGGATGTCTTGGGGAAAGTGTATGTGAAATTTTGCCTCAATCTGTCCAGCCGTTCAGGAGAAGAAGATTTTTAAAATTTATTAATTTTCAATCCAAGATGGCTGACGAACCATGTCCCTATGACATCATAAATTTACATTCTGCCTCCAATCCTCCAGTGTAATACGTGTGTGAAGCTTCGTGTTAATCGGATGAGGTGTGTTTTTCTATCCGATGGCCGCCAAACCATGTGACTTGTGACATCATAATTTTTACTCTGTATGCAGACATGATGGAGCATGATAGTTGCAAATTTTCGCTTCGTTAGGTTATGTGATTCCAGAGAAAACATTATTTAATATTTTTCTTAGAATCCAACATGGCTGCCAAGCCCTGTGACCTATCAATTATAAAATATCAAAAGGCACCAGTTCACCACTTGCTTGATATGTGTACCAAATTTCGTAAATATCTTGAGGGGATTTGTAGTTAAGCTCCGGAAACGAAATGTGACGGACGGATGGACGGACGGACGGAACCCATTTCTATACCCCCGCCAACTTGGGATAATAATTATTTTAAGGGTCTATCAAAAAAAAACCCGGAAGTTTACCGCCATTGACGCAGTGCCTTTTACATCACCTTATTTAACACGTTATATTAGTTCTTTGTGCCTGTTGTTTGTGTCCTTTTTGACACCCCTAAAAACACGAAGTTTCTTGTTTGGAATGATTTTCAATTTTGTTTGAATGCCACACAGAAAAAAACCAGAGTAAAATAATGTCTCACTCCTCATTTGCGCATGTGAAATTGGGTCGATTCAGAGCCAAAGTATTGCTAAGCCACAGATTCGTTTTCCGATTCATGTTCTGCTTAGTGTTCAAAATATAACACCCATTTGAAATTAAGTTGTTCCTTGATCATAAACTGACATTTGTAGATGGACAGACAGACAGACAGACAGATAGACATAAACCTTTTGCTTAACCCCGATTTTCACTTCCGGTGTGTGGGGTAAAGAAATGGGAAAAAATTCAAAGCAGGTTAAGACAAAATTGAATAACTGCTTGTGCAAACTGGCAATTGACTAGTCATTTGCCTTAAATTCACCTAGGTGCTTCACCTCAAGACTGGGACAGTAATACTGTTACGAATTTGGAAGCTTACTGCACACAACAGCCAGGCCCTATAGATAAGTTATATCGGTAAGTATGTGTTTCTAGGTAGGGTCCCGTCCTATGTTTAATGGGTGATTAATTGTACGTGCGCTGTGGATTATTTTATAGTTAGGATTTTTACATCCCCAACAACAACAACACTCTGCTAGCGGCATTCTTCGCGCGCTAGCCGGCATGTGTGCGTGGGTGGAATTCCATAGCCCAGTCGGTGTGGATTTCGCACCAAACACTGTCACGAAGCGTTTCATTCTGGCTGCGCGCCAAATAAGGGTATGCGTCATTTTCCGCCCAACGGGCGACGCGCAGACCCGAGTCGGGGTAGTCCTTTGCAAGAAGGCGGAGCCACGACACACCGTCCACCCAATGAGAGCAGGCGACGGGGGAGTGGACCGCGCCCCAAAAGATGACAAAAAAAGCTATCGACATTGCATCCCGTGTGCTCGAGCGCGCTTCTGCTGGGTCTGCGGCTGACTGCATCGCGCGCATCCGAGGCGTCTCATCTGGCGCATTACGACAAACGGCCGACCATCTCATCACGGGAGATCACCTCGTCTCGCCTCCACTGGGTTTGGCTGCCCTGGTCTGTTCTTTGGCGACTGGTGCTCCGGGAAGGTGCGGACGTCGAGCCGCGCGAACGCGGCCAGGTAGCCAGCATGTTCTCTTCCCTCAGCTCGACTTCCCTCCGAGCTGAAGGAATTAAAAAGACCTCGAGGTCCATCTCTTTCTGGGTATTTGTGTGTGCGTGTGTGTGTCCGTGGGCCCCGTCTATTAAGTAGAATTGTTAAGTGCTTTTTGTTGTACATATTTTGCATTGCTTATTCGGATAACTCTGCTCTGTGTCCCCCGACTATTGTTAATAAATTCCCCTCTTGTTGAATGTACCAGCTCGTTCTTTGTCATTTCTGCCATTGGTTTGCCATGATGCGTATTGGGGATTAGGAAGGCCGTTGCTGCTGTAATCGTGCAATTGGCCGGCAGAGTTCTGGTACTCTCTGCTCGGGGTACGACTCGGATCAGGCTCGGTAACGGCCCAGATCGCGCAGATCCTGCCGAGGGTGAATTTCCCCGGTAGTTTGGACGACGTGGGTATTTAGGTATATTGAAATTGGCAATTGACCCTATCCCACATGGTCAACCTATTGGCGATCTTCGGTCTGATAAGGGACCCGTGACCTTTGGGATTTATCTGAAAGGTACGACCTAAATTCCGGTGTGTTCGGTGGAGCTGACTCTACTGCTCCCCCTAGCGGTCGTGCTCGCCACCGATATCCGGCCCCACAACAATACGTCATTGAAAGTTGTTCATCCTCAGTCTCACTGTTTAGTCATCCATGTACAGCTTATGAATACATCAACTGCCATCCTTACCTGCATCACTTGTCTCTGCTTGTACCAGCTTGGCAGTTATGCATTTGGATCATGGCCCCTCTACAGTCCTAAAACTTAATGATCTTAGGTTTTCCATCCTACAAATGATGAAAATATTTTGAAAACTGTGGGTTGACCTCGGCATTACTTCCAATTACAACTCAAAACTAGAAAGCATCTGAAAATGCAAAGCCTATCTGTGCCAGGTTTGTACTCAAACTAAACTTAACGAAAACGACCGTTTGTTATAAAAAAAATCGTACATTTTATTAATTCGTGTTCTCCATAATGTTTTCACACCTGTCTACCTGTGAACAGGATATCTCAAAAAGTTGTGGACGGATTTGGACGAAATTTGGTGGACAGGTTGGGTATGTGACGAGGACAGGTTGGGTATGTGACGAGGACGAATTGATTAGATTTTGGTGAAGATCCGGATCCAGATCCGGATACTAAAATTTCTAAAGTGATTCTTCACCATTGAAAGGACCAAAAACGATATATAGCATGACATCTCAAAAAGTTGTGGAAGGATTCGGATGAAAATTGGTGGACATGTTAGGTGTGTGACAAGGAAGAATTGATTTCATTTTTGGTGAAGATCCGGATCCAGATCCGGATAGGATAATTATTTAATTTTTAACGTCATTCTTCACCATTGAGAGATAGGGCCAAAAACGATATATAGCATGATATCTCAAAAAGTTGTGGACGAGTTGCGGCAAAACTAGGCGTACGAGTTGGGTGTGTGACAAGACCAAACGGATTAGATTTCGGTTCAGGTCCAGATGCAGATCCGACCTATCAGTGGGGTGCAAAATGTAAACTGATCAGCCTGGTGTTGGTATGCGCTCTCCCGAGTGCCGTTCGAGTTTGTGAATATATTTTGAGTGGCACATCCAAGGTGGGATTCCTAAGGGCACCTTACAGGTGTGTCAACGAGACGTTGCATAGTTTGAACAGAATGGCACATACAGGTAAAGTAAGTCGTGCAGAGAGGCTGAAAATCGTTTCATCAAAGATTTGGACTTATCAAAAAGGGACGTTGCCCTTGATGTTCCTGCTTTGAAAGGGAGGAAGAGGAAGAGGAGGAGGACGAAGAGGACGAGGAGGAGGAGGAGACGAAGACGACGAAGATTGACTAATTGAGAAAGCTCTCGCACAAAGGTGTACCTGCACGTAGTTTCATATACTTTGGTGAAAATCAAGAGTTGGTTGGAGATTTGTGTTTTGTAGTAGTAGAAAGGAAGGACCGAGCAAAGGCAAGCAGATGAGCTAAAGGTTGGTTGGTTTTTTGCTCTACCGACCATCCTTACAGATTGCCGTTTCCACACACACACACAGTGTGTTTGGCCATGTCTGGACACGCCTGTGACTTTAGGCCAATGTTGTGCCAAAGAATACAGTAGAGGCTGGGAAAAAAATAAGCAAGTTTAGAGAGCAACAATCGAGAGCTCAGGAGAGAGAAGCGATGGGTCTTCTGTGCTTTTCTCGCTGCGTCACAGCACTGTTGTGCGGGATTTTGTGGGGGCCACATGTTTGCATGTTTAGTGCAACAGTGTTGCCAGCTGCATTGCCTTCATCGATTTATTGTGCCTACAAATGCCTAAACAGAGGCCTAAGGTTAACGCAGCTGGTGCCGCACTCGATGACGGTGAAAGGCATCACTCTGCTGCAAGGTGAGGGCTCACCGTCGATTCCTCGTTGTAAATAAAAATCATCACCTGCTCGAATTTACAGGTCGTTTAAACGTAGCGCTATGAAATATTTTTGAATTTATGGAATAATTGTACTTTCGCAAGTCGTTTTGTTTTTTTTGGTCATCGTGCTGTTCGAATGACCATCCATTTATTATGTACGCTATTGTAATCCTCTTTTTCATGACGTGTGTACACATTTGGACTGTATCCACAACATATTAGCACACTGCCAGAGCTTTCCCTACAATTGTTAAAGCTTCGAGCCTTAGGCCAAACAGAATGTATTTTTTTTTTAAAAACCATGATGAGCTGGCCCAACAGGTAAGGCTCATTTTCGACGTTTCGACCACGAAGTAGTCTTCATCCAGAACTGCGCAGGCATTATGGGCTACACAGGCAAAAACACGACAGTTATAACTATAGGATATGAAAGTATTGTTACGAATTTGGAATTCAATTGCACACAACATACAGGTTCCCTTAGTCAGCTATGTCCGATAAGTGCATGTTCCCTAGATAGCTCACCTTCCATTGTTTAAATGTTTTGAAATCGATTAGATGCGCTGCGGATCGATTTAATAGTTAGGGAGCGAACAATGGAGACGTCCTCCCTCTTCTGCGAAGAGGAAGAAGAACCATGCGGTGACGTCAACAACTCCCTCCACCCGTGGTTGAGCGGGGGGGGGGGGGGTGATCACGAGGGCATGAGTCACGCCGGGTGCAGGGGAGGGGTGGGAAGGATAAAGGAGAGATCCTTTCTTTGTTCTCGTGTGGGAGTCCCGTGGTAGGGTGAGTTCGTGGGCTGAGTTCGTGAAAGTCCCGTGTAAAGATGTCGTGGGAGTCCCGTGGCAGAGTTCGTGAAGATCCCGTTCTGAGTCCCGTGTGCAGAGTTCGTGTGCTGAGTCCCATGGGAGAGTAAGCTTTTTGCTTCGGAGGAGCAGTCGTTCAGCCGTCGGGTCCTGCTTGGCTTGAGGCCTTCGGAAGCTTTTTGCTTCGGCTGCTCAGTGAGCTTCGGCTGCTGCTTTGTTTTGGAAGGAACTTGAGCCAGTTGTTCGGCTCGAGCTGCGAGTGGAGGCTTCTTCCTCTTCTTCCTCTTCTTCTTGTTTCTGTGGAGCTTTTCGTTCTCACTTTTGTTTCCCGGCTTGATGCGACGCATCAGCCTCTTCTTGGAGTTGGATCCTCGGGAAGCGACGATCGACAGGAAGGATCGGCGCCTCATCTCACCGGCACGTGTTGAGAAGCGCGGGAGGAGTCGCGGGAGCTCGGGAAGGATCGCAGCGATTGGATCCAGCTCGCTCTCGCTGGAGCCCGGTCCGGACAAGTTGAAGACCACACGGGTGGAAAGGTTCGAGTCAAGCTCTGAGTTTCAGCTCACCTGTCCTCCGAGCTGGAGCTCGTGATTAAAGGCCTCAGCCACATTCTGCTGTTGTGTGTGTGTGTGTGTGTGTGTGTGTGTGTGTGTGTGTGTGTGTGTGTGTGGTGTGTGTGTGTGTGTGTCGCGCGTACGTGTGTCCGTGGGCCCGTCTAATAAGTAGGAACTGCTGTTAAGTGTAAATGACTGTACATAATAAGTAGACGGTTGTAGTTCTTTGTCGTGCTTTTGTTGCTTGTATAATTACATTACGTGTTTTGCCTTATTTAATTTGCATACGTGTTTCATTATAATAAATGTCCTTGTGTGAATGTAAACCTGCTCGTTGCGTCCATTCCTCATTGACTGAACATTTCGTGTGTTGGGAGTTAGAAAGCCGTTGGTTTGCCGTAATAGGGGGGACATTGGACGCGACGGTTCTCGGCGATTACGCCGCTCGGAATCGCGCACGCGACAGGCTCGCCTCGGCGGTTTGTTCGTACGAGTTCGTCGAGGGTGGA
This sequence comes from Eptatretus atami, assembly GCA_035128595.1. Taxonomy (NCBI): domain Eukaryota; kingdom Metazoa; phylum Chordata; class Myxini; order Myxiniformes; family Myxinidae; genus Eptatretus; species Eptatretus atami. The sequence continues at coordinate 72,698,855 of CM068964.1, forward strand.
ATACCCCGGTAGTTGGATCACGTGGGTATTTAGGTACAATGAAGATTGGCAATCGACCCTACCCCACGTGATCTGCCGATTGGCGTATTTCGGTTCTTGTATCCACCGATAATCCTCATGAGGTTGGCAAAATGAGTGCCAGCTTGCTGGTATCCTGTGTTGGAGTGGTGACCCATCCAGGATTGTGC
>CM068964.1:72716775-72734275 GCA_035128595.1 Eptatretus atami
ACGTCTAATTTCTCTCCATTATGTGAAACAGAATTCGATGAAAATTGACAGGTCATATATAGACACATATGTGCAGGCATTAACTGAGCCCAAAGTGCAATTTAGTAGCCCTTTGGACTGAGAAACGGCCCTTTTGGCCATTTTCTTTAAATTGTATTTTAAAAAACAAAATCTTAGCTCAAATGAGCTAAGATCTCGTCCTCTTAATGATGACGTCATAAAAACGAATATCGACGTCATTGTGATGTATCAGGTTTGCGATAAATTATCTGTGCTAATGCCCGGCTTGATCCCGCAAACAAATTCAAACAGCTTGCCTAGTTTCGGAGATAATGGTATAGGCGATTTCATTAGCGGCGATATATTGACGTCAACTTTTTTTCTTGGAGAATTCCAAATCGAGAATGGTTACTGCCTGCGCTGGGCTTTCTTCGCTATACATGCAAGTTTCACGAAGATCGAATAAACCTGGGTTGTGAACCAAAAATGTCAAAAAAATAGGAATGACGCCATAAAAAATTTATATGACGTCATATGTATGTATCATATGTCGGTATTCATCTCTGGCTAATGCCCGTTCGATTTCCGCAACAGAATTCAAAAAGCTGCCTAGTTTGGAGATAATTTTTTGGCCGATTTCCATTAGCGGAGATATTTTGACGTCATAACTTTTTTTAGAGGAATTTCAAATCGGAGATGTATATGTCTGCGCGGATTTTTACATTAATATGCCAAGTTTCAGAAGTTTCGATGAAAACTGTAGGCTGTAAACAAAAAAGTCCACAAGAAGAGAAGAACAACAACGTGAGTAGAACTTAGAGATCCTCACCAGACTAAAAAACTTGTGCAGTGGCTCCTGACGCTGCATTGGCTCAGGAAGAGAATTGAGAATCAGGTGAAGGGAGGGGGAAATCTGACTCTTAATTTGTAATTAGTCACTAGCTTTGACACTGAAATAAATTTTTATTACGGACCCTGTAGACCGTGGGCCGAGCATCCAAATGTGTCTAGTTTTTGACTTTTGTGACCCACCTCGTGTATCTACCGAAATTTTGCATAGATTAGATTTAAAAAATCACTTAAAGAATCAGAATCATCAGAACTAACTCTTTCGTAGTAATAGAGTTTCTGCAGTTACACACTTGCAAAGCTCCGTACATGACACATCATCGTCCACAAGAACATGTTCCTTTGCCTGTACTAGACGGCTTCTCACAGCTAGTTTTCTTGCATTTACAATATGTTAGTTCAAGCAAGCTGCTCGGAGCTGGAGGCAGATCACCCGGTCGATGTCAATTCATCATCTACACTTTCCATCCACGTCCATTTGGCCTGAAATTGGTAGAGAACTGTTCCAGACATTCGTGTGTAGCAGCCTGGTAATTTGCTCTCATGACATGCTTCTGAGAGAGAGTCTGCATGGGTGGAAGACGTGCCTCTGATTTGTTAACATAAGGAACAGATTGTATCTCTGGCTTCATTGACTTTCTTACAGTCCTGCCCACATTTTGCAAACAAATTCTCCGCAACTTTCACCAATTCATCACTGACTGTGAATGAACTCCCAAGTCTTGAAAGACAGCATGGCAAGCAGTGTCACTTGCAAACAACTTGAAGGCTTTGGTTTCGACTTTCCATGAAAAGAGCTGACCGAACACAACCTGTGAAACAGTTGAGTGATATCAAGGCTTTGCTGACATCTGCCAGATGCGAGCTTATCTTTGATAACATCCAGGGTCCTCCTATTGTTACCTCTTCCAGTGTGGAACAATACCTCTGCTCCATATGCTCAGCATGGTGATTCAAATCACAAAGACGTCTGTGTCAGGACTTTTGACGACCGGTATGGGCCCATCTGTTGACTTGATGGCTGATGTCTAGCAGCAACTGGCAGTGAAGGAAAAGACGAGTATCTGCTTCTTCGTGGTTACACTCAAGTTCTGGCACAGAGCGAACAATCATTTGCTCATTCTCTCCGTAAACTCATGCACTCCCGCATCATGAGCACGAACACCTTGACTTTCTTCAGACATTCAGCTGGTTTCTTCCTCCAAGTCTGGAAAAAAAACACCTGATCAGCTCTGCTTTGTTCTCGCCACAATCCAGAAACTTCTTCCATTGTGAGGTACCTGCTGATCTGCACTGTAGATTTGTTTGCAAACTGCCACCCACTGAACGTCTTCCCCTCTCAGCTTCTTGATGCTGTCTTTCCTGTAAGTATCAATACAAAGTAGTGACTTCTTTTGTAAAGGAGTAGTTACTTCTTTCCATAATTTGAAAAATAACATTCAAGCAATCATATACTCATCACTATATTTTATTAAGTAGTGAGGATGGGAAATGAGCAAGAGTGTAGATTACTAGGAAGAGGATAAATATAAGTGAGGCAGAATTTAGAGCAGAACATCCGGTCGGATTCATGACAGTTCATTCTATAGTATGTAATCACTGGTATTGATTTTGACCATTCTGTCAGAATTAGTTAATGAAGAAAGAGATCCTACTTCCAGATCCGTCACATTCATCATCATATCAATCATCATCACTGGGCGCAGCATGCGGCGACAGCAGCTGCAATCCCACACCGAGCCTGTGCTGGCTTGGTGTACGATAGCGCCTTGACAGCGACATTACTTTCGGGCTCATTCCACATCAATCCACTTCGCAGCACATTCCTGAATTTCGTAATAGTTTTTTCTCACAAAGTAGAATTACTTTGCTGTAGGGTTTGTGACGTGCATCAAACAGAACCCCGAAGAACTGCCTTCAGAATGTTCGGCAGCACACAGCATCAGACGACATGTACACCATGACAGCTCGTGAGTTACAGCTCTGAAGCACGTTTGTAAGCGCCTGCAACGAAGCGCGCGATTGGTTGATGGGCGTGGTGCTGTAGTCAAATCGCTGTGATTGGACGATGTTTATAGAAAAATAGTCACAATTCTCGGTGTTTTTTCCCCCATTATTTGAAAAAATGTCAAGTTTGGTGCTTGACGAATTTTTCAGATCTGATTTGATATAATATTTTCACACATCTATCTATAATTCCAGCAATTGTTGTTGTGTGTGTGTGTGTGTGTGTGTTGTGTTGTTGTGTGTGTGTGTGTGTTGTGTGTGTGTGTGTTGTCTGTGAGCTGTTTCTCGACAACCACTGTCGGCGATCTAATTGAAACTTGCCAGGTATATTGCTGGGGACCTGAGGATGTGCCTTTTCAAGGTTTGATATTAATCGGACAAGTGCTTCCCAAGTTATGGCCATTTATTTACCAACGCAATGAACAGACACGTTGTTGCGTGGGCGTGGCGATGGAGAGGGAAGCAAGCCGCGTTCCCCATTACGGTTACAACGTACGGCTTCCGGACGAGTGATGACTTTCGGTATTCTAATAATTTCCTCGATTTCTATGCGCATTTATAATAACACACAGGCCCAAGTTATGATCGTTTTCATTAGACCGGTGTATAAATTTATCGGAACATGCAAGTGCTGGTATGCTCCGAACCAGGAAGCTAAATTTTTTCTCTCTTTCTCTCTCTTTTGTTTTTCCTTGCCATCGACATGCCGAAAAGGTAAAAATACCTGGCGCTAATTGAATAATTGGGTATAAAAATAATTGCGAAATAATCTAACTGCGAATAATATCGAGCTCCGGGTCACCAGTAACGGGCACGTATAGCGAAGAAACGGCCTGTGTGGTTTAATTTATTTATTTAATTTATTATTTATATTTTTTTTTTAACGGCACGTACTATCAGTCTATCTATAATTCCACAATCTTGCTGGTTGTGGGTCTGTGTGATGTGTCGTTCTGTTGTGTGTCGTGTTGTCTGGTGTGTCTGTGTCTGTGTGTTGTGTGTCTGGCTCGACGTTTCTCGACAACGCTGGTACCGATCTAATTGAAATTGCCAGGTAATTGCTGGGGACCCGAGGATGTGCCTTTTCAAGGTTTATATTAATCGGAAGCGGATCCCAAGTTACGGCCCATTTATTTATCAACCAATGAAGACCGGTGCTTGACCGACAATTAATTTTTAATTTTTTTTTTTTTTTTGCACGTCACGAATGAACAGCAAAGTGGGAGCTCGGCCCAGGTCTACTCGGCATCAAAAAGCTCCAGAAATCGAAAACAAACTACAGTTTCAAAAGGACACTCGCCGCCATTAGAGCAGTTAAATGCATGAGACGTGGCTATAAATGCGAATCGTTGATCCCATCTTTGCGGTCATCAAAGACGCCATTTGCATTTTTTGCCGCCTTCATGTGCTATCGCCGTGACAGAAGACCAGCCATTTGCATTTGTCGTCCTCCTGCTATCGTTAACAATGCTGTGCGACATGCTGATGCCCTCCAGTGATAAATACACACACATCCGAGGCCTTCACGCTTGTAGTGTGTTTTAGAGCCCAACATCCCATCACGAAATGAGAAACCTTCTTTTGTTTTCCACAGCAGCGCATTTAATTATGATAATTTAAAAAAATTTTTAATATTTTTTTTCTAATTTTAAAGATTAATATTTTATTATTTAAATAAATTTTTTTTTTTTTTTTAAATTTAAATTAAAAAAATTTTAATATCAAATAAATTATTTTTAAAAATTAAAATTTTAAATATTTTTTAAATTTTTTTTTAAAAATAAATTTAATAAAAATAATAAAAAAAATATAAAATTTTATTTTTTTAAAAAATTATATTAAATTTTTAATTTAAATAAATTATAAAAATTTTAAATTTTTTTAATTTATTTAAATTAAAAAAATAAATATAAAAAATTTTTATTTTAAAAATTTTTTATTTTTAATTTTTAAAATTTATTAATTTAAATTATATAAATATTTTTTTTTTTATTTTTTTTTATTAATTTTTAATTTTTAATTAATTTAAAAATAAATTTTTTTTTTTTTTTTTTTAATAATTATTATTTATTAAATAAAATTTAATTATTATTTTTTAATAAATTTTTATAAATAAAATTTTAATTTTTTTTAAAATAAATTATAAAATTAATTTTATTTTTTTTTATTAAAAAATTTAAAAAATTAAAAATTTTTTTAATTTATTAAATTTTTTTATTATTAAATTTTTTTTTTATATTTTATTTTTTTTTTAAAAAAAAAATAAAAAATAATAAAAAAATTATTTTTTTTATTAAAAAATTTTTTTAAAAATAAAATTAAACAATAATTATAATTAAATATTTTAATAATTTTTTTTTTAATTATTATAAAATTTTTAAATTTTTTTTTTTAAATTTTTAAATTTAAAAAATTTTAATATTAATTTAATTTTATTTTTTTAAAAATAAAAATAAAATAATTTTTTAAATTTTATTTTTTAAAATTTTTTTTTTTTTTTAATAAATTTTTAAAATAATATTATTTTTTAATTATAAATTTTATTATTAATAAAATTATATTTTTTTTTATATTAATTTTTTTATTATTTTTTATTTAATTTTTTTATTTCAATTTTTTTAAAAATTTTAATAATTAATAATATATTAATTTCAATTAAATTTTTTTTAAATTTTTTTAAAAATTTTTTTTTTTTTTTATTAAAAATTATATTTAAAAATTTTTATAAAATTTAAAAAAATAATTTTTTATTTTAATTTTAAAAATAATAACAAAAAAAATTATTAATTATAATTATTTAATAAATATTTTTAAAAAAAAATTAAATTTATTAAATTTTTTTAAATTTTTTAATTAAAAATTATTTTTTTTAAAAAAATAATTATTTAAATTTTTAAAATTTATTTTAAAATAGATTTTAAAAATTTTTAATTTTATTTATTTAAATAATGATAATAAATTAAAAATTTTATTAAAAAATTATTTTTTATTTTAAAAAAAAAAAATTTATTAATTTGTTAATTTTATTTTTTTTTTTTAAAAATTAAAAAAATAAATTAAATTTTTAAATTTTTAAAATTAATTTTAATATTTTTTAAATTATTTTTAATTTTTTTTAACTTAAAAATAATATAATTTTTAAAATTTTTAATTTATTTAAATTTTTATTTTTTTTAAATTTTTTTTTAATAATTTTAAATAAATATTTTTATTTTTTTTTTTTTAAATTTTTATAATTAAAATTTATTTTTTATTAATAATTTTTTTTTTTTATTAAAATTTAAAATTTATTTTTTATAATAAAATTAATTTATTATTTTTATTTATTTTATTTAAAATTTATAATAAATATATTAATATTTAATATTTATTTATTATTTAAAATTTTTTTTTTTTTAATTAATTTTTTTAAATTTTTAATTAAAATTTTAAAAATTAAAATATTTAAAAATAAAAATTATTTTAATAATTTAAATTTAAATTTTTTTTTTTATATTAATTATTATTTTTTTTTTATAATTTAAAATATTTATTATAATTTAATAATTTTAATTTAACTTTAATTTTATTTTATTCAATTTTTTTTTTTTTTTATTTATTTAAATTTAAAAAAAAAAATATTTATTAAAAATATTATTTAAAAATATTAAATTTAAATTTTTTTTTTTTTTTATAAATTTTTTTAATAAAATTTTATTTTAATTAAATTTTTTTATTTTATTTTTTATTTAAATTTTTATTTTAATTTTTTTTAAATTTTAAATTTTTTAAATAAAAATTTTTAAATAAAAATTAATTTTTTAATAATTTTAATTTTTTTATTTTTTTATTTAAAAATTTTTTATTTTTTATTTAATTTTTTTTTTTTTATATTATTTTTAAATAAATTTTTTAAATTTTTTAAAAATTAAAAAATTTTAATAATTTTTTTTTTTATTTATAAAAAAAAAAAAAATTTATTATTAAAAATTTTATTTTTTTAATTATTAAATTAAAATATTTTAAAAATAACTTAAAAAAATAATAATAAAAAATTTTTTTAAATTTATTTTAAAATTATATTTTTTTCAATTTTTTAAAATTTTTATTTTTTATTTAAAAAAATTAAATAAATTTTTATTTTTTTAAAAAATTTATAATTAAATTTTTTTTTTTTATTATAAATTAAAAATTTTTATTTTTTTTTAAATTTATATTTTATTTTTAAATATTAATTTATATTTTTTTAAATTTTTTTTATTTAATTTTTTTTATAAATTTTATTTTTTAAAAAAAATTTTAATTAATATTTAAAAAATTTTTAAAATATAATTTTTTTATAAAATTAATAATTTAAAAATATAATTTTATAATTTTTTTTAAATTATTTTTTTTTATTTTTTTATAATTATATTTATATTTATAATTAAAAATTTTTTTTTAAAAAATTTTAAAATTTATAAAATTTAAATTTAAAAAAAAAAAAACATTTTTTATATATTTTTTATTTTTTTTTTTTATATTTTTTTATTTTTTTAAAAAAAAAATTGATATAATTATTTGTAATTTTTTACTTATATTTTTCTTTTATTTTAATTTTTTTTAAAAATTTTTAAAAAATTAAAATTAATTTAAGTTTTTTTTTTTTTTTTATTAAAAAAATATTTTTTTTTTATATTTAAAAAAATAATTTTTTTTATTTATTTTTTTTAAAAAAAAAATTTATTAATATAAATTTTAAAATTTTAAATTTAAAATTATAAAAAAAATTTTTTTTTTTATATTTACAGTATTTTTATATTTTTTTAATTTTTTTTATAATTTTTAAAAATAAATTTTTTATTTTTTTTTTAATTTTCAAATTTTAAAAATAATATTTAAAATTTTTATTATTATTTAGAATTATAATTTTTTTTAATAATAAAAAAATTTATTAAAAAAAATTAAATTAATTTTTAAAAAATTAAATTTTATTTTATATAATTTTTTTAATTTAAAAAAATTTTTTTTAATTTAATTTAAAATAATTTTTTTTATTTTTATTTTATTTAATTTAAAAATTTCAAAATTAAAATAAAATTTTTTTATTTTTTATAATTTTTTATTTTTTTAATATTTATTTATTTTTTTATTTTTATTTAAACATTAAATTAAAAATTAAATTAATTATTAAATTTTAATTTATTAAAATTTTATTTCATAAAATTTTTTTTAAATTTAATTTATTTATATTTTTATTTTTTTATTTTTTTAAATTATTAAATTTTTTTAATTTTTATTAATTTTTTATAAAAAAATTTATTTTTAATTATTTATTTAAAAATAATTAAAAATAAAAATTATTTTTTTATTTTTTAATTTTTTTAAAATTTTTATTTAAAATAATTTTTTTATAAAAATTTTTTTAATTTTTTTAAAAAATTTAAATTATTTATTTTAAAAATAAAATAAATTAAATTTAAAAAATAATTAATTAAATTTTTTATTAATTTTTTAAGTAAAAAAAAATTTAAAAATTTTAATAAATTAATTTATTTTTTTTTTATATTTTTTATTTATAATTTTTTTTTTAATTATAATTTTTATTTTTTTTAAATTTTTATAATTAAAATTAATTTTAAAATAAATTTTTGTTAAAATTTATTTATAATATTATTATAAATTTAAAAAAAATTTAATTTTAAAAAATTATTAATAAGTTTATTTTTTTTAAAATTAATTTTTAATTTTAAATTCTTTAATATTATTAAATTATTCAATAAAAAAATTTTGAAATTTATTTATTAAAAATTTAATTTAAAAAAAATTTAAATTTTTTTTTTTACTTAAATAATTTTAAAAAATTTTTTTATTATAATTTAATTATATTATTTTTAAAAAAATTTTAATATATATTTTTTTTTATTATTTAAAAAACTTTTTTTAATTAATTTAATAAAATTTTTTAAATTTTTAAAAAATTTAAAAACAATAAAAATTTAATAATAATTTTTTTTTTTTTTTTTAATTATTTATTTTTATTTAATATCTCAATTTTTTATTATTTCTTAAATTTTTTTATTTTTTTTTAATTTAAAAATTATAAATATAATTATTAAAAAAAATTTTTAAAAAAAAATTTTATTTTTTAATTTTTTTTATTAAAAATTATTAAAAATATTAATATATATTAAAATTTATTTTTTATTAATTTTTTTTTATTTTTAAAAATTTATTTATAAAATTAAAAAAAATTAAATTTTTTTTTTTATTTAAAATAATTTAAAAATTTTTAAAATATTTAATCAAATAAATTTATTATTAGTTAAAAATTTTAAATTTTTTTTTTATTATTTTTTAAATATTTTATCTATTATATTTTAATTTTTTTAAAAATTTTTTTATTAATTAATTATTAAAAATATTAATATGAATTATATTTAATTTTTATTATTTAATTATAATTTTTAAAAATTTTTTTTTTAATTTATTATTTTATAAATAAATTTTTTTTATAATTTTTATTTTAAATTATTTTTTATTTTTAATAAGATATTTAAAATTTTATTAAATATTTTTTTTTTTTTAATTTTTAAATTTAAAAAAAAATTTTTTTTATAATTTTAAAATAATTAAAATTTTTAAAAAATAAAATTATAATAAAAATTTTTAAAAAATTATAATAAAAAATTTAATATTATTATATTTTTTATATTTTAATTTTATATAATTTTTTTAATTAATTAATTTTTATATAAATAAAAATTATTTTAAAATTTTTTAAAATTTAAAAATATTTTTTAAATAAATTAAACAATTTATTTATATTTAATTTTATTATTTTATTAAATTTAATTTTTTTTAAAATTTTAAAATTTAATTATTAAATTTTTTAATTGTATTATTTTTTTTTATATTTAATTTTTTTTTATAAAATATATTTTTTAATTTTTATTTTATATTTTTTTTTTTTTTTTTTTATTTTAAATTAAATTAAATAAATTTTTAAATTTATTTTTAATTATTTTTTTTTTTTTTACTTATTATTATTATTAATTTTTAATATTTAAATTAAATTATTTATTTAATTTTATTTTTTAAATTTTTTATTTAATTTAATAAAAAATTTTTAATTTAAAAATTTATAATTTAAATTTTTTTTAAATTTTAAAAAAAATTATTTTTAAAAAATTTTAAATTTTTTTTTTAAATTAATTAAAAAATAAATTTATTTAATTATAATTTTATTTTTTTTTTATAAAAATATTAATAAATAATTAATAAAAATAAATAAATTTTAAATTTAAAATTAAAAATTTAATTAATTTAATTTAATAATAAAATAAATTTTATAATTTTAATTATAATATAATTATAATAAATTATTTATTTATAATTTTATTTAAATTAATTAAATTAATTTTTTAATTTTAATTTAAATAAAAATAAAAAATTAATATTTTATATTTACAATTTTTATTTTTTTTTTAAAAAATTTTTTTATTTTTTATTTTTTTTAATTTTTAAACATTTATTTTAATAATATTAAATTTAAATTTTAATAATATTATAATATTTTTAATTATATTTTAAAAATTAAATTTAAAAAATTTTAATAAAAAATAAAAATTTATTAAATTTTAAATAAAAAAATATTTTTAATTTTATTATAAATAATAAAATTTTTTAATTAAAATTTTTTTTAAATTTAATTATTTTATTTTTTTTTATTTTAATTAAAATTAAATAATTATAAAATTATTTTTTAAAAATTAAAATTTTAATTTAAAATATTTTTAAAATTTATATTTAATTAATTTAAATTTTATTTTAATTTTTTTAAAATTTATTTTTAATTTTAATAATATTTTTATTTTTTTAAAAAATAAAATTTTAATTTTATTTTTTTTTTTTATTTAAATTAATTTTATTTTAATAATTTAAAATTTTTTTAAAAATAAATTTATTTTTTTAATTTTATTAATTTTTAAAATTTTACTTTTTTTTTTTATTTTTATTTTTTTATAATTTTAATTTATATTAAAATTAAAAAAAATAATTTTAATTAAATTTTTTTTTTTTTTTAATTTTTTATTATTTTAAAATAATTAAAATTTTATTTTAATTTTTATTTTTTTTTTTCTATATTAAATTTTTAATTTATTTTTTAAATTATAAAATAAAAATATAATTTTTTTTTTTTTTTAAAAATTTAATTAATATTAAAAATTTTTTTTTTTTAAAATATATTTCAAAAAATAAAAATTAATTTTTTAATTTTAAATATAAATATTAAAAATTTTTTTTTTTTTTAATTTTTAAATTTGTTAATTTTTATTAAAATTTTTTTTAAAAAAAAATTAACAAGTTATTTTTTTATTTTTTTAATATTTAATTTTTTTTAAATTTAAATTTTTTTAATCTTTTTTTTTAATTTTAAAATTTAATTTAAATTTTAATTTTTATTTTTATTTTTTAAAAAAAATTTAATTTTTTTTTTAAATATTTGAAAATATTTAATTAAAATAATAAAATAAATTTTATCAAAATTTTTTTTTAAAAAAATTTTATTAAACTTAACTTTTTTTTTTGTTTTATTTTTAACAATTTTAAATTTTTTTTAATTATTTAAAATTTTAAATTTTAAATTGAATTTTTACAATACTATTTTAAAATTTTTTATTTTTTTTTATTAATTTTAAAAAAATTTTTTTAATTATTTTAAATTAATAATAATTTATTTATATTATTTTTAAAAATTATTTAATATAATATAATTTTAAAATTAATATATTAAATTTTTTATATATATTTTTTTTTTATTTATTTTTAATTTATTTATAATTTTTTATATTTAAAAATAAAATATTAAATAAAAAAATTTTTATTTTATTAAATTTTTTTAATTAAAAAATTTTTTATTAATTTATTAAAAATTTTTTTTTTAAAATAAAATAAAATTTTTTATTTAAAAATTTTTATTTAAAAATTTTTATTTTTATTTAATTAAATTAATTAGTTAAAAAAAAAAAAAATTTATTATATTAAATTTAAAAAAATTTTTTATTCTTATTTTTTAATTTAAAATTAATTCTTTAATAAATTTTAAAATTTTAATAAAAAAAAATTTTTAAAAAATAATAAATTTTATAAAATTAATTATTTTTTTTTTTTTAATTATATTAAAATTTTTTAATTTTTATATTTTTAAAATAAAATTAATTTTTTTTAAAATTTTTTTTTTTTTAATTTTTTAAAAACTTTATTTTTTTAAAAATTAAAAAATTTAAATTTTTTAATAATTATTTTTTTAATTTTAATTTTAAATTTTTTTAAAAAAATTTAAATAAAAAATATTTTATTAATTTAAAAAATTTTAAAAAAATTTTATAATAAATTTTATTATTTATTATAAATAAAAATTTAAAATATTAAATTAATTTTAAAATTTTCATATTTTAATTAAAAATTTAAAAAATAATATATTATTTTAATATAGATATTTAATTATTTAAATTTTAAATTTATTTATTTTTAAATAAATAAAAATTTTTTAAAATTAATTAAAAAAAAATTTTAACCAAAATGTAATTATAATTATTATTAGAATTTATTAATAATTAATTTTTTAATAATATTTTTTATAAAATTTAATAATCTTTATTTAGCTTGATTTTAAAATAAAAAAATATAAAAAATTTAAAAATTTATTTATTATTTTTAATATTTAAATTTTTTTTTTTTTTAAAAAAAAAAAAATTTAAATATTTAATTACATAAATTTATTAATTTATTTATATTATTTTAATTTAAATTTTTTATTTAAATTTATATTTTAATTTTTAAAAAATTTATTTTTATTTATTTAAAAAAAATATAATTATATTTTTTTTTTTTTTTTTAATAATTTTTTTATTATTTAAAAAAAAAAATTAATTTTATTTTTATTTATTTAAAAATTTTTATTTTAATTTTTTTATTTAAACTTTTTATATTTTATTAATTTTTATTTTTAATTTATTATTTTTTTTTAAAAAATAATAAATAATTTTTTAATTTAATTAATTTTTTATATTTTTTTTAATTTAAAAATTTTAATAAAAAATTAAAAATTTTAGTTAATTTTAAAAATTAAATTTATATAAAAATTAAAATTATTTTAAAATTTTTTATTTTTTATTTATTATTAAAATTAAATTTAATATTATTTTTTTTATTATTTAATTTTTAAATTAAAATTTAAAATTTTTTAATTAAAAATTAATTTTAATTTAAAAAAAAAATAATTTTATATTAAAAATATAAATTTTTTTTTTTAAATTTTTTTTTTATATTAAAAAATTTTTATTATTTAATTTTAAAATTTTAATTTTAAATTTTTATATAATTATTAATAAAATAAATTATATTAAAATTTAAAAAATTTTTTTTAAAAAAAAATCAATAAAATAATTTTTAAATAAATTTTAAAAATAATTTTTTTTTAAAAAAAATAAATTTTTTTTTTTAATAAAAATTTTTAAAAATTTATTAAATAAAAATAAAAAAAAATTAATTAATTTAATAAAAACAATTTAAAATTTAAAATTTTTTAATAATTTTTAAAATATTTATTAAATTAAATAATTTAAATTTAAATAAAAATATTTAAATTTTTTTTTAAAATTTTATTAATTTTTTTATAATTTTAAAAAAATTTTTTAATTATTTATTTTAAAATAAATTTTTTAAAAAATTAAAAAAATATAAATTTTAAATTTTTTTTTTTATTATTAATAATAAAATAATAAATTTTTATTATTTTTAATTTTATTATAATATAAATTTTTTTTATAAAAAAAATATAATAATTAAAATTTTAAAAAAAATTTTTTAATTAATTATAATTTATTTTTAAAAAATTTAATTTTTATAAAAATTTATTTAAAATTTAAATTTATAAATAATAATTATTAAAATAAAAAAATTTTTATAATAAAAATAATATAATAAAAATTTATTTTTTATAATAAAATTTTTTATTATTTAATAATAATTTTTTTTTTAATTATTTTTTTTTTTTATTAAAATTTTTTATATTTATTAAATTTTTATTATTTAATTTATTTTAAAATTATTTTTAAATTTTTTTTTTTTTTTTTAATTTATAATTAAATTTATTTATTTTTTAATTTTTAATTAAAAATATAAAAATTTTTTATTAAAAATTTATTTAAATCATTTTTTTTTTAAAGTTTAATTTCAAATAATTAATAATTTTTTAAAAAATTAATTTTTTAAATTAAAATTTATTTTTTTTTTTTTAATTAATTTATTATAAATTATTAATTTTTTTTAAATTTTTTTTTTTAAAAATTTTTTATTAAATTTTAAATTTTTTTTAATATTTTAAAATTTTTATTAATTTAATTAATTAAATTTTTTAAAATTTAAAAATTAATTAAATTTTGAATTTAAAAATTTATAATTATTTTTATTTAATAATTAATTTATTTAAAAAAAAAAAAAAAATATTTTTTTTTTTTTTATTAATTATATTATTTTTTTATTTTTTAAATTAAAAAAAAAAAAATAATTTAATAAATTTTTTTAAAATTTTTATAATATTTTAATTTATTAATTTTAAATTTTTAAATATAATTTTTTTAATAATTATATTAATTAAAATATTTTTATAAAATTAATTAAATTTTTTATTATTTATTTTAATTTAATTTTTAAAATTTTTAAATTTTATTAAATATTTATTTAATTTTTTTTTTAATTAAAAAAAAAATTTTTTATTAATAAAAATATTAATTTTATTAAAATTATATTTAAAAGAATAAAATATTTTATATTTATTAAATTTAATAATTTTTTTTAATTTTTAATTATTTTTAAATTTTTATTAATTTTATAAAAATTTTAAATATTTATATTATTATTTTAATTTTATATTTTTTTTTATAAATTTTATTTAAAAATTTAATTTATTTTATATTAAATTTTAAAAAAAAATTTAAATTTAATAATTTATTTTTTATTTAAATAAATTTTTTTATTAATTATAAAAAAAAAATAATTTAATTAAAAATTATAAATAAAATTTTAATATAATTATTACAATTTAATTTTTTATTTAAATTATATATTTAATATTTTTTTATTTATTTTTTTTATTTTTTAATTTTAATTATTAAATATTTTATAAATTTATATTATGAATTAATTTTTTAATTTTAATTATTTATTTTAAAGTAAAATTTTTTTTTTAAAATTTTCTTTAAAATTTTAATTAAAAATTTTTAATTATTATTATTTTTAATAATTTTTTTTTTAATATAAAAAAATATTAAAAATTTTAAAAAAATTTAAAATTTTATTTTTTTTATTTTTTCTTTTAAAAATATTTTTTATTTAATTTTTTTAATAATTTAATATATTATTTTATCTTAAATTAATAAAATATATTTTCAATTTATAAAATATTATTTTTATTAAATATTTTTTATTTATATTTAAAAAAAAATATATTTATTATTTAAATTTTTTTTTTAAAATTATTTATAATTTAAAATTTTATTTTTATTTTTTTTAATTTTAATATTTTTTTTAAAATTTTTATAATTAATTTTATTATATTTAAAATAAAATTAAAAAATTATAAATATAAAATTAATTTTTTTTATTTAAATTTAATAATTATTTTTTTTATTATATTTTTTAAAAATTTTTTTTTTTTTATATTTATTATATAAAATAAATAATTTTAAATTTTTTTTAAATTATTTTTTAAAAAAAATTTTTTTTTTTATTAAAAATTTTTAAAAAAATTATTTTTTATTTTTTTTAAATTTTAATACTAATTTTTTTTTTATAATAATTATAAAAATTTTAAAATTATTTTAATTTTTTTTTTAATTTTTTTTAAAATTTTTTTTAATTTATTTAAAAATATATTTAAAAAAAATATTTTATTAAAATAATTTATTATTTTTTTAATTTTTTTTTTATTTTTAAATATATTTTTTGTTTAATTTTTTTTTATTTATTAATTTTTTTTTTTTAAATTTTATATTTTTAAATCAATTTTAAATTTTTATTCTTTTTATTAAATTTTTTTAAATAAAATTTTTTCTTATTATTAAATATTAAAATAAAAATATTTTATTTTAATTTATTATTTTTTTTTTATTTATTTTTTTTTTTTTTTAAATTTAATAATTATATTATTAAAATTTTAATAAATTTATTTTATTTAAAAAATATTTAAATTTTAAATTATTATTTATTAAATATTTATTTTAAATTTTTTTTTTTATTTTTTATATTTTTTAAATTTATAAAATTTATTTAAAAAATTTTAAAAAAAATTTTAAATTAAATAAAAATAAAAAAATTTATATATTTAATAATTTTTTAAATTTTAATTTATAAAAAAAAAAATAAATACAATTTAATTTTTATTATTAAATTTAAATTTTTTTTTAAATTAATTTATTTATTAAAAAAATAATTTAATAAATTATTTTAAATTTTTATATTTTTTTTTTAAAATTTATTTTTTAATTAATTAAAAATTTTATATTAATTCTTTAAATTTTTTTTTTTTATTTTTAATTTTATTTATTAATTTAATTAATATTCTAAATTTTAAAAAATTTTGGTTTCCCCGCACTCTACCATCAGAAGCCATGCGGTACTGCGCGCAAGTTACATACTTGGACGGATCCTATCTCGAGTTGTATGATTTTGCTCAGCCGTTTCCTTCACACGAGTGACGCGAAGTTAATTCTATTTCGTCGAATAAATGAGAGTGCGGCATTTGCTATTTTGATAAAAACATTTGTCTTGGCGCATTTGTGACGTCATTAAACCGTAAGTCGTGCCGGCTGTTCCGCATAGACAGTCATAAACACAATATGTTCCGGGTCGTTTCACGTGCAAATATGCCTTTTATCGGTGGAGTGAGTTTGTTAGTGAGGAATTTATTATTTTCAATTTTTTTTGTATGATCTTCAACCATTAAAGTGAGTGGCTGACACATTATAAATCATATAACACGATATCTGCAAAAGTTATGAAAGGATTCGGACGAAACTTGGTGATGATTCGTTCCGTGACGAGAGCAATCGCGTTTAAATTTTGGTTCAGGTGTCCTGAACACGATCCGCCTATCGTAGGATAGAAAACGAAACTAATCGCCTGACTGAGCGTAAAGCTCTCACCTGGTGCTCTTATCGTTGGTCTTGTGTCAACCTAGAGAGGAGGTTAGAGCAAGCAAAGTGGCTTCAATCGCAATGATTCACGCTTCATGCGACAGTGAACCACAAATGTGCAGTACACAAAATAAATATACATGGATTAGCTCTATCTATAGAAAAACACACGTGCATTGTTATTAAAATGGATTTCACTTGATAGTAAATATTGGGTCACCAGGCCCTCCTCCTATCCTCATCTACCTCGTCTTCGTCCTCGTTCTCCTTCTTTTTCGTCTCCTACTTACTACTACTACTACTACTTACCCTATACCACTACCACTACTATACTTTCTTGTTTTTAAGCGTTTACTTTCACCTTTAATTCGATTCTCAGGACCGCTCTGATTGATACACATAGACTCTCAACATGGGAGCGCACTACCCATTGGAAGTTTAACTAAAATTTTCATGATAAGGCATGGAGAACTCGGCGGCGATTT
>CM068964.1:72739275-72749534 GCA_035128595.1 Eptatretus atami
ATCTGCAAAACATTGCCAGGTATAAAAACTTGCTGGGGCCCTGTGGATGTGCTTTTCACAAGGGTTGATATTAATGGACAACGTGGTCCTAAGTTATGGCCATTTATTTACCAAACCAATGACAGGAACACGTTTCTGCGTAAGGTGGCGGTGGGAAAGGGGCATTTTAGTTACCAAATTGACAGGACCATTGCTGCGTAGGCGGCCGTTGGGAAGAGATCTCAGCCGCGTTTCCCCATTACGGGTTATAACGGTACGACTTCCGATAGTGATGACTTACTGTGAATTCTAAATAATGTCTCGATTCTTATGCGCATTTATGATAAACACCAATGCTCACCAATCATCTTCATCGTTTTACGAAGCGAAGAATACCACACAGCTGTGGTTATTTTTTTTTTTATTTTTTATTTTTTTTGCACGTACGCATCTGTGAAGGCGAAAGGAAAGCCTGTGTGGTTTGTTGTTTTGCCAGCAAGTTTGAAAGTTTTTTTTTTTTGCACGTATGGCCACTGCACGTACGGCCACTGCATGTACGGGCACGCGAGAGCGAAAGGAACGGCCTGTGTGGTTGTTTCTGGCGGCACGAGTTTTGAAAGTTTTTTTTTTTTTGCACGTAGGCCACGCAGTCTACGAAACGGCACGCCTAGTCCTATTAAGAATGGAAGAGCAATTGCAAATATTGAACATCGCTGGCAAAGACAATACCATACATTACTTCATTCCATGTGATCAAGAAACATATTTGAACACGACAGGGTTCACGCGTCGCCGCGGTATTTTCTTGTGTGGGATAAAACACTTCCCACAACACAGGAATGGGGTCGGGGATCATTCAATATTACCGTTCACATAGGTAATACCTTAGGCAGCGATAATAAGAGATTTTAAAATGGCCGCACAGTCGCCTGTCCAACTCACAATCCCGTGAGATTTTTGCGAAAAACCCCGTGAATTGCAACTGTCAATTGTGACAATGACCATGAGACCTGAAACCAAGAGATGCAAATCAACTTTGCACTTAGGAAATGTCTGTACCCTACAGGGTTCTCACAATATGCCATTCCCCCCCCCACCAAACCTCTCCCCCAACCCTCTCCCCAAACCTCCCCCAAGACCTCTCCCCCCACATCCCCTCCATCATCTCTACCTTGGGAACGTTCTTAGTATATATTGTTGCGAATTCGTGCACCAGCCGGCGTGCGATCGGCCACGTACTCGAATCGCGGACACGTACCCACCGAGGACAATTCAGGTCGTGCCCTTCTCGAACACGCCGGAGGCTAGTCATGGTGGGGGTTTCAACCCACCACGATCGTGCCTACTTGCCCACGTCCGCCGAGGATAAGGGGTGCTCGCCAAATCGACCTTACCTCAAGTACTGCGCGAGTGGTCGACCGCGATCGTCACCACGCACAGGCAGACTCCAGCACGAACCGCTTAAGCGTCGTCCGTATATACGGCTAACCGGCGAGAGTTATGCGTCGAGCCTTGACGAGTTCCGATTAATTCGGGGCGTTTTAAACCCACACGTACTTACGTGACTGCCAGATGGAGGTCAATAAAAGGAAAAAGACGAAGGAAGCGGAAAGCAGTTCAACAGCACACTTATTAACACACACAGACAAACGCAAGCACGTATATAAGCCATAAGTTTTCGTGCAAAAGAAACATAAGCAAGAACACGCAGAGTTATACCGAAAGACTACACACGGCACACTTTACACAGTTCTCTTTTACGGGACTGGCGCCACCCAAGCATTTACACAAAACCCCAAAAGAAACGGAAGTCGGACTTCATGGGCGTGTCGAGTCTTCTCCGTGCGTAGCTCGCGGTCGTCCGCTGACAGCTCGGACGGGCTCTTGGGGGAACGGACGGGGTGTCGTTCGCGCCTACTTCCCGCGCTCGCGCACGGGGTCCCAGGGCCCGCCGCGAGATCCGAACACGGGCAGGAACCACGAGCCTGCTCCCAACCAGAAGGCTCCTCCCGAACTCCACACAACTCCGAACCAACGAGCAACGCAACCAAAAACCAAAACCCGAACACAACTCGTTCGTCCCTTTTGTAGGGCCCTCCGCCCATTCGCGCGCCACGTGTTTCGCTCCGACCCTCCTTCGAGAAGGCTCGAAAAGGGGCGTTCCTCACCCGACCGCCTCACGCTGTATACCACCAATTCGCGGCGCGCTGCCTTTCCCCTTCTTCACACATAGCGCAGGGAAAATGGCGGGAAAAGCCCACAGCAATCGTTGTGGTTTTTGTTTCTAACCGGAGATCGTGACCGACGGTGCTTACTGAATGGCGAGTGGCGAAGAGTGGTAGCGTAGGTGGTCGGAGGTGCGCTGGTGTAGTGTGGTTGGTCGCTGTGGTGGGGATGGCGGGTTGTGAGATGCTGTTTGTTTTGAAATAAAGATAGAGAACGAAAAATGGCTAACTCAAAGCGTCGCAGCCCGGATATGATACATAAATTCCCCTATACACGGGTTTGGGGCTCACTACACATGGATTATCGATATATCTACACCTGAGGACGTCTTTATGGTGTAATGTCGAATTTCCACAACCGTAACAAATATTATATATATTATATCTATATATATAATATATATATATTATATATAATATATAATAATATATATATTAGTTATTTAATATAATATATATATCCATCCATCATTGGCGGACAATATCTGTGCGAGCTGTGGTTGCTGCCTAACAGTCCTCCTTGGCTATTGGACACAACAATCCTGGACGGGTCGCCCCTCTGACACAGGATCCAGCCCAGCATGCTGCCACTCATTTTCCCAACTCGAAGGATGCAGGCAGAGTCAACCCCACCTGGTGATTCATCAACAGCCGGGTGGATTGAACTCAGGATCTGACTCCAAGCCACTAGCCATACGCATGAACCACACAGCTCATGATTATATATATATATTGTATGTTTTATTTTATGACATAAAAGTATAGTGTATCATTATAGTTAATCTTATCAGGTTCTGTGGAGAGGGTAACAGTGATGTTGAAACACCTGCAGATTATTGGCTAAGAGGCACACTTGTAAAAAGTGTGACTTAGAAGTGAATTTGCATGTTATTCCTCGAATGGATGCTCGTGAAGTACCCGTTGATGTTTCTGGTTAAGTTTTTACCCCATCTATAAAATGTCGTACGTTAGGAAGAAAGAATAAGATGTACGCATGAGTTGGAGACGCTCTGGAAGAGGTTATTTGTATTTAAATGTGTGGTAATTGTTTTGTATTATTTGTACGTATGTGTATTTGATTATAACGGCATTGATCAAAAGGCTTCGCACTATCGAGTGCATAATAAAATAAATAAATTTTAAAATTTTCGAAAAAATTTTCTCCCCTAAAACACATCCAGGTCAC
Source organism: Eptatretus atami (assembly GCA_035128595.1). Classification (NCBI taxonomy): domain Eukaryota; kingdom Metazoa; phylum Chordata; class Myxini; order Myxiniformes; family Myxinidae; genus Eptatretus; species Eptatretus atami. The sequence continues at coordinate 72,742,666 of CM068964.1, forward strand.
TCACTGACGAGCTCTGAAAGTTACGAAGATCGTTACAGCATCTCTGAAAAAGCGGCGACAGACACAGACAGACAAACGGCTCTTATAGTATAGTTGATCTCAACATGGTATATGAGACTTACAAATGGGCACGCAACAACATGAGCTGTGCAACGGATGGTAAATACCAGTAAGGCTAATCTGAAGGCAATGGAAAAAATAATCTTGAATTAGAATAATACATCAAAGACCAGAAATTGCCTGAAAAATGAGTGGAGATTAAAAGACTGGCAACCAGCAAGTAATTTGAACATTTTGTTTTTTTGAATATTGAGGCAATATTGAATATCTTTGGTTTTGTGTCCATGTGGCTCCGACGAATAATGTGGTCCGAGTTATGCTGAACACTTCTATCAGTTTAAATCTGTACATACTTTTTTTATTTATGAGAAGGGGGTTGGGTGGGCATTCATAAATCACTAAACAATTCCTCACTACCCCTCCCCCTTCGTGTTGAAAGTATGTCAAAAAACTACTCTCCTAACTGGCTGCACATCATATATTTTCTTCTTTTTGTTTTTTTTTTCCTGACGAGTATCTGCTTCTTCGTGGTTACACTCAAGTTCTGGCACAGAGCGAACAATCATTTGCTCATTCTCATCCGTAAACTCATGGCACTCCGCATCATGAGCAACGAACACCTTGACTTTCTTCAGACATTCAGCTGGTTTCTTCCTCCAAGTCTGGAAAAAAAAAAACAACCTGATCAGCTCTGCTTTGTTCTCGCCACATACCAGAAACTTCTTCCATTGGTGAGGTACCTGCTGATCTGCACTGTAGATTTTTGTTTGCAAACTGCCACCCACTGAACGTCTTCCCCTCTCAGCGTTCTTGATGCTGTCTTTCCTGTAAGTATCAACTACAAAGTAGTGGACTTCTTTTGTAAAGGAGGAGTTACTTCTTTCCATATATTGAAAACATAACATTCAAGCAATCATATACACTCATCACTATATTTTATTAAGTAGTGAGGATGGGAAATGAGCAAGAGTGTAGATTACTAGGAAGAGGATAAATATAAGTGACAGCAGAATTTAGAGCAGAACATCCGGTCGGATTCATGACAGTTAGATTCTATAGTGTAGTAATCACTGGGTATTGATTTTGACCATTCTGTCAAGAATTAGTTAATGGAAGAAAGGAGATCCTACCTTCCAGATCCGTCACATTCATCATCATCATCATCACTGGGCGCAGCATTGCCGGCGACAGCAGCTGCAATCCCCACACCGAGCCTGTGCTGGCTGTGGTGTACTAGTAGCACCTTGACAGCGACATTACTTTCGGGGCTTCATTCCACATCAATCCACTTCGCAGCACATTCCTGAAATTTCGTAATATGTTTTTCTCACCAAGTAGAATTACTTTGCTGTAGGTGTTTGTGACGTGCATCAAACAGAACCCCGAAGAACTGCCTTCAGAATGTTCGGCAGCACCAGCATCAGACGACATGTACGCCACCATGACAGCTCGTGAGTTTACAGCTTGCCTGCAACGAAGCGCGCGATTGGTTGATGGGCGTGGTGCTGTATGTCAAAATCGCTGTGATTGGACGATGTTTATAAGAAAATAGTCACAATTTCGGGTGTTTTTTTTCCCCCATATTTTGAAAAAAATGTGCAAGTTTGGTGCTTGACGAATTTCAGATATGATTTCGATAATATTTTCACACATCTATCTATAATTCCAGCGATCTCTGTGTGTCTGTCTGTGTGTCTGTCTGTCTGCGACCGCTGTTTCTCGACAACCACTGGTCCGATCTAATTGAAACTTGCCAGGAATATCGCTGGGGACCCGAGGATGTGCCTTTTCAAGGTTTGATATTAATCGGGAAAGCGGATCCCAAGTTACGGCCATTTATTTATCAACCAATGACAGGACACGGTGCTTTGACGTCACAATAAATGTTTTTTTTTTTGTTTTTTTTTGCACGTCACGAAACGAAACAAAATGGGAGCTCGGCCCACGGTCTACTCGGCATCAAAAAGCTCCAGAAATCGAACAAACTACAGTTTCAAATGGAGCACCTCGCCGCCATTAGAGCATTTAAATTGCATGAGACGTGGCTATAAATGCGAATCGTTGATCCCATCTTGCCGGCTCAATGACAGAAGACGCCATTTGCATTTTTGCCGCCCTCATTGCTATCCCGTGACAGAAGACGCCATTTGCATTTTTGCCGTCCTCATTGCTATCCCGTTAACAATGCTGTGCCGACATGCCTGATGCCCTCCAGTGATAAAATGACACACACATCGATGGCCTCTTCACGCTTTAGTGTGTTTTAGAGCCCAACACCCATCAGCGAAATGAGAAACCTTCTTTTGTTTTCCCACGCAGCCGCATTTAATTATTTGTTCCGCACTTCTCCTCAGAGAGCCATGGCGGTGTCACTGGCGGCAGTTACATACTTGGACGGAATCTATCTCGAGTTGTATGATTTGCCTTCAGCCGTATTCCCTTCAACGAGTGACGCGAAGATTTATTTTGGTCGAATAAATGAGATGCGGACTTTGATATTTTTGGATAAAAACATTTTGTTGGCGAGTGGTGACGTCATTAAACCGGAAGGTCGTTCCGGCTTGTTTCCGCATGTGACGTCATTAAACACAATATTGTTCCGGGTCGTTTTCACGTGGAGAATTAATTGCCTTTTATCGGTGGTGAGTTTGTAGGTGAGAATTTATTTTATTCAATTTTTTTTTGTAGTGATTCTTCACCATTAAGTGATGTGGCTGACACGATATAATATATAACACGATATCTCAAAAAGTTATGAAGGGATTCGGACGAAACTTGGTGGATGAGTTCGTTCGGTGACGAGAGCAATCGGGTTAAATTTTGGTTCAGGTCCGAATCCAGATCCGGCCTATCGGTGGGATAGAAAACGTAAACTAATCGGCCTGACTGAGGTAAGCTCTCCACCTGGTGCTCTTCTCGTTGGTCTTGTGTCAACCATGGAGGAGGGTAGAGGAAGAGAAGTCGGGCTTCATCCATGATCTACCTCTTCAATCGACAGTGAACCAAAATGTGCAGTAACACAAATAAAATATTAATGGATAGCTCTATCTATAGAATTAAACACACGTGCATTGTTTATTAAAATGATTTCACTGTGATAGTAAAATATCTTGGGGTCAGCCGAGGCCCTCCTCCTCATCCTCATCTACCTCGTCTTCGTCCTCGTTCTCCTTCTTTTTCGTCTGCTACTACTACTACTACTACTACTACCACTACCACTACCACTACTACTACTTTCTTTGTTTTTAGGTTTTTTTCACCTTTATTTGATTTCTCAGGACCGCCTGATTGATTGACACAGAACTTTCAACATGGGAGCGCCTACCCATGTGGAATGTTTTAACAAAATTTCATGATTATTGGATGGAGAATGCGGCGGGCGTTTGGAGACATCAGAATATATTTCTTCTTTCACTTCATTATTTTGCTTCCATCTATCTATAATTCCAGCAGTGTGTGTCTGTGTCTGTGACCGCTGTTTCTCGCCAACCGCTGGTCCGATCTAATTGAAACTTGCCAGGTATATTGCTGGGGACCTGAGGATGTGCCTTTTCAAGGTTTGATATTAATCGGACAAGTGCTTCCCAAGTTATGGCCATTTATTTACCAAACCAATGACAGGACACGCTGCGTAGGCGTGGCCGTTGGGGAAGAGATTCTCAGCCGCGTTCCCCATTACGGGTTACAACATGCGGACTTCCGGATAGTGATGACTTACTGTATGCTAATAATTTCTCGATTTCTTATGCGCATTTATAGATAAACACGATGCCCCAATCCAGTCGTCGTTTACGAGAGTGAAGGAACGGACTGTGTGATTGTTTGAAAGTTTTTTTGCACGTATGGCCACGCACGTACGGGCACGCGCGAGCGAAGGAACGGCCTGTGTGGTTGTTTGAAAGTTTTTTTGCACGTACGGCCACGCACATACGGGCACGCGCGAGCGAAGGAACGGCCTGTGTGCTTGTTGTTTCTGGCACACGGTTTGAAAGTTTTTTTTATGTACGGCCATGCACGTACGGCCACACGAGAGTGAAGGAACAGCCTGTGTGGTTGTTGCTTCTGGCATGCTGTTTGAAAGTTTATTTATTTATTTTTTTTTTGCACGTACGGCCACGCGAGAACGAAGAAACGGCCTGTGTGGTTGTTGTTTCTGGCACACGGTTTGAAAATTTTTTTTTTTTGCACGTACGGCCACGCACGTATGGGCACGCACTAGTATATAATAATGTGACCAGTGGGATGGCTTGAATTTATATTTTTAATGATCCTTTTTCTTGCACATCACTTTGTTCAGGAATGATGCAGAGAAAGGCGAGCCGAGATTCAAGAAGCTTGTGGACTGGTTCCAAGTCGGTGGGCACACTGAAGAATGCAAAAGAAAGTCGCTGTCATATAGCAGGGGTCCAGGAGGTGGGAGGGTATGAAGGAGGTGTTGATTGTGAAGAAGATAGTTTTTATGAAGTGAATAGTCACAAAAGCTCTTCAAAACAAGAAGGCAAAAGGCACGTCCAAGATTTGTACGTAAACATCCCTGTGCATACAACAAATAATTACGGAGGTAATCCTGCTAAAAACTTTGAGGTGGAGTCGTATAAAGAAGATAAAGAAGGAGAAGAAGAATATGATAAGGCTCAGCACGGTGCTTCCTCTCAAGTGCAAATGAGACCAGGTATGACAATCCTGGTTAGTGCAATACTATTTCATTGGTATTTTGGATCAGCAACCACAAACAGTTTGTACTGTTATAATAATGATCAACGGCATGCTATTTACAGCATTTCCACCTGCTATTTATGATGTTGATAAGTTAAGGCCGAAGGCGGACAGAGGTTATGTTTTCACCCATGTTTGTTGTGAAATAGAAGATTCACAAGTGGTCTGGTCTGTGGTTGTCTGTTTATCTGCATGTCAATTGCCCACAGATCACAATTTTAAATCGGTCTTCATGAAACTTTACAAAATTGTCATGTCATAACCAAGAAGCCTATTGATTTTGAGGTCAAAAGGTCAACATCGGTCAAAGGTCAACAACTTTGTCTAATTTCTAAAGTCATCAATTTTCATCTGATTCAATGGAAATTTGAATATTTGCACATCGGGTCAGTGAATTCAACCACCAATTATTTTTGATGTCGACATAGGCAAAAAGGTCGACAACTTAAAGGTGGAATTTTGAAAATCCTCAATTTTCATCCAATTGACTTAAAATTTGAAGAGGATTTGTATATCAGGTCTCTGGATTCAACCAACAATTGTTTTTTAAGGTCAAATTTGTTTTAGGGATTTCAAAAGTATCATGCTCTGCACGATGTTGTTCTTGTTTATCTATCTGTTTGAGCAGGATATCTCAAAAAGTTATGGACGGATTCGGGCGAAACTGGTGGACAGGTTGCGTGTGTGACAACGGGACAAACTGAATAGATTTTGGTGAAAATTTGGATTCTTTATTCAATAATTTAATTTTTTTTTTATTTTTTTTTAAGTGATTCTTCACATTGAGAGATTAAAGCCAAAAACATACATCACACAAAAAGCTATTGATGGATGGATTATGGCCAAACTTGGTTAGGTGACAAGAACAAGCCGATTAGATTTTGGTTACGGTCCGGATCCAGATCCGGTCTATCAGTGGGATACAAAACGTAAATTTTTCTACCTGGTGGAGGTATGCGCTCTTCCGAGTGACGTTCTAGTTTTGTCCCCCACAATTGTTTGTTAATGTTGTGCTTCTAGTCTTGTTTGTGTTCTTGTTTTACTCTGTGTATGTTGTTCCTTTATTAACTTTTTAATTGCTTGTGTACTTCACGATAAGACGAGAACTACAAAACAATTGTCAAACGATGGTATACTTTACCGCGTGTACTTGTTGTCAAAAGATGCTGTGAAATGTTTAATCTGTACAAGTTAGCAGGTAAATTGTAACTAAAACTTTTGGACAAAAGAATAGTACACAGTTGGCTAAACGCAAATGTAGAATGGCCTCAAGTTCTGATGAAAACATTTGCCAATAAGCAAAAATAAAAACTTCATCCCATTCATGTTAATCTTGTTTGTACAAATATTTCTCCAACCTTTGTATTTCATGAATAATTGTGAACATGTAGAGGCTATTTAAGTGAACAATCAATTTGACATCTCTTCATCTTCATTTCTCTGAATAATTGATGATTAAAGAAAAAAAAACACAATCGCACAGGTCGATCGTGTAATTATTTTAATTTGAAATAATGGATTGGGCATCATTTAAGTGGTGTTACAGTAAAATGTAATATTTTTTTCATTGTGAGCAGATCTTGCAGAAATTTCATTTGAAGACTTGCAAAAGCTGCGTGAACGTGTCGGGATCAGGCGTTATGAACGCATGGCCTTCAAACAACTCCGCAATACTGGCAAAAAGAAGATACCCAAACGTATCAACAAGAACAGGTGTGTGCTGTCATGTCTGGAAGGTGTGTCCAACTATATTTGAAAGGAAGGAAACCCCCCCCCCCTGCCCACCATCCCACACCCCTCCAATAATCTATCTATAATTCCAGCAATCTCTGTGTGTCTGTCTGTGACCGCTGTTTTCGACAACCACTGGTCCGATCTAATTGAAACTTGCCAGGTATATTGCTGGGGCCCTGTGGATGTGCCTTTTCAAGGGTTGATATTAATCGTACAAGTGGTTCCTAAGTTATGGCCATTTATTTACCAAACCAATGACAGGACACGTTGCTGCGTAGGTGTGGCGGATGGGAAAGGGCGCCATTTAGTTACCAATGACAGGACACATTGCTGCGTAGGCGTGGCCGTTGGGGAAGAGA
>CM068964.1:72762442-72772524 GCA_035128595.1 Eptatretus atami
CCTTACTGGAACGAATTCGGTGGCAAAAACATGACTTGGCCAACAGAGTCGACGAACTATGTGGGAAAAAGAATTTGGTAGTGTTTTATACCCGTCAGTTGGAATATGCGAAGAAGCAAACTGAACAAAAGAATAGAGGAACAGCAGATTGGTATCTCTCAGGATAGGAAACAATGGGAGGAAGAATGGAAAACCGAGCTCGAAAAGAAACCAAAAGGAGCACGACTTGGAAGTAAAACAACTAATGGAAAAATTATTGGAGGAAGCAAGGCGGTTCAAAGAACTGGAGGGGAGAGTTAGGGAAATACAGTTGGAAGAGAAAAAATGTGAACATGATGGGGAGTTGGAACAATTGAAGGAAGAGATAAGAACAGGCAATCAGGAAAGGGAAAGCCTAGAATGGAAGATAAAAAGAGGAGAGAGACAGCTGGAGGAAAGGACGGAAAGAATTGCTGGAAAAGTCTGAACAGTTCAAAGAACTGCAGAGAATTGAGGGAGGAAGGAGAAAAGAAAACAAAGCTAGAAAAGGAAAAACGCAAACAAGATGAGGAATTGGAACTACTGAAGAAGAGGTAAGGGAAAGTCAGTTTGAAAGAGAAATCCTGGAAGGGGAGATAAGAATGGGAAGGAATGCAGAAAAAAACTAAAGAAATACAGCAAAAAAAGGGACGAATTGAGGAGGGAAGCAGTGGAAAGAAGAGATGAAATAGTGAAGAAGCATCAAATTGAGGGAGGAAATTAGAAAACAAAACTTCTGAGTTACAGAAACACGAAAACAAAGAAAGAGGATTACAAGACGAACTGAAGATGTTAAAAGAGGAAAGGAAGAGAACAGAGAATGAAACGTTAAGGAACCACACTGAGCAGATTGAACAATTAGAACCAAAGCAAAGTTGGAGTGTGCGGAGATGAGAAAGGAATTGGAAAGAAAGCTTCTGAGTTACAAAACGAGCTGAGGATGTTGAGAGAGGAAAGACGAGAACGGAGAATGAAACGTTAAGGAACCACACTGAGCAGATTGAACAATTAGAAGCCAAAGCAAAGTTGGAGTGTGCGGAGATGAGAAAGGAATTGGAAAAGAAAGCTTTGAGTTACAAAACGAGCTGAGGATGTTGAGAGAGGAAAGAACGAGAACGGAGAATGAAACGTTAAGGAACCACACTGTACAAATCGAACAGCTGGAAGCGAAGGCCAGATTAAAGAATGAGATGCAAGAAAGAGTAATGATGGAAGAACGAATGAGACAGAAGAAGGAAATCGATCAATGGAAGAAACCACGAGATTGCAGAATGAGGAACAAGAAAGAGTACTGAAAGAACAAAGATTACGACAGGAGAACGAAGTCAGCCAACTGAAAGAAATACAAGATTACAGAATGAGGAACAAGAGAGACAGTGGAATAAAAACTGAAAGAGTATGAATTTGAAATTGAACGACAAAAGGAAAAAAATAAGTTGGAATACGAGGAGAGTTGAAGGAGCAACGAATGAAGCAGGAAGGAGAAATGAGGAGATTGAAGGACACAACGAGATTGGAGAGGGAAGAACGAGAGGAACAATGGGATAGAAAACAAAAAGAACATGAAGCTGAGGTTGACCAATTGAAAGAAAAGGCGAGGCTGGAGTGTGAGGAGATAGACAAAGAACAGCGAATGAAACACAGGAAGGAAATGGGCCAATTGAAAGAAACGATGAGATTGGAAAAATGAAGAGCAGGAGAAACTGTGGGAGAGAAAACAAAAACTATACGAGTTTGAAATTAATGAACTGAAGGAGAGAGTAAAATTGAAATCCAGAGAGATGGAAAACTCCAGAAGAAACAGAAACTAATAAATGTATAAGACACGAGGTGAAAGGAATTGGGAGGAGAGAAAAAGAGCAATTAAGACGGAAAGCAAGGATGAGGTACGCGGAGATCCTGAAAGAGCAAGGAGTGAAACAGAGGGAAGGACGGGAGCGACTTAAGGAGAAAGCAAGGTTGACCTATGTAAAGATAAGGGAAAGACGCCAGAAAGAAGCAGAGTCTAATAGACACGAGGAGACAACAGAAACTAATAAATGTATAAGACACGAGGTGAAAGGAATTGGGAGGGAGAGAAAAGAACAATTAAGACGGAAAGCAAGGATGAGGTACGCGGAGATCCTGAAAGAGCAAGGAGTGAAACAGAGGGAAGGACGGGAGCGACTTAAGGAGAAAGCAAGGTTGACCTACGTAAAGATAAGGGAAAGACGCCAGAAAGAAGCACAGTCTAATAGACACGAGGAGACAACAGAAATTAACAATGTACAGAGACGCGGGAGAGAGAAAGTAGAGAGAGACTGCACGATAAAGACGGGGTTAAAGGAACAGAACACACACACAGAGGTAGTGGAGGATAATGGGGTGAGCTCGTGGACTGGGTAGAGACCCGGTGTGAGCAGCTGGATGGCTGCCTCCAGGAACGAGGGGAGGAGTATGCCCCTTGAGGCGAATCACGACCAGGTGGGTTCGGTCGTGCCAAGCGGAGTTGAAGGGATGAGTGCTGTGGATAAGTGCACGTGCAGCTTGGGGGTATAGAGGCCCGGGAACCCTTGTGGGGACACGAATCCCCAGTGTGGTTGTGCAGGGGTGTGTGTTTGCGAGTGTGCGGAGATGCGTGCTTTCCGGCACGCATGGTGTGAGTGAGACCCCTGTGCAAGTGAAAGGTTGGGTGTGAGTGAGAGGGTCAGTGTGAGAGAGACAGTGTGCGTAAGGTCTCTGTATGTGAGGGAGATGACGGTCGGCATGCGGGAGCATGCAGCCGCGTCTCCCGATGTGAGTGTAATGGAATGGAGTCTGTGCGTCGTGACACGCAGGTGTGCGTGGGTGGAACGGAGACGACGGCGACAGAGGGACACAGGCCGGGTAGCGGCTGTAGCTGTATTGGGACCGTGCCGGGTTCACCCAGCAGCGAGCGCGCGGTCCGTGCTGTGAAGCGCACGAGACCCCCACGTGCTCGCTTGCGGGAGTGAAGCCCGGTCCGGAAACCGCCAGCGGTGGATTTGCGCGATCGCGGACGGACAAAGTTTAGGCAGGACGATGGATTTGGACCGGACGGGTTCTCCACGCGAGCTGTGTTAAGCTCCAACGGGCAGAGCACATGTGTTCGCGTGGGGAGCCCCTCGGAGTGCGAGGGTTGTTTTTGGGGGTGCGCAGGGTGACGTCATGGCTGCACGTAGGGTTGGAATCCGGCAGGAGGGTGAATCCCTGCCGGATGGTACGTCCAGAGGGACGAGGTACACGTGCAGCTGCATGACGTCACGGGCAAGGTGCAAAGTGCGCGAGCTGCGAGTTGCCGCGCTGGTGCTGCGCATAATTGGAAAATCAAAATTAACAAAAGCAAGCCTCGCTTTCGGGTGAACAGGTCCCGGGTAAGGGGTGAAAGATCCCTTACCTGGGCACAGGATGGAACTAGTTAGGGGGAAGGGTTAGTGTTAGTTAGACCGGCTCCATGGGGCAGGGGTAAGTCCTCATGGGGCCGTGGAATGGATTAGTTAGAGGGATTGTAGTGAGCTTTAGGATGGGAAATAATTTTTGAGGATTTGGAGACAGTGACAGACTGTGGATGTGTAGAGGGGACGTAGCTTAGCTACGTAGTGTTAAAAGGAACGTGCTATTAGTTTAAGGGACGACGTGGGAGCACGAGGTAGTTAGAAGGATGGCAGAGTTCAGCGGTGTGCGTTTGAAGAGTTGGTGAGTTGAGTGGAAAAAATGTACGTGTTGAGTGAGTGAGGCCAGCGGGTCTGTGAGTGGAGCGAATGTGGAATGCATGGTGCGATGAGTGATTGGGGGGAGAGTGACTCCCGCCCAAGGGACCCCGGGGTCAGTGTAGAGTGAGTTAGTGGGTTAGTTAAATTGACAAAATGGAGGTCGTTTTGTTGTTGGTGGAAAGTAGGCTCGATACCCATTTGGGGTGCCAGTCGTGCACGGGCTGGGAGCGTGGCTGTGAAAGGTGAGTATCGCTGAGTGGGTACCCCGGGCACCGGGCTAGTCGGCCGTGGTAGGCCAAGGGCCCATGGGGGCGGGTTAGCGTAGTGGGCACGGGTGCGCCCGCTTGGTGCGGGGGCCCGTAGCGCCGTTAGCCGCGTGGGCAGTGTCGTGGGCACGGGTGACCCTCGGAAAGGGGCCCGGGCGCCAGCCTGCCACGTGTGCGTTTCAGGGAGTTGCCATGGGGGCACTCCCCGGTGTTTAGGGAGCTGGTAGGCTCGGAGGCAGTGTAGTGCCCGGGGGTGCCATCGTTGGGGAATCGGCAGAGGGTCGTGCCTGCCAAAGGGAGCCACGCGTCCCAGCCACGAAACCGTGCAAGGGCACGAGGGAAATTAGAGGGCGAGGCCCGAAATTTGAGTGGACACCAACACAGGCGACGGGAATCTGGGTTTTTAGAACCAATAGATTAAGCGAGAGGCGCTTGTTGAAAGCCCGGGGTAGTTTAATAGTTAAATGGTTAGGGTAGATAGGAAGTGTACCCTCCGCACCATCCATCCTTCGCTCTCGTTGTGGGCCGCTGGACCCACTTTGGGTTAGATCGCTGAGATCTGGGGAGGCCATCCTGAGGCTTCGTTGGGCCTCGACACAGGACGCTAGCTCTCCCTTATTCCCTCCGGGAAGGGAACGTAGGGGTTGGGAGTAGGCTAGGTGACGATAGGTTAGCCGAACAGAGACAGTAAAGGGGGTTAGGGACGATTTATAGTGGGGAAGAGGGTGAAAATAAAAACAACAAAAAAAAATAAGTTGGGGGCTAAATTGGTTTTTACAAATTAAGGGAGTGGGTAGGTACAGTGACAGGCAAAGGCGATAGGTGGGAGGGAGACAGGTAGGGTAGGTCCGAGTCCACCTTCTGTGTGGCCAACACCACCGCACTCCCTCCACCAACCTCCACTGCAAGGCAAAGGCTGGCCAACTTCATCGTCTGCGGCTGTGTGCTGCGGGCCTGTCCGGCCAACTTCATCGGCTGGTTGTTTTCTGCAAGGCCTGTGCCGCCGGATCGTCTGCTGTGTTTTCTGCAAGGCCTGTGCCGGCCGGATCGTCTGCTGTGTTTTGCTGCAAGGCCTGTGCCGGCCGGATCGTCCGACGGCTGTTTTTGCTGCAAGGCCTGTGCGGCCAGTTCGTCTGCCGGCTGTTGTTGCCTGCAACGGCCTTTTCTGCAGGCTATGTTGCCTTTACCTTTGCCATGCCATGCCCACTGCCCCTGTTCACCAGCCCCGTTCAATTTGCTTTGCACCCCCCTGTTCATTTCCATGCGCGCCAGGATCCGCAAGCAACAGTTTGCAAGCTGCAGGAACTGTCTGTTGGCAGCTGCAACACGGGCCTGCAGTGGCGGCCGCTGCACCGGTTTCCTTTTGACTCTCCTTTTTCCTGCAGAGTCCATTGATCCTGGGCCATGGTTTAGTGTAAATTATAAGGTTAAGATGTATTGTACTGTAAATATGAGTGCGCCCGGCATGTCTGTCTAGCGCCGGCAATTTTATTTAAGTCGTCTGTGTGAGTGAGTTTGTTTAGTTAGTTACTCAGCCCTCAGGTTATTTATTTTGGGGACACGAATACCATGAATGTGCCACTCAGGGATCCGTAGGTAAAACGTACTAGGGGAGAACTACACCTGATGGCACACGATAATTTGACGACTCGGGACGAGTCTGTAAAAAGGGGAGGGGGTAGTGTTACGGCTCTGGAAATTCGCAAACACCATAAAGGTCCCGTAGGTGAGATATATTTCTTAAGTACATGTGTAGTTAGCCCAAACCCATTGTATAGAGGGAATTAATGTGATTCATTCGGGCTGCGATCCTTTGAGTTAGGCGTTTTTCTGTTCTACCTTTGTTTTGAAACAACAACAACAACCAGCAGCAAAACCTACCTTCACCACTCGCTACCGCAAACCTCACATCGCCGCCATTCCAGGCAGCTCCATGGCCATCGGACACCGCCGAAAACCCTCCACCACCTTCTCCTACGGCCATTCCCGCACCACCTGTGGACGCCGAGCGTCGAGCTGTCTTCAGCGAGACACGCGAGACGCGAGTGCAGATGGCGGGTTTCGAGGAGAATTCGGATCAGAAATGATACACGCCCACATCTGATCCACCACATCAGGAAGCGCGGGGCGGCTTGGCCCGCCTCCAGACGCGCCTGACGAAAATCGGCATATGCAAATTGAGGATCAGGAATGATACACGCCCCTTTTTCTCCGTCCAATCGGCGAGCGTGGCTCCGCCCCTGAGGTCGTTTGGATCGATAATTTGCATATGGTGGGTTCCCGAAGCCGATAAAAAGGCGAGCGCAGTGAGTCAGGAAGTGAGTTGAGCAGTATCGTGGAGTGAGTCGAGTTGGAGAGATCGGTGAGGAAGTCAGTTGGGCTGGGTCGTTGGAGACGGAGCTCGAGGAGATCGGTGAGAGTGTCGGTGGTGGGGCGGAGTCGGGAGGCGGAGCTCGAAGCAGAGGTGGGGCAGACGGCTGCGGAGGCGAACGGCTGCGGAGGGCGATCGGCTGAGGAGGACCTGGAGGCTCGGGACGACGAGGTCGCGTTGAGTCGAGCAAGCCAGCCATACTCCCTCCCCAGAGCATCAACAATTCCCCTTTCCCCCGCGCTGAGAGAGTGCGACAAGGGGCCCCGTTCCCACTTACACCAGCAGGTGCCCACGGAACCGCCGTGCAGCGACATTCTGCGGCTCGCCACGAGGGCGCGGTAGGACCTTCGGTCTCGTGGGCCTGCCGCTCATCCAGGTTCCACGCGCATTAGGCCCACGGGCCCAGTCTGACTCCCTTGCCTGTGAGGGGGTCTTTTCTTTGCTTCGGTGTGAATGCGTGTTGTGGCGCCGTGTCTTGTAAGGTAGTAACTGTATAAGTGGTCCGTGTGTCGTGTAGTCGGTTTTAACTCTTTTATATGTGCATTTTTCTTTGTTCTATGTGATATATGTGCAATCGTTAATTGTGACTGTAAATACGTTGCTATATGTGTGCTCCGCGTGCCGCGGAATAAATGTGCATTGTGTGAACTGTTTTCCCGTTTCGCTTCGTCTTTTCTTTAATTGAACTCCATCCTGCTTCACGTAAAGGGTTCGTAGTGGGTGCAAAACGCCCGGTAAATAATCTGAACCGTCGAGGTCGCACGATAACACCGCTCGGTTATCCCGATAGTACGGAACGCGCCGCCCAAGCGGCTCGTGTCCGGAGTCGACCTGCGGCGAGGTACGATCGCCCGGTTTACCATCCGCGTGGGTACTTAGGTAGGTCGAATTGGCGAACAACCCTATCCTACGCGGGTGGCCGTTGGCACGATTGTGGTGAGGTCGAAAGGCCCACCCGTGACTGGATCCCGGCGTTAGCCGGAGGGTCACGACTGAATTGTCCGTCCGGTGGGCGAGGCGGTCGCGGTTCGAGTCGCGTGGCCGATCGCACGCCGACGGGCGCGAATTCGCAACAATATTCATGGACCATTGCAAGTGAATCGTCACAAAGTTACTAGTTGCTCATTAAAGTTGACCAGTATGTCAGTGGTGTATTACAGGAGATAGGCCCGTCACATGGGGTAAACACACCTACATAGATGCCAACATCTCACACAAGCACTTGCATAGCCCAGAAGACACAGCTCACACATCCAAACACATTTCTTGCTCTGTGCACAACATGAGGCCAGTATGGTTTTCTGACCTACATTCGAAGCCCATCCATCTTCCTCAATGGAAAAACAAATTGGTAACAGGGGACGTATAATCGGTATAGCCTTTCAAAGTCGCTCGATGATTGAGAAGACCGATTTTTGTTGTTGTTGTTTGTTTGTTCTTTGCTTATTCTGAACACCATTTGTCTTCCCAACTGCACATTCCTTCTTCGATGTTTCAAAAGTGTATATGCTGACACCAGTCTTGAGACCAACCTTTTCTCTTACTAGGCCGGTTGAAATCTCAGCAAAGCAACCTGTCGGTGTTCTTCGGCAAGTGGCTTCTGTGAAAAAGCAGGTATTGATGGTTTTGAGATGAACGAGAAAAATCAAATTTACAGCATCCTTTCACATTCTGGAATGTGACATTACTTGGTGATTAAAATTCTTTTTTTGTTTTTTTTAAAACAGAATTAATGATTTTGACTTCCTGGAATGTAATGTACGTTGAATGAGTTGTCGCAGGCATGCTAATTTCTTCTGTTTTATCGAATGCATATTTGACTTCGACTCGATTATGTTAGCCGTATCGTTGCACCAATGTATCTGATGCAGTTCCGTTTTCGTTTAAGACAGGAATTTGGATTTTGTCCTGGGTACTTGCATTCAATATTCAAAGGCCTACTCTCTTCGAAAAGTACCATGAGATATTTAACAGCAGACAGGGCAGCCGGATTAATGTCTCCTTTGAAGGGCGGCACATCCATCAGTGTATTGCCTTGCCTGCAAAGCATCAGGATGAGTTTTTCGTCAGATCAAGAATGAACACAAATTAGACAGTTCAGACAACTACTGTACAATCAATGCCAAAAGCATTGGATAACATTCCCAAACAGCCAAAGAAGCAATGGCATATTTTGGCTCTGTCAAGGCTAATGTTTGTTTGTGTGAGCAGACAAAAGAAACAATTGATTTTAAAAAAATAAAACTTGATAAGAGTATCTTTATCACCATGAGAAATGAGGTGCAGCAGGCATTCCAAGCATTAGCCCTTCGTCAGAGCAATAGTAATAAAGTGCTGGGAAAAGACTTCTCCCATGATACTATTTTGCTTCAAACTTTGCCGTGTTATGAAGTGGGAATAACTAACCTGTAGAATTCCTGAAATTTCATCCTTCAAAATGTTGCAAACTGCCTCGCTGCATACTGGAGATCTCAGCCATGAATGGGAAAACCTGCAGCACATTGCTGTTTGTACCACTTTATGGTCTCCTCAACATACTTGTATTTATTAGCAGGTATGGTTTCCTCCTGAGACATTTTTGCCCTGTATGCGAAGCGAAAAGCGGGGTTAAGCAATTGGTTCACTTTTTGTGTCTATCTGTCTGTCTGTCGGTCGGTCTGCAGACGTCAGTTTATGATCGAGGAACTGCCTAATTTCCATTGAATTATATATTTTTAACACTGTGGAACATAAATCGGAACACGACCCTGCAGTTTAGCAGTACTTTGGCTCTGAATTTGGCAAATTGTACGGAATATCGTTCCTTGTGTGCATGCGCACAGAGGAGTGATGTAATTGGTTGTCTGTCTGCCTGTCTGGTAGTGAAACAAAATTGAAAATCATTCCAAACAGGAAACAATATTTTTAGGGACAGCATAAACGACACAAACACAGGCACGAAAAAAATAATTTAATATGTTAAATAAGGTGGCGTAAAAGACGGTGCATCAACGGCAATAAACTTCCAAAATTATTATCTATTTGAACACTGTAGAATACAAATTGGCTTCTTGGCACGTCAAAAAAACCTCCAGTTTTAGCAGTACTTGAACAAAATATGACGCAATTTTACACCATATCGACCAATCAAATATGCCACTCACGCTCTCAGTATTGGGGAATATCGAAATTCAAACAAAATGGTGGCTTGGAAATATAGATTTGAGCTCGGAAATGCAAAGCAAGAGTTGAAAAGACCCTTCAAATGTCCTTTTTCTTCTTGACTACATGGGGTAAGGTGTTCTATGAACTCTCGATTCGGTTGTTTTCAATTGACTCTTTCGTAGCTTTCTGGCATATTTAGTGTCTGTCGTACATTGCGGATTTCCTGATGTATTCTCCTTGATTGCTGACACGAATGGCTTGCTCCAATTGATGCTAAAGTGATTGATGTCTTCCTCGGCCCTCATTCACTGAATCCTGTAGCGTAGTGGCTGCGGTCGAGTAGCATGCTTTCTCAACTTGAGAGGCGAACACAACTGAGGGAAACTTTAGGACACTTCTTCAGGCTTGTAACTTGTGTGTGTCCATCTTGAGGCAATCATCCCTCTGATCGGCAGGCAGTAACCTCTTCACTCTCTGCAGACTTGGATAAAATCAGAAGCTATTGAAACACTCGGAATATGTCTTTCAATCCTGACAAATCTCACACCCTCACCATGTCTCTCTGAAAGGACC
>CM068964.1:72774069-72793691 GCA_035128595.1 Eptatretus atami
ACTTTCAAACCGTGTGCCAGAAACAACAACCACACAGGCCGTTCCTTCGCTCTCGCATGCCCGTACGTGTAAACGACGACTGGATTGAGGCATTGTTTCAATTAGATCGGACCAACCGTATCATAAAATGGCCAGAACTTGGGAAACCTGGGAAACAGCTGAAACGGATGAAGAAGAACGATATCAACCTTGAATCAAATCAAATCAATTGAATCAAATCAAACGATATCAACCCCCCTCTCTCATATGACGTCTCATATCAAACCCCTCTCTCTCGCCCCTCTGTAAATTGTGATGTCATATCAAACGAAGAAGAAGAATTGTGACGCCCCCTCTCTCTCGCCCCCTTTCGTCCTCCTCTCTCGCCCCTCTCTTGCCCCTCCTCTCTCCCCCTCTCTTGAATTGTGACGCCCCCTCTCTCTCGCCCCTCCTCCTCTCCCTCTCTTGAATTGTGACACCCCTCTCTCTCGCCTATCTATAATTATAGATAGATAATCTATATAACTCTCTCCCCTCTCCCCCCTCTCGCCCCTCTCGCACCCCTCTCTTGAATTGTGACGCCCCCCTCTCTCCCCCCCTCTCCCCCTATCAAACACACAGACATTAATATTAATATTAAGACACACAGACATTAATATCAAACCTTGAAAAGGCACATACTCCTCTGTAAATTGTGACGTCATATCAAACGAAGAAGAAGAATTTATGATACGGAACAATATTCCACTGTAAATTGTGACGTCATATCAAACGAGAGAAGAAGAAATTGTGACGCCCCTCTCTCTAGCCCCCCCTTTCGCTCTCCTCTCTCTCGCCCCCTCTCTGCCCCTCTCTCTTGAATTGTGACGCCTCCTCTCTCTCGCCCTCCTCTCTCCCCTCTCTTGAATTGTGACGCCCCCTCTCTCTCGCCTATCTATAATATAAGATAGATAATCTATATAACTCTCCTCCCCTCTCGCCCCCCTCTCTCGCACCTCCTCTCTCCCCCTCTCTTGAATTGTAACGCCCCACTCTCTCTCCCCCCTATCAAACACACAGACAATATTAATATTAAGACACAGACATCAAATATCAAACCTTGAAAGGGCAAATCCGTGGGTCCCCAGCAATATTCCTGGCAAGTTTCAATCCGATCGGACCGTCAATCGTGCAAAAAAAAACATTAATTGTGACGTCATTCGTGATGTCATAGCACCGTGTCTTGTCATTGGTCGACAGATAAATGGCCGTAACTTGGGAACCGCTCGTCCGATTGATATCAAACCTCGAAAAGGCACATCCGCGGGCCCCAGCAATATTCCTGGCAAGTTTCAATCCGATCGGACCGGCGGTCGTCGAGAAACTGCGGTCGCATACAGACACAAACACACACACACACAGATTGCTGGAATTATAGATAGATGTTGTTCCTCTAACGTAAACTGACGTTTGTAGACATACAGCCAGACAAAGTGAAGCAAATGCTTCATCCTGCTTTTCGCTTTATGCGTGTAGGGTAAAAAAAAACTATTGCTCTGTGTGAGGATCCATCAACAGCTTTCTTTGCTTTACAGGCCGGGGGTCAGTGGGACCTACCTTGCACCCCCCCTGCGACAATTTTTCACTGATACCACAGTGTTCATATATCCAAGTATCAGAAAAAAGATGTTCCCAGAAAAATAACTCATTTTCATCTGCTTTATTAAGCTGTTTCCATGGTAACCAATCAAAAATAGACGAATCTCACAAAGATCGGCAAAATGTCAATATCTCTGTCAAATATAAACATAAAATCACAAAATTGGTGTCAAATTAAAGCTTATACATTTACGTATTAAAATATATTTTGTTTATGCTAATTAGCTCATTTGCATATTGATTAAATTTGACTTAAAGACAATAATTCCACAAAAATGCAAGAATTTCCATTTTCTTTCCTTGTAATTACCAACACACGTCAGTTTTTTGTCAAAAAAACATTACTTAAGTGTTTCCAGATACAAGCCAGGTTGGCAAAAAATATATTAAAAAATTTAGAATTATTTTAAGTAGGTAATTAGCATAAAATACAAAGCACATGAATCGTTCGAAAATCATGCGAAATCAGATTAATCAAAAGAATTAATTACTGGGCTGATATAATACATAACTGTGACTTATGATGTCTGTTGGTGTTTAAGGGAAACATAACTATTTTCTGTTTGAGTAAAAGTTGGGATAATTTTAAATGCATTGATATGCTAAGTAGGATCCGCCATTATGGAAATTCTCATTTTCGTAAATATCTCAACTTCTGGTGCATGGAAATTTGTAAATGAGGAATCTACACATATGTTTGGAGGGTCAAGGAATAAAGTGAACATATTTTGTTGTCAGAGATGTAGAATAATGTTTGGATAGCTTAATTACATGCAAAAATGGAAACAGCTTAATAAAGCATAGTGCAAATGAGTTATTTTTCTGGGAACATCTTTTTTCTGATACTTTGGATATAATTGAAACACTGTGGTATCAGTGAAAAATTGTCGCAGGGGGGGTGCAAGGTAGGTCCCACTGGCCCCCGGCCTATTCCTTCAGCTTGCTTATTTATACAGGTAAAGCACTTTAAACACAACACAGGCAATTCAGCACTGTTCGATAGCGAATGGGATTACAACTGAACAGTGTACTGATTTGCACTTAAGTGTATTCTTAATGCACAAATCACCGGATTATTACGCATTAGAGTGTGTTCTTCCACGTTTGGCCACCGTACTTTTATTTTTCCTTTCCCTTTCCGGCTTACTGTGAATTCCAGCCCATCTGAAGTCTGGTGAAGTGAGGTTTTGCTGGACTTGCTTTTGAAATGTCTTGAACATCCAAAACTGAGCACTCTACTAGTACACTGGACAACAGCCTTTAACATGTTTCTTCGAAAAGATGATGTAAAAATGTGTACTCTGATACAGTTCCCTTCCTGCAAAGCACCAGCATGCTAGATGTAGTCCCAATTTCATTAACCACAACCAGAAAACTTTGAGGTTTAGTTGTTTACCTCTAACCTACCCTTTCAACTTGTGGATAGGTGATGCATCATGTGAGGACATGTGATCTATCGTTTTGATTACATCTGTTGTTTTATTTGTACTAACTGCTTGGCCTTTTTCCTTGTTTTAGGAGAGCCGAGATCCTCGTTTTTCAGACATGCACGGCACCTTCATACCAGAAATTTTCAACAATAATTATGCCTTCCTGAATGATATAAAGACCTATGAGAAGGAGGTAATAGCATTTACAAATACATTTGAGTTCTTCCACATGCCCACACATTCCCAGAGGGATGATGTTAATTTTGAAAGATGGTTTAAACCTGTGGGCCTCTGCGGCTTGCCACAGGTGCTCCAGAAAGAGTTGGCAAAAACGAAGTGCCCAGAGAAAAAGACTAAAATGGTTGAGATTCTGCAGCGAATGGTGAGTGCAGTGAAATGAATGAATGAAAATAACGTTAATTAATCTTCGGGATCAACCTGACTTCTTCCTCCTCCCATCCTCTCCTCATAATCCTCCTGCTGACATCATATCATATTCTTCTCCTCTTAATACCCTCATCTATCTCATCTTCTCTTCTTCCTACTAACACCTTTTCTTGTCCTCCAATTATTTATGTATTTATTTATTTCATTGAAATATTTATTCTTTTGGCAGAGAATAGCACTTCTGTTTCAAGTGTTGTACATTTGTTTTTGGATTGTTTTGTATTTTGGTGGGCCTTAGTAGTTTTTCCTCTTGGACGATTTTTCACCTTGCCCATTCCACCAAGATTCCTGTCTTCACAATGTATTCTTCATAATTTGTATTTACAGGTGGATCAAGAGCGTGAGCAGGAAAGGCAAAGACAGCAGGAGCAACGTGTGCAGCGAGCAAAGGAGCTGGCTTTGAAACAATTGAGGGAGGGAAAGACGCCACATTTTTACAAAAGATGTACGTACACATTTGTGTACATAAGTGACTGCTTCTCAATCCATCCAATTCCTATTACGGCCCAATTGTTCTTAACATTATCACCACCACACCTTTTGAAAAAAATGCGGGGGGATATTGTAATCTGCTCTGTCTCTGTGTCTGTCTGTCTGTCCGTCACGCTATCTCTGAGACCTAAACGGTTGTGCAGAAATTCACCAAACTTGGTGGTTATGATCCCCACATGACAAAAAGGTTCGAAAGTAGCATAATTTATTAATTTTTGGCCCTGCCTTGAGGGGCTGGGTCAAAAACCACGAAATGCAATTACGGGCACATTTTAAACACCTCTTTTTTCGTGAAACTTTGTGTATACGATCAACATTGGGTGACGCATAAAATATGTAATTATTTTTGTGATTTGACCCCGATTTGACATAAGTTAGGTTTTTTGTGATTTGACATAAGTTAGGTTCATGCCCCATGGGGTGGGGACTTGAGAGTCGCAGGGATCAAAATGGAAAAACAATTTTAACTCGACATTTGATACGGCATCATTCCTGGTGGAACTTTTTGCCATCTTTCAACCTTGCTTTAGGTGGGAAGTGTGGGGATTTGCGATGACGTGCCATCGACTTCACTCTAGTTAACTCTTCACCATATCTCTTGAATATGTGTAATCTTCATTAGGTGTCTGAATTCTTATCTTTGTACCGTCCTGCTTTTACATGCTGTCTTCTTCCTCCCTTGTTATTCATGCCTTTTGCAGCGGAGTTGAGGAATATGGAAATGGCTGAGAAGTTTGAGTCGTTGCAGAAGTTAGGCAAGTTGGACAAGTTCATGAAAAAACGAAGACAAAAGAATATGCAGAGGACAAGGAGATTGCTTCCACATAATAACTACTGAGATGATGAGGACAGGATCGGGGACTCGTAGTTTTGCTTGAAGATTAACTGCAGCTTCATTAACACTTCTGCAGTTCCAATAAGAAGCTGTGTTTGTTGTGTGTGTGTGTGTGTGTGTGTGTGTGTGTGTGTGTGTGTGTGTGTGTATGATAATGGTAGCAGGTTTGAGATGTTTTCGGAATGAATGTTAACTGATAATTTTGCTTGGTATTTAGAACAACAACATACCAACACCAAGCACAAACTGAAATCCAATCCAGGTACATTTCGTGCAATCCTGGAATGGCACAGCCCATAAATAAGTCTTGATCACAATTGTTAAAAAATATACTTGTGCTACCTTGGGCAATAGAGTGTACAAAGTATGGAGTCTGGAAGGAGGGGAGGGGTGGGGTCGGAGTCTGGAAGAAGGGGAAGGGGTGGGGTGGGAGGGAGGCAGGGGAAGGGTCGGGAGGAGAGACCCGGCGTTGCCCGGCACCCTCACTCGTAGGAAATATAATACTTGATGAAATGTATCTCGTGTTACCGAATTGTATGTGTAATCTATATGTAATGGAGCAAATGTGTGTATGTCCGTTCTATACCCACGAGTTGGACAGCTGGCCTGACGCCACCCACAATTGTAACCTGAAATAAAATTGTATGTCAGCCATGTTGGCGCTTTGTTTAGTTCAATACATCTTCAGAAGTGTCATATTCACAATTGCCATGCCCTCCCTATTAGTTTTCCGTTCAGTGTAAAACAACCAAAGTGACTGTAAAATGGATCATCAAATAACTTGAGGTTGGAGCCAATAGACGTCATGGGACTTATGAAGGCGACGGTAGGTATAGGTCTCCGGCTTCGGGCCACTGGTGTCAGCCTATGGATACAACACCCAAATAAAGGATGTCAGAAGAATATTTTGCACGTTTGGAACAAGATTGCCCTTAGAGTGAGTACTCTGCTAGTTCATGTAATGATTCAGAATGCTGTCTGAATTAGCTGGAGTGGGTGCTGGTTTTATCGGCGGTGCAACATTTGGCACCGAGTTTCATCTTGTGAAGGGCAAAAAGATGAACTGGCCAACTTTGCCCCACATGATATAAACACACATTTCATACAACAGGTAAAGGTTTTACAGTGTATACCAACTGTAATGATTGTTTTTTTAAGTGTCTATCATGAATTGTTACAGAAACGGGTTTATTTAATTTTTGTTTTTATTTTTTGTCATGATTTGTTTACCTTCACCACCGAAGGTGAAGGAGGTTATGTTATCACCCCTTTGTTTGTTAATTGCCGGAATCCTTCAGATTTCGGCAATTATGTTGGTTTGTTTGTGTGCAGGATATCTCAAAAAGTAGTGGACGGATCCGGATGAAATTTTGTGGACAGGTTCGGTGTATGACAAGGACGAACTGATTAGATTTTGGTAAAGATCCGGATCCGGATCCGACTACTAGAATTTTTAAAGTGACTTCACCATTGAGAGATAATGCCAAAAACGATACATAGAACAATATTTCAAGTAGTGGACAAGTATATCTCAAAAAGTAGTGGACGGATCCGGATGAAACTTGGTAGACATGTTGGGTGTGTGACAAGGAAGAATTGATTCCATTTTGGTGAAGATCCGGATCTGGATACGAGAATTATTTGATTGCTAAAGTGATTCTTCACCATTGAGAGATTCTTCACCTTCACCATTGAAATATCATCCACCATTTCAGGTGCAAAAGACACGGAATCTCGGAGCAGCTAGGTATGACTTTGAAGGGTGGGTACAGAAAGAGAGGTGTTTGAGACACAAGATTTTGAAGCAAACACAGAATTGAGGCATTTAGCCTTCTCACGAGCGGAGTCGGCTGTGGTGCCATTTGAATAGAGGGAAGCGATAGGATGGAAGGGGAGCATACACCAGAGACAGACAAGGTGCCACCAGGCTTTAGAGGAGGGAGAAACGTTTGAAAGATCATTCTTGAGATTGGAAAGATGTTGTTTTCTGGCTCCAGATATCAGCAGTTTTCAGAAAGAGTAATGGAAATTGAACACAGTGTTTTCTCAAAATTTGGGGTTGCCAAAAATTTCTCCACTTTCTCAAGTGCAAAAGACAGTCCAGGAGCAGGTGGGCGCAACTGGATAGGATGGGTACAGAAAGCGAGGGGTTGGGGACACACGATTTTGAAGTAAACACAGAATTGAGGTATTCGACCTTCTCACGTTAGCAGCTATGGTGCCATTTGAAGAGAGGGAAAGCAGAGAAGGTGATCATAGTCCAGAAACAGACTGAACAAGGGGGCACCAGGTTTTAGAGGAGGGAGGCAAGTTTGAAAGTTCATTCTTGAGATTTGACAGGTATTGTTTTCTGGCTTTGCTGAGAGTAGACACACACTTGATATGGACTTTGTAGAATGATCTTCGGTTGCCTTTGGTTGAATTTGCCTTCCAGGAGGAGAATGCAAGTTTTTTGGGTTTTTTTGTATGCCTTGTCGAGGCTCGTTTGAGAGCTAACACACAACACACAGCAAGGGGGGGCATGAGACAAGAGGGTGGGAGAGGGGAGGACAAAACAGTGGGGAACAGAGACATTAGGAGATCTGTGGAAGGGAGAGGGATGGGGCGGGGAACACGGGGTGTACAAGATGGACATTATAGGGACTTTCAGTAAGGAAAGCAGGGAATTTGAAGGAGGTGGGTTTGGGGTGGATTAACGGGGGTAGAAAAGATCGAGGATTTGGATGGGGGAAGATAAGAAGTGGTGGTGAACGGCTGTTTTGAAGGCCTGGAGGGAAAAATGGGATTGAAGAGAGTGAGGGAGTTTATTCCAAAGGCGGGAAAAAAAGAGGAAACAGAGTGAAGGTGAGCAGTGATTCGTGGTTTTACCAGAAGGGGGTTTTGGGCGCACCTTGAGTGCGGTAAAGAAATATAGGGGGGGACAGATCACAGAGAGAGCAGGGTGGGGCAAATCTGGAGAGGAGATGGTATAAGATGGAGACTACTGACCTGCCAGTGGTGAGAGAGTGAGAGACCCAAAGACTCAGCTTCATCGCGGGAGATACCAATGATCCTAAAAAAGCCTTGGTTTGCCCAGCATGGAGTCAAGCTAGGTGTGAGGCAGGAGCATCACCCCAGAGGGTAGAGTAGTAGTTCATCTGACTGGGATCAAAGCCTTGTAATGGTTAGAAGCTCATGTGTCCAAGGAAGGACTTTGCATGACGGAGGATGCCCAGTCGACGACTGCTTTGGAAGCCACCTTGAAGGTGTAGCTTCCCAGGAAAGATCATGGCAGATAGTGAGGCCAAAAGCTTGAATGAAAGGACTTCTTCAAGGGATTGTTGAGAAAGTAGACTGGGCGGGGGGTGTTCCAGACGGTCCTTTCAGAGAGACATGGTGAGTGGGAGATTTGACAGGATTGAAAGAATATCTCAAGTGTCTGACTAGCCTCTGATTTTATCCAGGTCTGCAGAGAGTGAGAGGCTGCTGCTTGCGATAAGAGGGATGAGAGATGGTACTGCAGGGGGTGGAGTCATCATCAGAGAGATAAAGAGGATTTTCCAGGGAATCTGAGAGATCATTGATGAAAACCAGAAAAAGCACAGGCGCAAGAACACTGCCTTGAGGAACTCCAGCCTGGACAGGAAGAGGAGATGAGGAATTTCATTAAGAGCCATGCATTGATTGCAACAGTAGAGCAAGTCCACGAGCCATGAGTGGAGATTGCCTTGGATACCATAAGAAGAGAGTTTGGTGAGCAGTGCATGATGCCAGACCGTATCGAAAGCTCGCGATATGCTCGGAGATGGCTCTGATCTCATGTTTGGCATTGAAGACCACCATCCATTGTTGGGAAAGCAGAAGCAGCATGTCCAGGTTGATTGACCTGGTCTGAATCCAAATTGATGACCGGAAATCAGGCCATTGGAGAAGAGGAAGGATTTAACGTCAGAAGTGATGATGGATTCCATAACCTTGCTGATGATTGGGAGAAGGCTGATTGGTCTGTAGTGCAGGGATCTGTTTTTGCACCTTTTTATGCAGAGCGGTAATGTTTGCTGATTTCCAAGCAGATGGCAGATGACCTTGAGAAATAAAGAGTGTGAATAGAACAGAGAGGGGTGAGCAAGAGCAACAGAGCAGGTTTTTAGGACATGTGGGCTGATGCCGTCTGGACCAGTTGCAGAATCTTGGTTGAGGTTTGACAGCAAGCTCCACCTTATCAGGAGAAACAGACAGAGTCCAGGGACAGTTGGTGGACTGGGTATGGTGGTACAGAAAGCGATGGGCTTGGGACACAAGATTTAGAAGCAAACACTGGAGTTTAGGCAATCAGCCTTTTCACGTGCAGTGTCAGCTGTGCGGCCATTTGGAGGTAAGGGAGGGATGGAGGGGGAACATCTCATTCCCCCTTGCTGTGCGTTGCGTGTTAGCTCTCATACAAGCCTCGACTAGGTATACAAAAAGAAAAAACATACACCAGAAACGGACTTAACTCGATGCCACCAGGATTTGAAGGAGGGAGACAGTTTTAAGAGGTCAGACTTGAGATGAGAAATATGTTGGTTTCTGGCTCTCCTAAGGGTAGATGCCTGGTGTTGGCTTAATGGTTGGGTGGCGGGCTTTGGATCCAAGGTTCTGAGTTCAAATCCTGCTCAGCTGTTGAATTAATACCAGGTGGGGTTAACTCGGCCTGTCATCCTTCCAGAGTCGGCAAAATGAGTGCCAGCATGCTGGTATCCTGTGTCGGAGTGGCGACCCGTCCATGATTGTGCCCAATACCAGGAGACTGCTTCAGCAGCACCAACACTCTGCACAGAGTATGGTCCCAATCTCCTCCTCCTCCTCCTGGGGTAGACACACACACTTGTTACGAGCCTTGCTATGCACACACATGCACGCACACACACACACGCAGAATGCATACATACGCACACACACACACAGAGCCATGCGCACATACGCACACACACACACAGAGCCATGCGCACATACGCACACACACACATGCAGACATGCGCACACACACACACACACACACACGCAGACATGCACACGTACACAGACATGCACACATATGCACACACACACATGCACCCACACACACATGCACACATGCACGCACACACACATCATGCACACACATGCACGCAGCACTGCACGCACACACACATACACAACGCACATGCACACACAAAACATGCACACATACAGCACACACACATGCATGCACACACACATGCACGCACACACACATGCACGCACACGTCACACACACACACGCAGACAGCACACACACACACCATGCACGCACACACACATGCACGCACACACAGACATGCACACAACGCACACCACATGCACGCCACACACACGCAGACAGCACACACACATGCATGCACACACATGCACGCACACACACACGCGACATGCACACACGCACACACACGCAGACATGCACACACGCAACACTGCACACACAACATACACACACGCACATGCACCACACAACATACACACACACACAGCACGCACACACACAGCACGCACACGCACACACACACACGCAGACAGCACACACACACATGCACACACAGACAGCACACATACACACACACAATGCCACACACACATGCACGCACACACACACACACGCAGACAGCAGCACACACGTGCGCACAGCACACATGCACACACACACACGCACATACGCACACACACACGCACAAACACATACACGCCACACACACAATATACATACACGCACACACACATATATGCACACACCACACATGCACACATGCACACACACACGCCACACATAACACACAACACACACGCACACACACACATACACGCACACACACACACACATACACACACACACACATATACATACACGCACACACACAATATACACACACATACACACACCACATACACACACACCATAGATTATTATTATTCAGTGACGATTCTAAATTTTATTAATTTCATTCAAACAAAATGTATTAATTCGAGCATGGAACAGATTTTCATCTTATGATGGAATGAACTCGAATTCATCCTGCCATGAACACACACACACACTCTCTCCCTTTCCTCACTCGTTATCCATTTCACATTTCCTATTTTCTTCTTCCTTGTCCTCACATTGCCATTTACACGGTGTTTCTTCTTGCACACCGATTTCCCTCTTCTGCCTCACTTGCCTGCAGCCTTACATCTGCCGTCACACCATTCCTCTTTCATCCTCCCACCCACCTTCCCCTCTGTTTCCGCGCCCTCTCTCTGCATCACTGTGTTCTTTTACCCACACGGCGGCCTTTTGTCGATCAGGGACGAAACAGCGAGAGCAAGGAGGAGAGAAAGAGAGAGAGGGACAAAGAGAGAGGGACAAAGAGCATTGTGCCATCATCGGAAAGGAAAGGTATTTTGTGTATTTTATATTTTACAATTTTTGTGTCCATGTCCATGTGCACATATATATATATATATATATATATATATATATATTGTATAATTTGCTTGCACCCGTCATTTTAATATTTTATATTTTACAATTTTTGTGTGCATGTACATATATATATATATATATATATATATATATATATATATATATATATATATATATAATTTGCTTGCACCCATCATTTTTATATTTTATATTTCTCTCGCTCTCCCCTCTAAATTCCCTTTGAAAACCTCGAGTGTGTCATGTTGATGGTAGTTTTTGTGTTATCCTTCGTACTGCATGTCATCGCGTTACGTGCGATCCGCATTGTGTACTACCATTATAATTACATCTCGGGCACAAGGAAGTCGTTCACACAACATTCCAGTTCGTTTCTTGTTTCGGCGTTTATATATTCATTAAATTAATGGAAGAAAATTTCCTCATCATGATGAATCGGTCCTTCCTCCACACCGTCACACCCATCTAATGTGTGTCTGTCTCTCCATGTCTCTCTGTACTTCATTTTCAATGGCAATTTTGTCGCAGTAAGAGCTTCCTTTTCTTCCGATGAACGTACCCGTGTGCCTCGAGATGCTTTGTCACCATGGAGCTATTACCATTGTGACAAATTTACAAATAAAACGGTTTCTAGTTTATATACACAGAATTAATCTATCATAGGGCTTTTATTTATTTATTTATTTATTTAAAGATTCATTTATTTATTAATATGTTTGACTATCGGTTGGTACTGCGCCTTCTCCGAGATGATATCGATACGCACTTCTATGCGTCTGCTTCGTTTTCTTTTTAAATCCCAGATGAACCTTTTCAGCCGAGCGATGTTCTTGCCACTGTTCTTAATTCAAAAGGTGTTTGGTTCGAATCTCGCCACTAATAATGGAGTTACATCAGTTGCACGTGACCTACCCGAGCAACCACACCCTATTCAGGAGAGACATCAAGCTCGTCTTCCTCCTTTTCAGGTTTAAACGATATCGTGGCGAAATTCTAGATGTCAAATCGATTGAGGAAAGGATTTAAGCATCTATGGTTTGATGATCCAGGTAAAAAAAAACAACAAAAGGTTCCGAAAATAAACGCACAAGTTCAAGTCTGGTCCAAAAATTTGTCCAAGCATGGCCGTTGTGTCATGTGGGCTGTCACGAAAAATTTTGATCAAAAAACTATTTAAAGACTATGTGAAATATATTTTGAGCGTTCTCTTGCATTTGATGCACTTCCCTCTCTCCGATATCAAGTTTGCTAAAAAATATAAAAATAAAAAATTTAATTCGGGTGGTGTTGTCATTAGCTGATTGAGGTTCGAGTCAGCACATACCTGATGATGCAATTCCAGGTTCACACCCCCATACAGTGTTGACCCGTTCAATGTCTACTGGTGTCCTCGTAGTTTATATAAATGTTAGTGATGTGTCATAATGCCCTACCTTGAATATAATACCTGAGCAATGTCCTTCCTGAGGCTGAAATATTGAGGAGGGGGTAAATCGTATCTTTAAGAAACCTTTGTAAGAGTATTACTGCTCCATGTATGTTACTTCAAAGCAATCACCATATAATGATATGCCAACATGATATCATCATCAATTACACAATATCCGATTGTGATGCAATATGGGGGCTTACATTTGCCTTGCTTTAACACATATTCTCGAGAATTATATGCAAAAAGGATTGGATCCTCCTCATGTAATTATTGGATGGCGAAAGTAGGAACGGAAATCTTTTCAAAATCAAACTAACACAAGTCATTTTCTTCTAGTCCCTGAACTAAAGCTACAAAGCAACAATGAGGGAGTTGGTGCTCGGCCAAAGCTGTACTATCATGGCAAACATCGGTCACAAACATTTTATGAACAGTAATGTTGAAATCTCAACCACCATATTCGTTGTTACGTGACGTCAATATCATTCATTTATCATTGTGCTTTCATTGTTGTCACAAAATTATCTCCTAAGTCTGGTGTTGGCTTCATGGTTAGGATGGTGGGCTTGGGATCCTAGGATCCTGAGTTCATAATCCCCTTCAGCTGTTGAATTAATACCAGGTGGGGTTGACTCTGCCTCTCATCCTTCTGAGGTTGGCGAAATGAGTGCCAGCTTGCTGGTATCCTGTGTTGGAGTGGTGACCTGTCCAGGATTGTACCCAATAGCCAAGGAGACTGCTTAGGCAGCACCAACTCTCCGCACAGAGTATGGTGCCAATGGATGGATGGAACTGTCTGCGACTGCATCATGAGTGATAGCTCCTACTCTATTTTCTTTTGCTCGGTATGGTTCTTATTGTCATCTGGCATCACCGGGTGCATCGAAATTGGAGCAATGATTAAAGTTCTAATAGTAAGGCTGTAGTGGGGGAAAAGAAGTACACACGTTCAAATTGGTACCATTGAACTATGACAGGAGGTAGTTCGAAGCCAAAATTTGACGAAAGGAAAATCATTGGCACCTGATGAGCTAGTGCCTCTAATAATATCACCAAGAGTCACAGGTGGATAGATATCCCTCCGAGGAAAGTAACCAAGACCATGCATCATGTGCTGTTTATCACCATGACAACTCTGTACGGTTCCCAAGCAATGCTGGCAGCATAGGCTCTTGTAATGAAATAATGAACATGGTTTCAAAGTCAGGACGTTCAGAAACCTCTACGGAGGTGCTTCAAGGTGGATGACTTCATTCAAATTGTACTGCCATACTGCCAGGTTCATTAACTACAAGGGAAATTCTGTAAAGCCCTGGTGGCGGTGACCTTTTTTACGATGCGAAATCAACCTGAACAACCTGAGAGCCAATGTCGGTTTTACAAATAGGGACCTTTCATTGTTTTGCATTTTGCCATTATCTTTCTGCTTGCGGCTTATTTGATTTCAAAACTACTACATTTTGACTTCTGTAAGGCCTATTTGAATCCATCAAGGTTAGGATATGGAAATTAGCTCACTGATTGTCAGTATAAGGGATGGAATAAAGAATTTCAGAAATGCACTTTCTTGCACTTGATGGTGCACTTGCACTTCTTGCACTTCTATTTATCGAGGATTGGTTTCAAGCCCTTTGAAGTCGAAATAATTCATCGATTATTTTGATTGATTTGTTTCTGTTGTTCGTCAGGGATTATTAGTAAAAACAATATATTAACCATGTTTTAATTTTTTTTTTTTAACATCCGTCTTTTGAAACTTTTTTGATTTTATCTGTATTTAACACGAGTATGTACCCACACTCTCGGTGGGTCGAGTTTGTGCATTACTTGCAGAAAAAAAGTATCACCTGTGTTTTACAAGAAGACTTTAGATGTTTGTGTGGTGTGCACCTAAAAGGTTCTAGATGGTCTAAAGGTCTCAAGGGTATGTTCCAATAGTACGTAGTTCGGGTCTAAACGATCTAAGAGGTCAAAAGGATCTAATCTCTAAAGGATGTAAATATCTAAGGGGACCAAAGGCATCTAAAGTGTCCAAAAGGGTCTAAAAAGATGTAAGTGGTCCATATCTCAAAATGGTTGTGGGTCCGAGCAGTTTAATGGGGTCTAAAGCTATTCAGAACCACTGCTTTTAAGGGGTCTCAGCAGTCTAAAGGTTTAAAAGGTAGGTTCCAAGAGCATGTAATCAATCGACGTAGTGACGGTGCAACTGATGTTCAAGCTCTGCGTAATTAAGAGACCTATAATCACGTGGGTCGACCGAGGCTTCACTCGCGGCTTCATGGACCACGTTTTTCGTTTTTATATCCATAGATTGTGCTTTCATGATAATGCTGTAAAGGTATTCTTTTGCAGATTTAACGCCGTCCATAGTAGAACGAGATAGATGTAGAATGACAAGTTGCTCAAACTTCAAGAGGATTCCTTGAGGTGTCAAAAAATAATTGAGACATTTATTGTGGTCAAGGGGTCTGAACGTACAGAGGGGTCTCAGGGATCTAAATTATATGAATGTCTAATGGCATCTAAAAAGTCTAAAATGTCTAAAGGGTCTTCAAAGGTCTAAGGGATATACTGTCAAGACTCATATGCCAGGTAACAGAAGGTATAAGGTAATGCACTGACAGTGAGACAGTCAGACAACACTCAAACATAGCAAGGGGGTGAACAAAAGAAAGAGGGGAGGAGGAGTGGAAGGAAAGAAAGAAGACTGAAGGAAAGGTAACAACCTTGAAAGTTCACAGCTATATCCATCACACTCCCCTCCTCAAATCCTCCTCTTGCCCTGATTCTTCCCCACACCCCTTATTTCTCCAATTCTCCCTCTATCTTGTCCCTCCACCCTGCTGTTGGTGTGTCCCCTCCCCAAACCCCACCCCACCCCTCTTTCTTCTGTTCTTTTCATTCTGTTATGTCCTGATCTATTCTATGTTCTAGTTCCTCTGCAAACCTCAACAATGTGTACAAAAAAACTGCAATTAATTTGGGAGAGGTCAGGGAGTGTTAGTTAAGTTAGAAAATGTTACAGGTATGGATGGAGGATGAGTTGAAATGGTGGTACACTGCCAACATTTAGACCTGCAGGTAAGTCAGTAGGATTGAACAGACTGAGGAAGGAGATTCCATGAGTGGAAGAGGGAAGGAGCAAAGGTTTGAAGCTGAGCAGTAGGCCTGGATTTTGGGAGCTTCACAAGGACAGGTTGATGGAAGAATGTGTGCAACGTGGAGGGACTGGTAAGGGATGGAGGGTTGAAATAACAGAGAGAGCAAGACCCGAGGAGAGGCCACCCACCTGTTTGCGATGAGAAAGCAACAGCCCTATGCTTCTGCTTCTTTGCATGAGATATTACCAATGATGTTGAAAGCTTTGTAATGTATATCATCCAGGAGAGACAGGTGTGAAGCAGAGGCATTAGCCAATCGTGGAAAGCAGTACTTCATTGAGTTACAAACAACAACCCTGTAAGCTGTGAATTCAGATTTACTGAGATGAAGAATTGGCAAAATCTAGGATGCCAATTCCATGACTAACTTTGGAGGCCAGTTTGGATTTATGGTCAACCCAGAAGAGGTCGGAGATGATCGATGGTGTGGCCCAGATGTTTGAGACTGGAGGCCAGTTTGGATTTATGGTCTCCTTTAAGGAGACTGAACTCCTTCCACTAGTTGATGATGGAAATAAATATATGGATTAATTTGATGATCCTTCCAGAGAGACAGAGTGAAAATGTAAGATTGCTTCGACTGAAAGACATGTTCCAAGTGTTAGACCAACATCTGATCCTTTCCAAGTCAGCAGAGAGGGAAGTCTCTATTGTCAAGCATGTCTGTGGGATGTGGAATTGTATGGCATAATGTGGAGTACTCTATAAATATGAAAGTAGTGTTTTCTGGAGTAGTGTGAAGGTCATTTACTGAAACGAGAGATAGGAATGAACCCAAATCAATGCCTTGATGTCCTGTAGGCTCTACTGGGAGAACAAATGAGAGGATTCCGTAAAGAGCGACGTGCCGACTGTGTGAGTGGAGGAAGTCAGTAAGTCAAGAAAGAAGGTGGCCTTGTGTTCCACAGGCAAAAGTCTTGGCAAGCAGAGGAGGGTGCTAGACCCTGTCAAATGCCCAAGGTATCTCCAGAGACATAGCTTCGACTTTTTGCTTGAGATTCAAGGTCTCCACCCATTGTCAACAGTAAAATAGTAACATCCCGAAAGTTCAATGGCTGGGATTTTAGTCTAGACTGATGGCCGGAGACCAGGTCACACGAGAAAATGAAAAAAGTCAGCTGTGATGATGTATGCCTTGAATTTCTTGATAATTTGAAGCAAGTGATCTGGCCTGCAGTTGAAAGGATGTGTTTTTGCATCCTGTTGTTTATTGAATTGATGGTTGACCGTCTTCATCACAGATGAGAGGTGAAAAACAGGCT
Source organism: Eptatretus atami (assembly GCA_035128595.1). Lineage (NCBI taxonomy): Eukaryota > Metazoa > Chordata > Myxini > Myxiniformes > Myxinidae > Eptatretus > Eptatretus atami. The sequence goes on from CM068964.1 coordinate 72,791,200, forward strand.
TAAGAGAGCTTACAGAGGATAAGTGAGAGGAGCAGACAATATTTCAGAACATGGGTGCTTATTAGTCTCCTACCAGTTTCACTGGAGGTGACTATAGGTTTGCTCTCCGTCTGTCCGTCCGTCCCACCTATGGTTTTCAGACTTTTTTTCCCCCATACCCTTTAACATATTCAACTGAAACTTGGTACATGGCGTTATTACGATAATTTAGAGAACAAGTTCGAGTTTCAGGGCGTTTCATCGATTTTTCACAGAGTTATGCCATTTTTGGACTTAGAAAATATCACATCGGTAGGGGACGTGTGTTGCAAAGCAATCCTCACTGTTGTTCCATCTCGGCTCATCACCGATGCAGAGTCGAGGCTGAACACAACTTTCTCTACCTTGTTAGTCCCCGACCAGTTTGACCGGAGGTGACTATAGGTTTGCTCTCCGTCTGTCCATCTGTCCGTCCGTCCCACCTGTGGTTTTTCAGACTTTCACATCGTTAGGGAAGCATGTACAGAAAAGCAATCCTCGCTCTTGTTTTTCTTATTTTCAATAGAGAGATTGCTATTATCTATGCTATTATCTACCAATATCTACTGTATGTACTGTATATAAAAACGAAAAACCCAGTCCGTCCATGAAGCCGTGTGACTGGGTGTCTATTAATTACGTACTACTGTTTGAATGTCAGTTGCATTTCCTCAGTGCGCACTGATCCTCACCTTTTATACCCTTTACACCCCGAGAATCTTTTGACATTCACACCCCTTAAGTCCCTTTTTTAGACCCCTTACACCCTTCAAACATGTTAGACAGCTTGGAACTTTGACCATTTAGAGCTTTGGACCACTTAGACCTTTTTAGACCCTTTTTGCATGTTTCAGAGATAAGACCCTTTCACACCTTTTTAGACCCTAACTACAACTGGAATGTACTCTTTAGACCAGTGATCTTCACTATTTTTTTTTAGAAGGGGGCCATTTTTGCCGACAAGACGTGTGAGAGCCGCCATACCACCTGCAGGACTCCAAAATGGCTGCTATTAGGTCCCGACCCAACGTACTCTTTTATTTTTTTCGTTGTGGTTACTGGGCTGCAAGCATAATTGTTTGCATACTGCCATCTACTGATGTAGTTGCGACTTTTACGCTTCGCAATGGAACACTCATTTGAAACCATTGGGTCAATTTGATAGCATTTATGGCGGATTATGATTGGGTGTTTTCACATTTGTGTATCATCGGCCGCACGTCAGGGGCCGCACTTTAGGCCACCAGTGGCTCGCAGGGCCACACAATGAAGAACATGGCTTTAGACCCTTAAATATCCTTCAGGCCCATAAGAGCCTTAAGATCCTTAAGACTCTTTGAGACTCCTTAAACTCCTAAAGACCTCCAAGACCCTGAGGACCCCAAGACGCTTTAAAACCCCTTTTACCTTTTATTCCTAGTCAACACTTTAGATACCTTTAGAACCCTTCACCTTTTAAACCTTTTATTCCCTTTAGACCCCAAAAACCTTTAGACCTTCACACCCCTTAAGTCCCTTCAGACATGTTAGACAGCTTGGACCCTTGACCATTTAGAGCTTTAGAATGCTTAGATCTTTTTAGACCATTTTTGCACGCTTGAGAGAGAAGACCCTCTCAACCCCTTCGACCCTGATTGTTATTGGAGCGTACCCTTAAAACCATCCAGAACCTTTCATGTGCACACCGTACAGACATCTATCGTCTTCTTGCAAAACCGACTATACGCTTTTTCAGGAAAGTAATGCGCAAACTCGAACCACCCAGGATGTGTTCTCTGCTCGAGTGCCAGTTCGATATCATAAAAAACGAGCCTGTTTGGAGCCGAAGAGGATGCCATGAGCAAAAGGGAACGTGATTGTCAAACAACCAACATTCCGACCAACATGGAGAATGTTTCATCTGGATTCTGTTCTGAATAATGGGACCATACTCATGTTGGGGAACAAACACTTCTAGTGATACACTGGGCGTCACCGTTTCAAGGTCTTTTCCTAAAAATACTCCATCACAAGCACGATCCCTCCTTCCATTATCGACTCCAAGACAAGATTTGCAATGAAGATGCTGATTCAGTCATCGCCATTCCAGTTGATCTTTTTCGCACGGTCAGACAAAATGCATTGCATGTCGTAACGAACTCTCATTCGATTGTGAATATCATAAAATCTGTACAACCATGAAACACAGTGTTGCTTGTTATACTAACATCTCGGGAGCAGACGGTATAATATTATCCAACCAAGGAAACAAACAATGAGGATCGCTTTGCACGCACGTCCCTGACCGGTCCCAATGAATGTTCTTATCCCTTTATTTGGACGGTGTATCATGAATGGCACGTTCACTGCTGGAAATAATAAAAACTAGAGTAATTCGACTGCGCGCAGTCGATGGGTATGCCTCCGCTCTCACGCACAAACACTTGAGTATTGACATATTTGACCCTTGACCTTTATCATATCTGGCCCAAAAT
>CM068964.1:72793701-72818076 GCA_035128595.1 Eptatretus atami
AATCAGTTAATTGCCCTGTCTAACTTTACCTTTGTACCAAGTTTGATGAAATTCTGTCCAATGCTTCTTGAGTTAGGGCGTAAAGAGTAAAATTTCAGAGTTTGACCTTGACCTTTAACCCTTGACCTTTATCACATCTGGCCCAAAATCTAATCAGTTAATTGCCCTGTCTAACTTTACCTTTGTTACAAGTTTGATGAAATTCTGTCCAATTTCTTGAGTTGGGCGTAAACAGTAAATTTCAGAGTTTGACCTTGACCTTTGACCCTTGACCTTTATCACATCTGGCCCAAAATCTAATCATTTAATTGTCCCGTCTTACTTTACCTTTTACCAAGTTTGATGAAATTCTACAATTTGCTTCTTGAGTTATCGCGTAAACGAAAATCCGGACGGACGAAGGGACAGACAGACAGACGGACGGACGGACAACCCGGAAACATAATGCCTCCGGCACCCTTGGTGCGGAGGCATAACAACACAATGTACACACATGAAGCAAAAACATGCGGACAACTAATGTGCATATATAATACATCGTGGTTATATACTTCGGAGCCTTCTAATTGCACTGGGCCACGGACTAACACCCAGGCCAAAGGCCTGAGGCCTGTCAATCTGTGCTGCTTCGTGGAATTGAGGCGCATGATTTTATTGGGGTGGAGTCAGGCCAACTGTCCAGCCAATGGATGTAAAGCAGTGGGGTGGAGTCAGGCAGCTGTTCCAGCCAATGGATGTAAAGCAGTGGGGTGGAGTCAGGCAGGCTGTCCAGCCAATGGATGTAAAGCAGTGGGGTGGAGTCAGGCAGGCTGTCCAGCCAATGGATGTAAAGCAGTGGGGTGGAGTCAGGCTGTCAGCCAAGGATGTAAGCAGTGGGGTGGAGTCAGGCGGCTGTCCAGCCAATGGATGTAAAGCAGTGGGGTGGAGTCAGGGCAGTTGAACACTGACCCTTGTATAATATATGATATTTGTAAGTTCAAAAAGGGCATACATTATACATACATCACTCTGTGAAAAAACGAATTGACAAAACGCCCTTAAACTCGAACTTGTTCTATAACTTATCAAAATAAAGCCATGTACCAAGTTTCAGTTAAATATGTTACAGAGAGTGGGAAAAAAAAGTCTGAAAAACCACAGGTGGGACGGACGGACAGATGGAGAGCAAACTGTAGTCCCATCTGGTAAAACTGGTAGTGGACATAAGGGGAGTGCGGCTGTTTTTTGAGAAATCGGAGGTGAGAGGAGTTTACTTCCAGACTTTTTGAAACCAAGGGTGGCAGAGCATCAGGAGGTAGACACAATCGGTATGTCCTTCCATATTATCAGGATCTCTCATAAAGAATTGTCAGTGCACGGATTTGTTTGGCGTATCCACCATTGTACAGCATGAGTGGAATACTCACCAAATTCTTATCTTCTTCTTATTTTGTATGCAGCAAAAGGCTGTGAGTAGCATCATTGTTTGAGAGTGTGGTTGTGCCCCTAATGCAATGCCCTCTGCAGGTTATGGCAGGAATCTATAATTTGTTCAGCATGCTGGCGATAGCTTTCCTACCTTTGGTGAAGGACACCGTGGGATCTTTCATATCCACTATCTAACGCTGGCAGACGGGACACCCGATTTAACATCCATCCGAGCTACGGCACACACATTGATGCCTCGCCCAGCCTGCGAGACACCAGCATGACGGAATCTCTAGCTGGGCTGAGATTCAAGCCATGGATAGATGGCCTAGAAGTGAGTGTGCATACTTCTACGCCATCCTGCCAGCCCCTTACCAAATTTAAAGACAATATTCCAATTAGCAAAACATCTGGAGTGGTATGTTGCACCACGGACTGCAGTGAAACCTGTAACGACGAAACTGGAGGAAATCGAAAGGAAATATTATATGTACGTAGGAGGGAAACATGGCTGGACAGGGTGACACAGTCAGCAACAGTATATCACCGGGTATAATCCGGCCATGTACTTTACCTGAGTGGGACATGGTGGGCATCCTGGACACCACGCTCAATAAATATTGGAGATTCCTCCTTGATTCATGGCCAAAGATGATGAAATTAATGAGTGAAAGATTTGACCTTCCGATACCTTCGATACCCATCTAACACAGGCTACAAAAATGTGGTGATTTCAAGTACAAACAGTGGTTTAGATTGACCCAATGCTACACCGAGTGATGAACAGAGTTAAATCCAATAAGTTATCCATGGCATGTGGGCCTTCCCTATCCTATTAAAACAATTGGCATCTCATCCAAAAACTTTGATGTCCCAATTGTATTTTTTTATTTATAATTGTTGCAGTAATCTCTGGCTCATGGAGGAGCTTGTACGTGCATCACATTCAAGACAAAGACAATCGTATAAATCAATAAACTTTCATGTGTTTTATGACGCAGATATACGAATGAAACGCATAATGCTTGATGAACGAGAAGCATGAAGAACCAATGAAGAGAGAATTGAATTTGAACCGGGATCACCCTCCATCATGAGCCAGGGGTTCCGATGAGAACGCCATCAGGCCGACGCAATTTCACAAAGAAGGATGTCTGTAGCATTTCCAAGTTACCATTCCCATCGACTTATCAATTAAAATTAAAAAAAAAAATAGAACACGACTCGGGAGGGCACATACCTCCACCAGGCTGAGCGGGTTGTGTTTTGTATCCCAATGATAGGCCAGATCTGCATCCAGATCTGAACCAGAATCTAATCGATTGGTCTTGTCACCTGACCAACTAATCCACCTAGTTTTGTTCCAATCCGTCAATAACTTTTTGAGATCTCCTGTTCACAGACAGACAGTGGTTTTTAACATAACCTCAGACCACCTTCAGTGGTGGAGGTAACAATAATTTACACATTCCCTTGCAAAGAAATTCAATATTGCAGGATTGCAGGAGCAGGCCATTAGGCACAATAAATCATGCATTAGTATTGCCAACCTATGATTGTTTGTCCATGCTCTCTTCTTTTCAAAGCTGAACATCAAGGAAGGAAGCAGCATTTTTAAGTCTTTGGTACAACTCAACCAGGGTTTGGGTTTGGGTTTGAACCATTGACCTCCCAGAGTCAGAGCAGACACTCTAACCATTACACCACCAGGTTTGGTTCATGGCATGCTGTCATGTTTATTGTGTAAATGATCAATTGTAAACAATAAATGTTTGCAATGTTTAACCAAATATTTTGTGCAGGGATGCTGAATTTGCTTCCACCTCCATTCTTCGGTGGTGGACGCGGTTCTCATTTGGCCAAGCAATGACTGAGCCGGCACGCTTTCTCTTTCCATTCTTCATTCCGTTTCTGTGGTCAAATATTCACTAAGCATTTCACCAAGACTTTTTAGGGGTTTTTGTGGTTGACCAGTCTTTCATAATTCATCTGTGACACTGTTCTGAGCTATCCATCAGCCCGCACCTGCGTTTAGCCGCAAATTTGTTTTGCCCATTTTATCATGAAACACCATTACATGTATGTAACGTCTTGATTTGAGTGAAGACAGAAGAAAGGTGAAAACCTTGGGATCACAAAGTCCAGAGTACAAGAAGTTGTGCAAAGAAGTGAAGAAAACTTGTTAGAAAGCTGAGAAAGAGAAGTTAGAAGCAAAGGCTGTGGATGCAGAAAGTGCATTTGCTCGTGGCCAGAGCAAAAAGGTATATCATCTGGTTCGACCATCAGAGAATTGAGCGGCAAGCAACGTAAGAACAAAGGTATTTGTATTAAATATGTTGATGGTAGTTTATTGTTTGAGAAAGATAAGATCAAACAGAGATGGTATAACTACTGTAAAGCACCATTCAGTGAGGATCCACATTTCATAAATCGATCTGATTGGGTTTCTGAAGGTTTTGAAGAAGAGCCAGAAGTTCTGAAAGAAGAAATCAGAATTGGCATAAAACAACTTAAAACCAACTAGCAGGGCACTCGGTGGAGCGCATACCTCCACCACGTAATGCCTGATCCACGAGAACATATCGGGCCCAATACATTTTTGAAATATCATGATATACAGTACTCGAAAGTTTTTGGCCCTCTCTCTCAATGGTGAAGAATCACTATAAAAATTAAATAACTCTCATATCCAGATCCGGATTCGGAACTTCACCAAAATCTAATCAGTTCGTTCTTGTCACACACGGAATCTGTCCACAAAATTTCGTCCGGATCCGTCCACAACTTTTTGAGATATCCTGTACACAAACAGACAAACAAACAGACAGACAAACAGAGAGAAAGGGGTGAAAACATAACCTCCTTCACCTTCGGTGGCAGAGGTAATAAGGCAGTGGGGCTTGATGGTATAGTATACCAGCTGAGACACTCATAGCTGGTGGTGGAACAGTGATCAACGTTATGAAAAGTATAATTGACAACATCTGGAATATCGGAGATTGGCTCGATGAATGGGTAATATTAGAGATCGTCACAATGCCCAAGGTTGCTGGATCACAGGAGTGCTCCAAACATCGGACGATCGGTTAATAAGTCATGCATCGAAGATTCTGTTGGAGATCATCAGGCAACGAGTTAACTACTATTTGAAAGAGGTTATTGCTGAGGATCAATTTGGATTTGTATGTAGTCAGGGCACCACAGATGCTACGTTGATATTGAGAGCTTTGATTGAAAAAGTGAAGGGCAAAAAGGAGACACAGTTATGGGCAATGTTCATCGACTCTGCCAAGGCATTCGACAGCGTCCAACACGAAGCGATGTGTAAAGCCCCCATTGGAATTTGGAGTGCCAAAACATCTACCGTAGTTTGGTTGATTAGATGCTTGTATACAAAGGCAGTTGGAGTTGTTCGAGTAGACGATGGGAAGACAGAGAAATTTCATTTTGAAAAGGGAGTACGTCAAGGTTGTTCACTGTCCCCTATGCTTTTCAATGCTGTTGGTGAGAGGATTATGAAAGATGTGAAGCACGTCTTGCCAGAACAAGTGGGATGCACAGTTGGTGGCCGTGACATTTGGAATCTACGCTACACCGATGATACCCTCTTGGCCAAATCAAAGATGGAGTTGGAATCGATGGCAGAGGAAGTGAAGTTGAAGAGTGAGCTATTTGGTTTGCGTATAAACGAAAATAAGACTCTAGTCATGGTTTGGCATGGTGTAAGTGGAGAAAACGTCCATATTGGCACGTCACAACTGACCCCAGTGGAGCGTTTTAAGTACCTTGGCTCAGTAATATCATCAACCGAACCTACATCCATGGTGATAAGGATCAGACTTGCTCTGGCTCGAAGTGCAGTTAGTGATTTGTCCGCTGTTTGGAAGTCTCAACGTATTTGGAATCGATTTGAAAAAAAAGGTCTCGTGAAATCGCTCGTTTGGAGTATCGCACTTTATGGCTGCGAAAGTTGGACTCTTTTGAGCAGAAGATGAAAGGCGTATGAGCGCTTTTGAATTATGGACTTGGACGAGAATGCTGAGAGAGTCCTGGATGGAGCATAAAACAAATGAATGCGTTCGTAGTAGAGTGGTAGTTCGAGAGGATGATGGTCTGCTGAATGGCATCAGAAGGAGGAAGGAGGCAAAATATTGCCACTGGAAGAGAAGACCGAGCAGTGCGGTGTTCGCTTGTATTGAAAGATTGATGGAGGGGAAGAACAGGATTGGTCGTCCCACCATAATCTGTGTGGATAATTTGAAGTTTTGGGCTGTTGGTGGGCTACCTATTTCAAGAGACTGTGCTTTCTATCGTCAACGGCCACCTTTAGTGGCTATGGTGTGAATGATAATAATAATAATAATAATAATAATAATAATATGTATATTGAAGACCAGACAGGCCATTTTACTCGTGGCTTTTGTCACTAGATTTAGCATACCGGCCGAAGGAAGGTCCCATGGTGTGGCCACTGCATTGCACAAGCAGTTACTTGGAGCCACTAGTGAGAGTTCAAGGAGTCATCAGGACCACCTGAAAGCAAACACTAGATGGGTATGACTGTCTACCACACAGTGGTTCTATATTTTCAGCTCACCTTCTACACCCCTGAGAGTAGGTCAAGTTAAAAAGTGGATGCTCGAGACTACCTGATGTCTCCACACAATTATTTATAGGAAACATTGCTACCGGAGTCTTTTTATATACACTCGTAGTAGGAATGGCTGTTTTGTATATACTCTGTGTCGAAACATTCACTTTTCGTCTTTACAACTGCCATCAGATTGGCATCACTCAGAAAGAGAATGATTGCTTTTACCCCTTTTGGTGTGTGTGTGTGTGTGTGTGTGTGTGTGTATTAGGGTGTGGTGGAAAGCAGAAAATGTCAACTCTCGTCTTACCGATGGAGCGACCGAGCCAGGAGGAAATAATTTCGAGCACTCGAGTTGTCATGCAAGGTCTGGAGACTCTACGCTCAGAACACAGCTCCTTGCTCGAGGGCCTGATTGAAGCACTGGCAGCTCGGTACTGTGATGGAGCTGCACTTGGACTGGCACAGGAAAAAAGCAACCTGTTGCAGAAGTCACTCGATATGGTTGAGCTCGGGATCGGAGAGGCACAGGTACGAAAGCACTACTCTTTATACCGTCATATTCATGTGGGGATATCAGCAAATGTGTTTCCTTTCCTTAATTTATCTAAAGTTCGATTTTGTATTTTGTTTAATCTTGCTACTACCACTATCAGTGTGGGAAGGGGGGAAAAGAAGACTGTGCACACCGATCAATAGAACCAGAGAGTTGGTGTCAAAGCCACCCAATGCTCGCCTGTTTATACATTTATCGTTTTTAAAAGAATAGTGTAATAATATTTTTTATAAAGCATTGCAGTGAAGTCTGATCCAAATAATTTTAAAGCAATATATGTATTTGTATATTGTAATCAGTAAAAAATAGTGTGGTAGATAAAAACATGAGAAAGGAAATAACTTGCACCAAAAACTTTAACATTTTCACGCTCACACTCACGCTCACGCCGGGGGTATCGCTGTAGCTCTCTGTTCTTCGAACAGGCGAGCTAAAAATCAAAATATATATCTTGAACCTTCTGTACAAAAACACTTTGCAATAACATAGTCCAAGATTCCTTTGGCCATTGCAAGGTTTGTGCCACTTTTTCAGAATGAAGGAAGTGCAGAAGTACTTCCCTCTCATTAAAGGGTGGAACAAGTCTTACACGTCCGGTAATGTCCCCAAGACTTTTGAATGGTCGACAGAGATGTTGGATTAGATGTCGTTTGTAATTTCCTTCTCTATTTCCAATTCTCTTAACTTAATCTGTCTCTGAATCTCCAGTTCCTTAATCTCCAATTCTCTTAATCCTTCTGTTTCCCCAGTCTCTAATTACTTTCTCTTATGTTTCCCTCTCTTGCTTTTTTAGCTTTGAAGCTCCAATGCCTTTATCTGATATTCCCTTTCCTGCTCTTGGTTCAGAAGCTCCATTTCCTTTACCTCATGCAGTTCTCCCTAGTTCTTCTGCTATTTCTTTTTTTCTGCACCTCCAATTTTTTTAGCTTGCATTCATTTTCTTTGAACTGCAACTCAAACTTTCGCAATTCCACATTCTCACTCTTACCATCCCTTAACGATTGACACGCTGATTCCGGCAAATGTTTCTCCTCAATTAAATAGTTTACCACCAATGCCAGAACTTCTGCCCTTCTTTAGACTTGGTCGAACCTCTATGTCACTATACTTAGCCAACTCGAAAAGCTCAGATTTCTTTAACCCACCAAGTTTTTTTTCCACTCCCGGTGCTTCCGTAAATTATTTTGCAATAAATGCCATTGTGATCATTTGTGGGTTTCACTTGGGTTATCTTTTAATCACTTTAGTGTTATCATTAGCAATTTGATTTCTTATCGAAGAGCCCCAATGTCCGTTATGGGTTCTTATTTCAAACAAGAATCCAATGTCTGGTAAGATTTCAAATCCCGGACAACAATCCACTTTTTCTTTCATGGGTTCTCGGTGAACAACAACGTCACGTTACAAGTCCCCAGTGGGTGATCTTCCTATCACCGAAGCAAGCAGATGAATCTGAGTCCACCACTCGTGGAAATCTGAGTCCACCACCATTCAGTGCAAACTAACAGCACTGAAGAGTGAGGAAGAGAACACATACCCTTTGTCCTTTTTGAAATTATCAGAGAGGAAATGCCTCCTTGGCTGTCAGTCTCAGACACCGGAAAAGGCAGTGTATGTTCATCGAGAGCCCAACCGGCCAGCAAATAAGATCGACCAGCATCTGCAGAGGTGCAGCTGGTTCTTGAGTCAGGGCTTTGGAGTTGCTGAACTTGTGATGGTTATCATGCAACACTCTCAATACCCTCTTTGCTGTTTGAGCCCGTTTTTAAAATGAACTCGGCCGCAGGACGCGCCGCAGCTGTTTTCTCTCACCGGTCACATCGTGTTCTCCTCCTAATTTTTGACACTCGGTTGGCTATTTTATGGTTGTGTGGCACACGATCAATGACAGCAGTCTCGCTCGTCCGGCGTCGAGGTGTCTGCATGCCTTGGTGTCTTCAAATACTCTCTCCATAATAACTCTTTCTCCCAGTCTATTTCTCTTTCATGTGGGAGTATAGTTTGGACACATTAATCTAAACACAGCATTGTACAGAATGATTTGTCTTTAAAACTCGCGTCCATCACAACAACTGGGTTGCTCAGGATTGAAGGACATGTTCCATTTATCAGATCAACATTTGTCAATTCCAGATCAGCAGGGAGTGACGCAGCTAGCTGCTGTCTGCCTATCAGTGTGATGGAGAACTGCACGACAGAGTGTGGAGTCTGACTAAAAAAGAGAAGAGAGGGTTTTCTCGAGCATTAGAGACGTGAATACATAGATGAGGAAAAAGACTGGGTCCAACACTGACCTGGGAAGTCCACTGCACTCTGTGAGAGGAGCTCACCTTCACTTACACAACTCCTGAGTTTGATTGACTTGGTTTGCACCAACTATTTTAAATGAGGTGTCATTATTGACTATATTAGGGTCTGACTGATTTGTATAGCAACGGACAAACTAGAGTGAACTGTTGTGTTGCGGTTTCTGCTGATATCGATCAGAGGCGTCATGTATTTTCTTCAGTTTTGCCAGTAAGATGGTTCTGATGCAAAAACATCCATCGGTTGGCAACCATACCAGAGGCCTAATAGCCTCCTCCTGCAATGAAGTTCTTCTCATGGAACATGTAAATTATTGTTTCCTCTTGTATGGCATTCTTTTCCATATCTTGGTGTATTTCTGTGTTGTTAATTGTTCATGTTCTTCTTCCTTCATGTGCAGCACAAGGCTGCAGGGTAGTACAATTGACTGAGGCTGTGCCACTGATACAATGTCCTCTGTCGGTTAGGGTAGAATTTGGAATTTGCACATGGTGCCACTGATAGCTCGCCTGCTCTTTACGAAAGACACCACTGGATGTTTAATGTCCACCAACTAATGGCAGCAGACCGACGCCGCTTTAACACCCACCCGAAGGATGGCACACACATTGATGAATCACCCTGCCTGCGAAACACCGGAATGACAGTTTATAGCTGGGTCAGGATTCAAATCCAGGCTGGACAGGTTAGAAGTGAGTGTGCGTATCTCTAGACCATCCTGTCAGCCCATTGTTTATGTTACTAGTTAGGATTCTACATGGTTAGTTTCTTCCTGGGTCCTTTCCCCCTTCACCCACAGCTATCCTTACTTTCTGCTATTCTGCAAGAGGTGCAGTCACCTTGAACAGCCTTATAGAGATCTTGCATGTGGATTGTGGTTGTTTGATGAACCTCTTCAAATTACCTACTTTAAGTTCAATCCAAGTTCAGTGCTAGTTTAGGGATGGTGGTTTAGCCTCATTGGATAGATCTTTGACAGTCCAGAGCGGAACAACTACTTATTTAATGTATCATCATCGAGAAGGTTTAAGTGAGTGACGTGATATTGCTTCATCCTCCTATTGTTGCGGCAGGTGATGGTATCTTTAACAAACCATTTAAACACCGTGGAGTCAGAGAAGCAAAAGTTGCGTGTTCAAGTGCGCCGGCTGTGCCAGGAGAACGCATGGCTACGTGAAGAGCTTGCAGGGACGCAGCAACGATTGCAACACAGTGAGCAACAAGTTGCACAACTGGAGGAAGAGAAGAAACATTTGGAATTCATGAATCAGATGAAGAAGTATGATGATGAAATATCACCCATGGTAATATTTTCAACTTTTTCAAGAACATCGTCAGACTTCTGGGGGGGGGGGAACAAAATGTAATCAATGACTATGTGTTGCTCAACAGTGAATAGCAGATGTAAATGTTGAATGGTTGTGTGTAAGCGATATAGTCCAAATGGTGCGATTTTGTTTTGTTGAAGTTCAATGTCAATAATATACTGTTATAGCCTTGCGTCCAGTCTCGGAATCACCAAATCATGTGGGCTGTCAACTGGCCATGGCCGCCAGCTGGGTTTGACACCCCAAACCAGGGTTACAGGCCTCAAGTCCCAATACCTTGTCAGGGTTACATGCTCGCATGGTGCGCCAGTCAAATGTATAACCGAGCGGCTGAATGTGATGCACCGCATGTTACTTTCCTGAGCGCTCGTCGCTTTTACCCAATTATGCACCTTAAGAGCACCGATCGTGAGAAATCAACCATATGCACAGCAGAATGGAGGCCAGACAGGCGTAACAGTTCATGGGTTATCATCAAAATAAAAGCCACAGAAAATCACCGATAACCAATACACAATAAGCAACAAACAATATTCCCCCAAATTACCCACAACGCGATCCCAAGCGACGAAGATTTCTTAACGATTCTTATCTTAGGGGCCCGTTCACTCACTCAACAAGAATACAGTGCAGGGAGTACAAAAACAATGTCGAGAGGTCACTTTCAAACCCAGAGTGCACGAGTCCTGGAGCTGAGTTTGACGCAACGTTCACTCCCACAGGTCAATGTCCCTCTCTGTGAGCTGTGCGGGAGTCCTGGAGCTGAGTTTTACGTAACGTTCACTTCCACAGGTCAACCTCCCTCTCTGTGAGCTGTGCAGGAGTCCTGGAGCCGAGTTTGACGCAATGATCGCTCTCTCACACGTCAACGTCCCTCTCCGTGAGCTGTGCGGGAGTCCCGGAGCAGAGTTCAATGCAACGGTCGCTCTCTCACACGTCAATGTTTCTCTCCGTGAACTGTGCAGGAGTCCTACAGTAGATCGAGTTTGACATAATGGTCACTCTCCGTGAGCTGTGCGGGAGTGCTATAACACATTGAGAGTGACTTAACGGTCTCTCTCTGTTTGCAGCGGTAAACTATCTCTTTCCGTGAGTAGCGGTGAAAACTGCCTCAAAACAGCTCCCTCTCCTCCTGCTCAATTGTCGCTCTCTCAGCTTTTACATTTTTTCTCTTCAAAGCATCCATTAACGTAAAGCACATGCGAGATCACCACCGATCCAGCCTCATGCTGGGCCACGTGAGTTCCCACGGTGAGGCTAATTGCTGACTTCCTCAATGCTGTTTCGCCCGATAATCAGCTCTTGCGGTGAAGCCAATTGCCCGCTTTCTCAATGCAGATTCGCTTCACATGCACAACTTCATAGCTTGAGCTGCAAAGCTCTTGTGTGCGTTTTGTAAAGACATGTAAACAGAGGAAAAGAACATTAAAAACTCACAGCCAGAGGTTGGAAGAGGGGAAGACAAACAACAGTAGGGTAGGGAAAACAGACATCTATTGCACAAATACTATGTCACGCTTAGCTAAACAAATGCGAAGAAGTAACTATCATTATACTAAACAGTTTTTTATTAACCCCTAAAGATCATTCCCACAACAATACTTCACAATCTTGTCTTTTCTAAAAATAAAAAAAAACATTCTTGCAGTAATTTATGCTCATCATAAAGTGAAACAAATGTCAAATTTCAGAAAGTGAGAATTACATGATTTTATGAGTAATTTTTCACTTGCTATCTTTCCATGTAAAGAAAGAAAAAAATACACAATCAAGTAACAACTGCAACTTCACTGAATTTACCATCAATTTCTATGGATACCACCATGTGTTAAGTGCTATACATGATTGGCCAGAAAAAAATTCCCCATCACGTGCGTCTCACAGCCAATTGTGGATACGATATCGCCCCTGCAGGAATTGCACTTGTCGTTTTAAGGCACACAGCACCACTTCGGCCCAAAGATGTATTTCCATCCGTTAATACGAATTTAAATTACCATTAGGATCTTCAGACATTTTGCGAAGTTTTAACGACTTAAAAGTTATTTCAATATCATATTTGTCTGCCTGCTGTTTCGCTGCAGTGACAGCAGAAACAGGAGATAGTTTCAAAACTGAGTTAATATAACTGGAAGTAGTGGGGATAAGGAGGTACTTGGATATTGGCACGACTACGCAGGCTTCATGGGTCAAATGGACTCCTCCTCGTTGAAGTTCCTCGTCATTCCTTGTGATATTCCTTGTAAATGCTTAAATGGCCGCTGCTTGGATATGTGTGCATGAGCACAACGCACCGTGCAACCTCCACAGGAGATGCATTTCAACAGGCGATGCAATACACTGCCAAAAAATTAATTATCTTCGTAAGAAAATATTTCCTTAAAATAAAATAAAAAGTTTTCTTGAAAAAGGAAAAACAGGAGAAAATTTTTCTTGCAGCGAGATATTTCAGAAAATATTTTCTTACCAAGCAAATTCTTTTTGCCAGTGAAACTCTGTGTCTAATCAGACTGTCGGGTTCCTCATCCTCCAACTACCTTATCCATACCGTCCCGTTCCACAATCACGGCATCAAGAATCAGTCATTTCGATCACTATTCAAGATAGTTTTAGCAATAACAAACTTGTGATGAGTGATATAAAAACAGTCATGCATTAATTGTACTGACATCTTGGGTCTTACAACAGGATGAAAAAGATTCGAGCAGCTGCAAGAGCGATCTAGGAGGTCCGTATTATTGAATATTTTTCTTATGTCTTCTCTTTCTCTTGTTTGAAGGGCATTCTATTTATTTTTAAATCAATACTTAACCTACTATGACGCTGTTTAAAGATCTGTTAATTCACTTGCTTTCACTTAGTTTTCTTGCTTTCACATTGTTTTCATTGCTAATCAATTGGCTTTTTAAATAACTCGTTATTTCTGGTGTATGTTCCCCCTCCATCCCCTCCCTTACCTCAAATGGCTGCACTGCTGATACCGCACGTGATAAAGCTGAATGTCTAAACTCGGTGTTTGCAGCTAAATCTTGTGTCCTAAACCCATCACTTTCTCCCCACCTTACCCAGTCGCACCCAACTGTCCCTGGACTCTGTGTCCTTTTCTCTAACAAGGTGGAGAGCTTGCTTTCAAACTCGACTCAGATTCTGCAACCGGTCCAGACGGCATCAGCCCACGTGTCCTAAAGCCTGCTCTTCTGCCCTTGCTCACCCTCTCTCTGTTCTATTCACCCCTCATTTGCTCAAGGTCATCTGCCATCTGCTTGGAAATCTGCTAACATCACTGCCCTGCATAAAAAAGGTGCAAAAACAGATCCCTGTAACTACAGACCAATCAGCCTTCTCCCAATCATTAGCAAGGTTATGGAATCCATCATCGCTTCAGACATCAAATCCTTCCTCTTCTCCAATGGCTTGATTTCCGATCATCAATTTGGTTTCAGACCAGGTCACTCTACCCTGGATATGCTGCTTCTGCTCTCCCAACAATGGATGGAAGCCCTCAATGCCAGACAGGAAATCCGAGCCGTATCCCTGGACATATCACGTGCTTTTGACACAGTCTGGCACCCTGCACTACTCACCAAACTCTCGTCCCATGGTATCCAAGGCCATCTCCACTCATGGCTCGCAGACTTCCTCTCCTGTCGCAGTCAACGTGTGGCCCTAAATGGAGTTCTTTCATCCCCTCTTCCTGTGCAGGCTGGAGTTCCTCAAGGTAGCGTTCTGGGTCCTGTTCTTTTTCTGGTTTTCATCAATGATCTCTCCGACTCTCTGGAAAATCCTCTATATCTCTTTGCCGATGACTCCACCCTCTGCCGTACCATCTGTCATCCCTCAGACCGGCAAGCAGCAGCTTCTTCGCTCACTGCAGATCTGGATAAAATCACAACCTGGTCCAACACATGGAACATGTCTTTCAATCCAGACAAATCTCACACTCTCACTATGTCTCTTCGAAAGGACCGTTTAGAAAACCCCCCATCCACTTTCTCAACAATCCTCTGGAAGAAGTCTTTTCTTTCAAGCTTCTGGGTCTCACTATCTGCCATGACCTTTCCTGGGAAAGTCACATTTCCAACCTCGCCTCAAAAGCCAGTCGCCGACTGGGAATCCTCCGTCGTGCAAAGTCCTTCCTCGGCCCTCTTGAGCTCCTGACCACTTACAAAGCTTTTGTCCGTAGCCTGATGGAGTACTGCTCTCCCCTCTGGGCTGGTGCTCCTGCCTCCCACCTTTCTCGGCTTCACGCTGTCGAAACCAGGGCATTTAGGATCATCGGCATCTCCCGCATGAAGCTGAGTCTTGGGCCTCTCACTCAATCACCGCAGGTTGGTCGGTGGTCTTTCTGTCTTCTACCGTCTCTCTCCAGCCTTGCCCCCCCTGCTCTCTCTGCCATTTGTCCCCACCACATTTGCACAGGGCGCTCAAGGTCCGCCAACAACCCCTTCTGGTAAAACTACAAAATCACGAACCACTGCTCACCTTCACTCCTTCATTCCTCTTTTTTCCCGCCTTTGGAATAAACTCCCTCACTCTATTCTTTCCCATTCTTCCCTCCAGGCTTTCAAAACAGCTGTTCACCACACCTCTTATCATCCCCATCCAAATCCTCGATCTTTTCTACCCCGATAACCACCCAAGCCCACTTCCTTCAATTCCCCTGCTTTCCTTCCTGAAAGTCCCTGTAATGTCCATCTTCTCTTCCCCATGTTCCCCGTCCCATCCCCATCCCTCTCCCTTCCACAGATCACCTAATGTGTCTGTTCCCACTGTTTTGTCCCTTCCACTCCCGCCCCTCTTGTTCATGCCCCCTTGCTGTGCGTTGTGTGTTAGCTCTCATACGAGCCTCGACATGGTATACAAAAAAAAAAAAAAAAAAAAATAAATTCTTAATCTTCAACTAATCCATAGCAATTCCAGCATTACCTTTTGGTGAAACACCTGTAGATCAACATTGTCAGGAGCTGAAACCAGAGGTCATGAAAATCGGCAACATAGACAAGATGTCATCACCCTCCCCATTCAGGGATGTGTATCACAGATTTATAATTAGTCATATAAAAATAATTAGAAATTTATATTGCAATTTTATGATAAGATCTTGTATGCTGTTCAAAAAGCAAGATGGCATGAGCGTGGAACAAATTATCTGACTTGGAGTTAAAGTAAAAGCACAAACACTGAAAAACTAAACTTCCAGTTTTCCAAATGTAGATATTACAGAAAGAGCAGGTACGGGGTTAAACTAGGTGGAAGTTGTTTCTTGGACAAACTAAATTTCAAAGTTGGCCTCCAAAGTCAGACTGGGCATCCTCGGTCATACAAAGTCCTTCCTTGGCACACCTGAACTGCTATCCACTTACAAGGCTTTCATACGCAGCTTCATGGGGTACTGCTCTCCCCTCTCGGCCTGCTCCGCTGCCTCACATCTTGCTCAGCTGGATGCCATGGAAACCAAGGTCTTCAAGGTTATTGGAATCTCCCATGATGAAGCTGGGTTGATGGACCTATTACTTTCCCATCGCAGACAGGTCGGTGGTCTCTGTCTTCCATTGTCTCCTCTCTGGTCTTGCACCCTTTGTTATTTCTGTGCTTTGATTCCCCCCTCCCACAGGTTTCTGCTGGGTGCACATGGTCCACCATCAACCCCCTTCTGGTGAAACGACCTAAATCCAGGATTACTGCTCACCTTCATTCATTTTTTCCTCTGTTTTTTTTTTCCCCACCTGTGCAACCAACTTCCACACTCTCTTCCACCACTCTCTATCTCATTCTTCCCTCCAGGTCTCTAGACAGATGTTCTCCACCATCTAAGATCATCCACATTCAAAAACCATGATCTTTCTCTCCTTACTATACCCACCCAAAGACCTTCTCTTCTAAATTTCCCTTTTTTCCCCTCCTGTGAGTTTCCTTCTGTATCCATCTTGTTCTTTTCTGGCCCCTATTCCTCCCCACACCCATTGTTTGTCCAGGTCTCCCTCTATCTTGGCCTTCAATTCTGCTGTTGGTGCCCTACTCATCCTCCCCCCTCTCTCTCTCTCTCTATTGTTCCTCTTGTCCTGTTACATTCTGATCTGTTAAGTGTACTCATCCTTCCACGAGCCTTGATTATGGATTTTTATTTTTTAATTCAAATACTGTTACCTGGGTTGTACTTTGGAGGTGAGGTCTGGCTGTAGTGAGAATATGAAAGAGAAGAGAAAGAAAAAGAAAAAGAAAGGAGTCATTTATCCGTCAAATAGCTATAGCTATTGCTCTCTGTCTCTGTCTCTGTCTCTGTCTCTGTCTCTGTCTCTGTCTCTGTCTCTTTCTCCATCCTCACGTTAGGCCTGATTTCTCAAATCGTTTTTTCTTTTCTTTCAATCCTACTCCATTTGATATTACCTTCATTTTGTCCTTTTCAGTTTACCTTGCTCACCCATAGCATTATTATTGGTTATTTATTTTTCAGGATAATTTAGTTTCTGTTCTTGTCAACCTATAAAATTAGTTCTGTATGTTCTAGATGATAAAACTCATTCACTTCAGTGGTATAATTGCACTTTATAAACTCAACCATTTGGAAGGTGGAAGGGTAAGAGAACGGGTATCTACACCGACCAGTTTTTGTTGGCCGACTTCCCCATCACCGGCTCCACGATCATTAATCTTGAAGTCGTTGCAAACCGCCACCTGCAAGTGCATGACAATTGGTGCTCAGGAGTGGGATCATACCCATTGTGTACAAAATAGGCCTTCAATAATTTTTATTGATTTGTTACTTTTAAAGGTTCTGTTGTGTTTAAAGAAAAACAAAACGATGGAGATTAAGGAGTTGGGTCCCAGATTTGGTGGCATAACGGTTAGAGCGTCCGGGGGAACTTTTGGTAAACTTAGTTTGCTGAACATTTACCTGTTTCAATGAGCATCTTGAAGCCATGAACCTGTGGAACCTTTTGGAGACTCGGCCAACCATTAATTTAGCTAAACTCCTTCATTCACGCATGTACGCACACACCTTGCATGGGGGGGCTCTCATCAGCTGTGCGCAAGGATATGTTTTGCATAAATTAGTGGAAGCATATTTACCCATAATAAAAGATACAAATTATTCTGCTAAGTAACCCTTAAACAAAATACCTTCGGTTCTTTGTACCCAAGGTGCATTTTGTTTTTCATCTGTTGAAGCGTATCAATCATATACAAACGTAATGCATTTCAATAATCTTCAACAAATAGGTCAGGAAGGCAGACTGATATTGATATCACTTCTTTTTCTTGCATATGGCAACTTGGCTGCCGGGTAGCTATCATTTTGTTGGGGTGTGACTGCACCAGTGATGCTGTGCCCCGATACCAGTACACTGGTACTCATTTCACCGACCTTGGAAGGATGACAGGCTGAGTCAACCCCACCTGCTGTTAATTCAACAGCCGACAGGAGCTCAAACTCAGGACCCTAAGATCCTAAGCCAACCACCCTAAACACTGAGCCAACACCAGGCTTACAGTGATACCACTAAGGTGGTAGGTAGGAAAACAAGTTATATTCGATAGAATTGGAATTTGGGTGAGATGAACACTCAGGTTAAGTTGATAATTAGAAGGGAAATTATTTTGACAAGCAACCACATTGTTTTAATCAGCAAAGAATTGTAAAAAAAAAGCTGCAGACAAAAAAGGAATGCTCAGGAAGCAATTTGTTTGAATGGTTTCATTCAAAGATAAAAGAAAACATCAGATAAGAGTCATAACTGCAGTTAAAAAAAAACAACTCCAAACACCAACTTTAAACTTAACTGTGACTTTGACTGTTCTGCGTTTAACCACTTTTACCCGCTCTGTTTCATTTTCTTTGAAAATACATTTTAGGTTACTCCAGTGTTGTGGGAAGTGTTGCAGCTGCAGCAGCAGCCGCAGCACAGCAGGGCGGTTATGAGGTTCCAGCCCGGCTTCGCACACTGCACAACCTGGTTATTCAGTACGTGTCACAGGGTCGCTACGAGGTGGCTGTACCACTTTGCAAGCAGGCCCTTGAGGACCTCGAAAGAACATCTGGCCACGATCACCCTGATGTTGCAACCATGCTGAACATCCTTGCCCTTGTCTTCAGGTATTTCACATCACATACTTAAATTAAGAGGCGGGATGACTGTGGGTTGGTGCAATCATGGTGTGCACACTTTAACTGGCATTGCAGAGTTTGTGGGTTTACATCCAGCTGAAGGAATAAAATTAAATAAATAAAAAAAAAAGAAACTTTATCGTAGGAGGATGCGAGTTGATGTTAACAAACTTATTGGATTTCTATGAAGCAGTTTGTGATTGAGTGGATGAGGGAAGTGGAGTGGATGTAGTACATCTAGACTTTCAGAAGGCATTTGAAAAGGTACCACAAAGGAGCTTGTTAGCTCAGGTGAGGGCTTGCGGAGTGGTTGGTCAGGTAGCTATTCTACCCAAGTTTGACATGTAATAAATTTTGTAAGGTAGGCCTATATCATTTACAGTTATGGATCATAATAATATATTCACTGCTCCTACAGTGATGTCTTTGAATGTGCCTGTGCCTTACAGGGACCAGAATAAATACAAAGAAGCTGCCAAGATGTTGAATGATGCATTGGCCATTCGGGAAAAGACTCTAGGCAAAGAACATCCGGCTGTAAGGCTGTGCACTCATATTACTGACACTTTTAATGGGTTCGTGTTATATGCTGCAGAAGGATTGCACTCTGTACATGTTTGTATCACCACAATGAATGGTGAACCAACAAAAAAACAGTGAAGATAAAAATGCTGAGCAATGCAAGACTACATTCTTGGAATGGATTTCATCATCTGAAAGTCGATAAGAGTGTGTTAATGTTAACCACCATGGGAAGTGATGTGCTCCTGATGTTTGAGCATTTTTTTGCTCCGACAGGGGGTTAACACTCAAAACGTCAGCCCGACTTCACTTCCCACGGTGGTTTATGCACTCCTATCGACTTTCAGTTGATTAAAATCAATTGTTTAACTTGTCTGTAACGGAGATCACCATTGCTAACAAACACAGAACCACTCACTGCTGCAGTGTCGGTGCTTTTTCATAGACTGCAACTGAACCCGTTTTCCCATATAATGTTGATAGTTATCATTCGTCTTCGGGTCCTGAGTTTGAGCCCCTGTCTCCCTCCGTTGAATTTACACCAGGTGGGGTAGACTCAGCCTGTCATCCTTCAGAGGTTGACGAAATGAGTAGCAGCTTCCTGGTATCCTGTGTCAGAGTGGCGATCTGTCCAGGATTGCAACCAATAGCCGAGGAGACTGCTAAGGTCGCACCAACACTTTGCACAGAGTATGGTCCCAATGGATGGATGGTCATAGGAGCATTGCATCAGCGCCATAGGCAGGCCTTCAGACAATGATGCTACCTGCAACCTTATTCTGCATACAAAGGAGCAGGAGGAGTCATCATCTCAGCTGCAACTTAAGTCTCTATTAAAGGGTAATGGGTATCTAAACAGGGTGGATGCATGGCAGGTGCAGAGGTTGCTCAGGACCTTGTGGCAAGTGTTGATGTGGAACAAGGGTTCATGGTCACCATTCCAGTTCAGCGGTGCGTACATATATATTCTGACTGATTCTGATGTACCACATTTTGTGAGACAGAGCATTGGTTCTGCCAAAGCAGTTTCTAGGTCTGGGGTCATGCTGGACGGTCTGACATCCCTCTCCCAGCAGCAGTTATGGCAGGAATTTGTAATTTGTTTAGGGTGCCGGCGGTGGCTCAACTACACTTCGTGAAGAACATCGCGCGATGTTTAACGTCCACCAACTAATGTCGGCAGACAGGACACCTGTTTAACGTGCATCCGACGACGGCACACGTAGTGATGAATCACCCTGCCTGTGAAACACTGGGACGACGTTAATATCTGGGTTGGAATTCGAACCCAGGTAAGACAGCTTAGATGTGAGTGTGCATACCTCCAGGCCATCCTGCCAGCCCCTTACTCTTATTATGATACTTATTCACATGTAAAGGTCCAATATTTAATTTCATGTGGTCCTGAAGATTACTGTGTACAGTTAAAAGCCTTAAATGCAGCTGTTTTCTTATTGCCGAGATGCAATGGAAGTTGGATTTTGCAGGAAAATTAAATGTATGCACTGGTTTTGCAGGTGGCAGCAACACTCAACAACCTTGCAGTTCTGTATGGTAAAAGGGGAAAGTACCGTGAAGCAGAACCACTGTGCAAGAGGGCACTGGAGATCAGGGAGAACGTGAGTTTTTGAAATACCATTTTAGATCACAGGCCGAAAGAGTAAAATGTGAGTTGAAAATATTTTTCATTCTCACCATGATGGGACCAGTCTTAGTCGGTCGTATTCCAGAGTTATTCATGGTTTCTCACACAATTGCATTTACAACAGTGATTAGGTTCCAGTGTGCATAAAACAACAATATATAAGGTGCTCATCAAATATGAACAATATTCTTTGGAGATTTGTGTCATGAACTTGTTCAACATGACCCCTCCCACCCCCATACCACTCACCCCTCACTCCTCACCCCCATTCCCTTTTTGCCATTGCACCCGATTTCCCCCTGACTTTCTCATGACACTTTGAAGCATTTCGGCCCTTTATGGAATGCGTACCTATGGTTTCCGCAACTTCGGTTGAAGCACCTTGCTTTTCCCTTCACATTGTCTGTGAAATTGAAGATTTGTTTTATGCACGGCACCTCTGGTGTTCCTCGGGTATTCACAAGTTTTTGTTATCACACGTTATTATGTCACAATTTTTGTTATCACACGTTATAATGTCACTTTTTGTTATCAACGTTATAATGTCACAATTTTGTTATACACGTTATTAGTCACAATTTTGTTATCACAGTTATTCTGCACACTTTTGTAATCACACGTTATTATGTCACACTTTTGTTATCACACGTTATGTCACAATTTTGTTATCACACGTTATTGTCACACTTTTGTAATCACACGTTATTATGTCACACTTTTTGTTACACACGTTATTCTGTCACACTTTTTGTAATCACAACGTTATTATGTCACACTTTTTGTTATCACACGTTATTATGTCAACTTTTTGTTATCACACGTTTATGTACACTTTTTGTTATCAACGTTATGTCACACTTTTGTTTATCACACGTTATGTCACACTTTTGTTATCAACGTTATTATGTCACAATTTTGTTATCACACGTTATGTCCACACTTTTGTTATCACACGTTATATGTCACACTTTTGTTACACACGTTATGTCACACTTTTTGTATCACAGTTTTCACTTTGTATCAACTTATGTCACACTTTTTGTTAACACGTTATGTCACACTTTTTGTTATCACACGTTATTATGTCACAATTTTTGTTATCACACGTTATGTCACACTTTTTGTTATCACACGTTTATGTACACATTTGTTATCACACGTTATTATGTCACAATTTTTTGTTATCACACGTTATGTCACACTTTTTCTTATCACACGTTATGTCACATTTTGTTATCACACGTTTATGTCACAAATTTTGTTATACACGTTATTATTCACAATTTTTGTTATCACACGTTATGTCACCTTTTTGTTATCACACGTATTATGTCACACATTTTGTATCACACGTTATTATGTCACATCTTTTGTATCACACGATTATGTCACACTTTTTGTTATCACACGTTATTATGTCACACTTTTTGTTATCACACGTTATATGTCACAATTTTGTATCACACTTATTGTCACACTTTTTTATCACACTTGTCACACTTTTGTTATCACACGTTATTATGTCACATATTTTTGTTATCACACGTTATTATGTCACACTTTTATCACACGTTATTTGTCACACTTTTGTATCAACTTATATGTCAAACTTTTGTTATCACACGTTATTATGTCAACTTTTTGTTATCACACTTATTATGTCACGCTTTTGTTATCACACGTTATGTCACAATTTTTATCACACGTTATGATCACACATTTTACACACGTTATATGTCACACTTTTTGTTATCGACGTTATTATGTCACACTTATTATACACGTTATTATGTACAATTTTTTTGTTATCACACACGTTATTATGTCACACTTTTTGTTGCACACTTTTGTTATCACACGTTATTGTCACACTTTGTTGTCACAATTTTGTTATCACACGTTTATTATGTCACACTTTGTTGTCATACTTTTGTTATCACCGTTATTATTCACAATTTTTGTTATCACCGTTATTATGTCACAATTTTGTTATCACCCGTTATTATGTACATTTTTGTCACCTTATATTTGTACATTTTGTATCACACGTTATTATGTCACGCTTTTTATGTCACACTTTTGTTATACACATATGATTCACAATTTTTTGTTCTCAACGTATTATGTCACACTTTTTGTTATCACAGCGTTATCATGTCACACTTTTATCACACGTTATTGTGTCACACTTTTTGTTATCACACGTTATTATGTCACACTTTTGTTATCACACGTTATTATGTCACACTTTTATCACACGTTATTATCAACACGTCAGAAAAAGTTGGGGATGGATCCGGATGAAATTTTGTGGACAGTTTCGGTGTGTGACAAGGACGAACTGATTAGATTTGGTGAAGATCCGGATCCGGATCCGACGACTAGAATTTTTAAAAGTGATTCTTCACCATTGAGAGATAGGCAAAAACGATAAATAGCATGATATCTCAAAAAGTTGTGGACGGATTCAGACGAAACTTGGTGGACACGTTGGGTAAATCACAAAGCGAATTCATTCGATTTTGTTGAATATCGAATCCGGATCTGGATACAAGAACTTATTTAATTTTCAAAGTGATTCTTCACCATTGAGATGGAGGGCCAAAAACAATACAGGACTGTATAGCATGCCATTTCAAAAATGTATTGGGCCCGATATGTTCTCATGGCTCAGGCATTACGTGGCAGAGGTGTGCGCTCGACCGAGTGCTCTTCGAGTTATATTCGTGCTACAATGCACATGCTGTTTGAATTTAATTGTCCATATTTAACTTTTTGACCAAAGGCACATGGTAGAGATGGTATGGAAATCAAATGTGCAACAAAGGCATTTGGAGACATCGGGCCAATCACTGTTGACTGCGTCAATAATTCTTCCTTTATTTATTGTTTATTACCTCCACCACCGAAGGTGGCAGGAGGTTATGCTGTCATCCCTGTCTGTCTGTCTGTCTGTTTGTCTGTGAACAGGATATCACATAAAGTTGAAGACATATTCGGATGACATTTGGTGGACAGGTCGAGTGTGTAACAAAGAAGAATTATTCGATTTGGTGTTCGATATCCAGATAGATAGAACACTACAGATAGAATACAAATCAGAGCATGAATCAGAACATGAACCTGCAGTTTAGCAGTACTTTGGCTCTGAATTTGTCAAATTACATGGAATCTCATCCCGAACACCCAGAGGAGCAACGTATTTAAAAAAAAAAAATAATAAAATTCTGTCTGCCTTTCTGGCAGTCAAAAAAAATTGAAAATCATTCCAAATAGGTAACTTCTTGTTTCTGGGGACGTTATAAAGGACACAAACAACAGGCATGAAGAACTAATTTAGCGTCTTTGATGAGGTGGTGTAAAAGACAGTACATCAACGGCGGCAAACTTCTGAAAAGGCTTGTTTGTTTGTTTTCTACAGCCTTTAAAACCTTTATTTTATTTCAATTAAATTATAAAATTGAACACTAGAACACACCTTGTTTGCATTTTCAAAAACCTCCGTTTTGCAGTATTTGGACAAAATATTACACCATTTTATGCCATCTCGACCAATCAAATTTACTGCTCTCAGTGTTGGGGAATATTGAGATTCAGACAAAATTGCGACTTGTAGGAAATATAGATCATGCTCAGAAACGCAAAGCAAGAGTTGAAGAAACCCCGCCCATGTCCTGTTGTTTTTTCTCAAGAAATCCTCTCTCTGCCCTTTTCATGCTGTCATTTACTATAAAGTTATCTTCCATCTGCTTGGAAATCGGCCAACATCACGGCATTACAAAAAACGTGCAAAAATGGATCCCCTTAACTTTAGACCAATTAGCTTACTGGACTTCCAATCATCAGCAAGGTCATGTAATCCATCCTCACAGATGACATGAAATCATTCCTTTTCTCCAACAGCCTCATCTC
>CM068964.1:72818965-72843931 GCA_035128595.1 Eptatretus atami
TGTCTACAATCCTTCCTGCAGAATGAAGAATCAACATATTTAATAATCTCATCACCCACAAAAACTGTCTTCCATACCACATTTCCACCAATTTCTATTGCTGCACCTCCACCACTGCCTGCACCCGCTGCACCTCTGCCACTTGCCTTGCCCGCTGCACCTCCGCCACCACCCGCTGCACCTCCGCCACCACTCGCCCCCGCTGCACCTCACACCGCCCGCGTGCACGTCACCACGCCCCCCGCACCGTCACCACCGCCCGCCCCCGTTGCACCGTACCACCGCCCACCCCCGTTGCACCGTCACCACGCCCGCCCCCGTTGCACCTCACCACCGCCCGCCCCGTGCACCGTCACACCGCCCGCCCCGTTGCACCGTCACCACCGCCCTCCCCCGTTGCACCGTCACCACCGCCCGTCCCCGTTGCACGCACCACCGCCCCCCCGTTGCACAGTCACCACCGGCCCCCCGTTGCACCGTCACCACCGCCCGCCCCCGTTGCACCTCACCACCGCCCGCCACCGTTGCACCGTCACACGCCCGCCCCGTTCACCCACCACCGCCCGCCCCCGTTGCACCGTCACCACCGCCCACCCCCGTTGCACCGTCACCACTCCCCGCCCCCGTTTGCACCATCATCATTGCCCGCCACCGTTGCACCGTCATCATTGCCCCCACCGTTGCACCGTCACCACTGCCCGCCCCCGTTGCACCGTCCCAAATACCCTCCCCCATTGCACCGTCACCACTTCCAATATCCTCAGCAACCTCACTCCACAACAGTAACCAACTATTATGTACAGATTTCTCACATTCTGCTTCTTGCTGCAAATTAATTATCGATGCGTTCCTTCAACCCGGTAATAACCTTCCTCAAGGGACGATCCTCACACTTCCTACAACAATAAGAACCCTCTGCTTCCCCCATTGTTGACGTGGCCCACATTGAGAAACTGTTACATTTTACGTCCTCCTCATCCTTTCTCCTTCACTCTATTTATAACCTTCTTCACCCCCGCACTCCCAAGGCTCCAACTGACAGGCTAAACTTATCACGAGGCCTCGCCCTGCTTCTTTCAATAAACTAACTCAACTACCCGCTAAAACTGTTATGAACACAACACGAAAAGGATAAGTACAGTTCCACAGACCCTGACACAAATGTCGATAACAAAATACGCAAAATGCTTTAGGACTGGAAACTTAGCTTTGGAGGGCTTGGAAGGAGAGCTCACCACCCAGTCGTCCTCGTGTGCCGATCCCTGAACCGGAAGTGACGTTAAGTTTCCTAATAATCAATAAAGTTATGGATAATGGCAATGTATGTTTCATAATAGGGTGCATGTGTATAGATGAAGAGGGTATATATTTAATAATGGCAGTGGGCCATAATAGTAGCATGTTCAGTTATCTATGGTATTTTTTTGTTGTTCAGAAGGAGTGCGTGAGGCAAGACTGTGCTTTTCCGAGTGCCGTTCTTGTAATGTAAAGAGTTAGATCTTGAAATAGCCTCAGTGACTGTTATATGTTTTGCATTTGAAGTTCCAGCTGTGTGGCTGCCGATAAGGAACTGTCTGGAAAAAATACCAACAAAGACTCGGCTGTGGGAGCAATCTGAAAACAGAGTGGGGTGCAAAAGTTCGAGTCAACTTAAATCAATGCCAAGCTTTCTTAGATCACAATTTCAAACAGGAATTTGTCATAATATTGAAAATAAATATCCATATTCTTTAATTTATTATTGTTATTATTGAATGACATTTTGTCTTAACAGAATAAATGAAGGGTGAATACATTTCAGGGAAAGATAAAATTTCTGTGAGCAGTCCAACTATGCTCTGGAGTGCATTGCAACACTGTTGGGAAAAGATTGACTCAAGCATAATCCATTTCCTAATTAAATCAATCCCAAAATTGAGTTGAGGCAGTTCTCAAGGCCAAAGAGGATCACACTGATTATATTGATGATATGTAAAGACAGATTCGATTTTTCCAATTATAATAAGTGTTGTTGTATCCTTAAGAGTTCATGGAAATCCCTTGAAAGTGCTTTTGGTTTCATATTTCATTTATTTATTTTGTTATCACATCTCAATTAATAAATTTCCAACTGGATTCATACTTTTGCACCTGACGGTATATTGACATAAACAGCTTGGATAAATGTAACAACTGTATTGAAGTCAAGGTGGACTACATTGAAAAATAAAAATTTGAGAGATTTCAAACTATTATGAGTGTCTATACCTTTTTGAACATGACGAGTAGGTATCTAACCAGGATTTAAAAAAAAAAATAAAATCTTAACAAGCTGTTAGTTTCATCTTAACAAGCCATCTTGGTTTCAAACGAGAGTGAAGGAAATAGAATATTATTCATTGGTTGTTGACATAAAGTCAAGGCACACAGTGCAAGAAAGGGCATGAAGAGAACATTTAGTTTCATCCTTGACTTTTATTGTATTTGAAGCTCCAGCCAAGAAATTGGATCCATCAATTTGGAATGAAACTCACTGACTTCAGCTGCAGCATATTCCATGCCTACTGTGGTGGAAATAGCTCGATTTCCACTCAGGTTCAGCATACAAAGAAAATTTTTAATACATTATGTATGTGCATACATACGGGAGAAATCTCCGTCAATGAAACTCTCAAATTAATGGCCAATCCACTATATATAAATATAATAATATATATATCATATCAAATATATATATTCAGTATATTCATATATATATATATATATATTCATTATATATTCATGTTATATTCATATATATATTCATATATATTATTTATTTATATATTATCATTATTATATATTCATGTATATTCATATATATAATATAATATATATATAATATAATTCATGTATATTCAATATATATATTCATATATTCACGTATATTCATATATATATATATATAATGTTGCGAATTCGCGCCCGTCGCATGCATCGCACGCGACTCGAACCGCGACCGCCTCGCCCACCGGACGACAATTCAGTCGTGACCCTCCCGGCTAACGCCGGGATCAGTCACGGGTGGCCTTTCGACCTCACCACAATCGTGCCAATCGGCCACCGCGTAGGATAGGTTGTTCGCCAAACTCGACCTACCTAAGTACCCACGCGGATGGTAAACCGGGCGATCGTACCTCGCGCAGGTCGACCTCGGACACGAGCCGCTTGGGCGGGCCGTTCCGTACTATCGGGATAACCGAGCGTGTTATCGTCGACCTCGACGTTCAGATTATTTACGGCGTTTTGCACCCACTACGAACCCTTTACGTGAAGCAGGATGGAGGTTCAATAAAAAAAGACGAAGCGAAACGGGAAACAGTTCACACAATGCACATTTATTTCGCGGCACACGAGAGACACCTATAGCACGTATTTACAGCCACAATTAGCGAATGCACATATATCACATAGAACAAAAGAAATGCACATATAAAAGAAGAGTTAAAACCGACTACACGACACACGGACCACTTATACAGTTCTACCTTACAAGACACGGCGCCACAACACGCATTCACACCTAAGCAAAAAAACCCCTCAAAGGCAAGGGAGTCAGACTGGGCCCGTGGCCTAATGCGCGTGGAACCTGATGAGCGGCCAGTCCACGAGACCGAAGGGTCCTACCCGCGCCCTCGTGGCGAGCCGCAAAATGTCCGCTGCACGGCGGTGCCCAGTTTCTTGGCACCTGCTTGGAGTAAAGTGGAACGGGCCCCCTTGTCGACTCTCTCAGCGCGGGGAAAGGAATTGTTGATGCTCTGGGGAGGAGTATGGCTGGCTTGCTCGAGTCCCGCGACGCGCGAACTCAACGCGACCTCGTCGCCGACCTCCTCGTCCCGGACCCGAGCCTCCAGGTCCTCTCAGCCGATCGCCCTCCGCAGCCGTTCCCCCCGTGACCGTCTGCCCACTTCTGCGCTCGAGCTCCGTCTCCCGACTCTGCCCCACGATACGCACGAGCCGCCTTGGCTCGTCTTTTATCGGCTTCAGGAACCCACCATATGCAAATTCTCGGATCCAAACGACCTCAGGGCGGAGCCACGCTCGCCGATTGACGAGAAAAAGGGCGTGTATCATTCCTGATCCTCAAATTTGCATATGCCGATTCGTCAGGCGCGTCTGGAGGCGGGGCCAAGCCGCCCCGCGCTTCCTGATTGGGTGGATCAGATGTGGGCTGTGTTAGCATTCCTGATCCGAATTCTCCTCCGAAAAACCGCCATCTGCACTCGCGGCTCGCGTGTATCGCTGAAACAGCCGACGCTCGGTGCCCACAGGTGGTGCGGGAATGGCGTAGGAGAAGGTGGTGGAGGGTTTTCCGGTGTCCGATGGCCATGGAGCTGCTTGGAATGCGGTGATGTGAGGTTTGCGTAGCGAGTGTGAAGTAGGTTGTGGCTGCTGGCGTTGTTGTTGTTGTAGTGGTTGGTTCAAAACAAAGGTAGAACAGAAAAAAGCGCTAACTCAAAGGATCGCAGCCCGAATGAATCACATTAATTCCCTCTATACAACGGGTTGGGCCAACTACACATGTACTTAAGAAAATATCTCACCTACGGGACCTTTATGTTAATGCGAATTTCACAGCCGTAACACTACCCCCTCCCCTTTTTACAGACTGTCTCCGAGTCGTCAAATTATCGTGTGCCATCATGTGTAGTTCTCCCCTAGTACGTTTTACCTACGGATCCCTGAGTGGCGACATTCATGGTATTCGTGTCCCCAAAATAAATAACCTGAGGGCTGAGTAACTAACTAAACAAACTCACTCACACGGACGCTTAAATAAAATTGCCGGCGCTAGACAGACATGCGGGGCGCACTCATATTTACAGTACAATACAGCTTAACACCTTAACTTACAAATTTACACTAAACCATGGCCAGGATCAATGGACTCTGCAGGAAAAAGGTAAGAGTCAAAGAAAACCGGTGCACGGGCCCCACTGCAGGCCCGTGTTGCAGCTGCCAACGGACAGTTCCTGCAGCTTGCAAACTGTTGCTTGCGGATCCTGGCGCGCATGAAAGAACAGGGGTGGCAAAACAAAATTGAACGGGGCTGGTGAACAGGGGCAGTGGGCATGACATGGCAAATAAAGAGCAACATAGCCTGCAGGAAAGGCCGTTGCAGGCAAACACAGCCGGCAACGAAGTGGCCGGCACAGGCCTTGCAGAAAAACACAGCAGACGATCCGGCCGCACAGGCCTTGCAGAAAAACACAGCAGACCATCCGGCCGCACAGGCCTTGCAGTAACAGCCAGCCGATGAAGTTGGCCAGCTTTGCCTTCAGTGAGGTGGTGGAGGAGTGCGGGTGGTGCTGGCCACTCGGAAGGCGCTCGGACCTACCTACCTGTCTTCCTCCCACCTATCGCCTTTGCCTGTCACTGTCCATACCCACTCCCTTTATTTGTAAAACCAATTTAGCCCAAATAAATTTTTTTGTTGTTTTTATTTTCATCCCTTCCCAACTATAAATCGTCCCCTAACCCCTATCGTCCTTGTTCGGCTAACCTATCGTCCCCTACCTACTCCAACCCCTACGTTCCTTCCCGGAGGGAATAAGGGAGAGCTAGCGTCATGTGTCGAGGCCCAACTCGAGCCTCAGGATGGCCTCCCAGATCTCAGCGATCTAACCCCAAGTGGTCCAGCGGCCCACAACGAGAGCGAAGGGATGGATGTGCGGAGGGGTACACTTCCTATCTACCCTAACCGTTAACCTTTAAACTACCCCGGGCTTTCAAAAAGCACCTCTCGCTTACACTATTGTTCTAACAAACCCAGATTCCCGTCGCCTGTGTTGGTGTCCACACAAATTTCGGGCCTCGCCCCCCCAATTTCCCTCGTGCCTTGCACCCTCGGTCGCGGTCGTGCTGGGACGCGTGGCTCCCTTGCAGGCACGACCCTCTGCCATTCCCCAACGATGCACCCCCGGGCACTACACTGCCTCCGAGCCTACCAGCTCCCTAAACACCGGGGAGTGCCCCCATGGCAACTCCCCTGACACGCACACGTGGCAGGCTGGCCCCGGCCCTTTCCGAGGGTCACCCGTGCCCACGACACTGCCCACGCGGCTAACGGCGCTCCAGGCCCCCGCACCAAGCGGGCGCACCCGTGCCCACTACGCTAACCCGGCCCCCATGGGCCCTTGCCTACCCGGCCGACTAGCCGTGCCCGGGGTACCCACTCAGCGATACTCACCGTTCGCAGCCACGCTCCCAGCCCGTCAACAGGGCTCCTGCACCCCTCCAAATGGTTCGAGCCTACCTCCCACCAACAGCAAAACGACCTCCATTTTTCAATTTGTCTAACCCAGCTAACTCACTCTACACTGACCCCAGGGTCCTGGGCGGGAGTCACTCCTCCCCCAATTACTCATCGCACCATGCATTCCCATTCGCTCCATTCACACAGACCCGCTGGCCTCACTCACTCAACACGTTTCCACACAACTCACACATCGCTGAACTCTGCCATCCTGCTATCTACATCCCCTAACTACCTCGTGCTCCCACGTCGTCCCTTACACTACAGCACATTCCATTTAACCTACGTAGCTAAGCTACGTCCCCGCTACACATCCAAAGTCTGTCACCGTCTCCAATCTTATTTCCATCTCCCATCCAAATCTGACTACAATCCCCTACCTAATCCATTCCACGGACTCCATGAGGACTTACCCCTGCCCATGAAGTCGGTCTAACTAACACTAACCCTTCCCCTAACTAGTTCCATCCTGTGCCCGGGTTAGGGGTCTTCACCCCTTACCGGGGATCATGTCCACCGAAAGCGAGGCTTGCTATTGTTAATTTTGTATTTCCAATTATGCGCAGCACCAGCGCGGCAACTCACAGCCTGCGCTCTTGCACCTTGCCCGTGACGTCATGCAGCTGCACGCTGACTCGTCCCTCTTGGCACGGTACCATCCGGCAGGGATTCACCTCCTGCCGGATTCCAACCCCACGTGCAGCCATGACGTCACCCTGCGCACCCCAAAAAAACCTCGCACTCCGAGGGGCTCCCCACGCGAACACATGTGCTCTTGCCCGTTGGACCTAACACACGCTCGCGTGGAGAACCCATCCCGTCCAATCCGTTCTCCTGCCTAAACTTTGTCCGTCCGCGGATCGGCAAATCCACCGCTGGCGTTTCCGGACCGGCTTCACTCCCGCAAGCGAGCACGTGGGTCTCGTGCGTTGCACAGCACGGACCGCGCGCTCGCTGCTGGTGAACCCGGCGCGGTTCCCACAACAGCTACGGCCGCTACCGCGCTTCCGTCTCTCTGTCGCCGTCTCCGTCGCCATTCGACCCTCCACGCACACCTGCGTGTTACGACGCACAGACTCACTCCAACACACTCCATTCACACCGGGAGACGCGGCTGCATGCTCCCGCATGCCGACCGACATCTCCCTCACACACCGCGACCTAACACACACTGTCTCCCTCACATAGCGCATTCTCACACACAGTGCTTCGCCACGCGTGCCGTTCTGGCGCACACGCCGCTCCACCCACCCGTGGTCTTTCACCCGCACCCGTGGCTCCCTCCACACACGTGTCCTCATCCACTGCGGTGCCCCTTTCACACACGCACGCTGGGAAGCACGCACTCGGCACACATCGCACCCACCACCATCACACACGGGGTCGCTTCCACCACCGGGACAACCTCACACCTTGCGTGCCGCAAAGCACGCATGTCCGCACACTCGCAACACACACACCCTGCACAACCACACTGGGATTCGTGTCCCCACAAGGGTTCCCGGGGCTCTATACCCCCCAAGCTGCACGTGCACCTATCCACAGCACTCGTCCCTTCAACTCCGCTTGCGCACCGAACCCACCTGGTCGTGATTCGCCTCAAGGGGCATACTCCCTCCCCTCGTTCCTGGAGGCAGCATCCAGCTGCTCACACCGGGTCCCTACCCAGTCCGCGAGCTACCCCATTATCCTCCACTACTTCGTGGTGTGTGTTCTGTTCCTTTAACCCCGTCATTATCATGCAGTCTCTCCTCTATTTTCTCTTTCTTCCGCATCTCTATACATTTGTTAGTTTCTGTTTCTTTCTGGAGTTTCCATCTCTCTGGACTTCAATTTCATTCTCTCCTTCAGTTCATTAATTTCAAACTCGTATAGTTTTTGTTTTCTCTCCCACTCTTCCTCATGCTCCTCATTTCCAATCTCATCGTTTCTCTCAATTGCTCATTTCCTTCCTGTGTTTCATTCGCTGTTCTCTCATTACCCTCCTTGCTTCCTCTCCTGTCCTTCCTTCTCCAGTTTCATGGTTTGCTTCATTTGTTAATCTCTTTCTTGTGTTTCATTTGCTGCTGTCTCATACTCTTCCTTGTTTCTTCTCGTGTCTTCCTTCTGCAGTTTATGGTTTCTTCATGTGGTTAATTTCCCTTTTGTGTTTCATTCGCTGTTCTTTGTCTACCTCTTCGCACTCCAGCCTTGCCTTTTCTTTCAATTGGTCAACCTCGGCTTCATGTTCTTTTTGTTTTCTATCCCATTGTTCCTCTCGTTCTTCCCTCTCCAATCTCGTTGTGTCCTTCAATCTCCTGATTTCTCCTTCCTGCTTCTTAACTTCTCCTCGTATTCCAGCCTATTTTTTTCCTTTTGTCGTTCAGTTTCAAATTCATCACTCTTTCAGTTTTTTATTCCACTGTCTTTCTTGTTCCTCGTTCTGTAATCTCGTCATTTCTTTCAACTGACAGATTTCTTTTCCCTGTCTCATTCTTGTTCTTCCAGTACTCTTTCTTGTTCCTCATTCTGCAATCTCGTGGTTTCTTCCATTGATCGATTTCCTTCTTCTGTCTCATTCGTTCTTCCATCATTACTCTTTCTTGCATCTCATTCTTTAATCTGGCCTTCGCTTCACGCTGTTGGATCTGTACAGCGTGGTTCCTTAACGTTTCATTCTCCGTCTCGTTCTTTCCTCTCTCACCATCCTCAACTCGTTTGTAATTCCGTCTCTTCGTTCTGGTGTTCTGAACTCAGTTTTCTTCTCTAATTCTTTTCTCATCTCCCCACACTCCGACTTGCTTTTTGGCTTCTAACTGTTCTTCCATCTGCCCTTGTGTTTGTCTATCAGTCTTCCATTCCTCTGTCTCCGTTTTACCTCCGTCCCCGCTTATCAACTCTCTTCGTCATGTCTTGAAGTCTTTCTCACACTCCACTATTTTTATTTCCTCGTGCACGACTCCTCACCCCAATTAATTTTTCCCTCTCGGTTACCGTCACTTTTTCCGTCACCTCCACACTTCTCGCCCAACACGTCTCCGAATTATTTTTCTCACCTGCCTTCACCGCGGGCTGACAACCGTTGCACCCCTCCCAGCTCGTTCGCTCCCACACGTGGCGTCGCCATTACGCACTTCGCTGTTGTTCCTTCATGCCGCCTGCAGGCTCCGGCCATTTGCTGCGTTTCACCCCGCATTTCTTTTATTTCTCTCTCATTTCGTTTTGTTTGTTTCCATTTTGAGTGCGTTTCCATCCATTTTTTCGTTCAATCGTTCTTATTCATTCCTTCCATTTTGAGTGCGTTTCCATCCATTTTTTCGTTCATTCCATTGTGTTTGTTTCCATCTGCTTGTTTACTCCTTTCATTTCGTTTTTCATTCGTTCTCATTTCGAGTGCATCCGCCTTCATTTGTGCCAGCATGGCGAATACTGGGCCATGTCGGGTGCACTCGGCTGAGCCGATTCGGCCAGGATCGGGGGGTTTTGGTGGAGAGGGGAGGGAGGTGTTATACACCGCGGCCGCCGCCACACCATTTCGGGCCCTGGGTTCAGTTGGGGGGAACTGTTCCTGCACACCAATGTCCTGCATGGGGATTCCATCCTGAGCCATGGATTCTAAACATACTACATCCATCTCTATTACCCCGGCTCCCGCTCGCCTTGAGACGCCATCTTACCCACGTAAGGGGTTAAATTTAGAATCGCTCGTAATTTAGAGGAATCGGGGTCGCTCTTCTCACCCCTGAACCGATTCCCTGTGAATTTAGCTTGGAGATGGGAGGGATTTGAATCACACATCCTGTACACCAGTGTTGCGAATTCGCGCCCGTCGGCGTGCGATCGGCCACGCGACTCGAACCCGACCGCCTCGCCCACCGGACGACAATTCAGTCGTGACCCTCCCGGCTAACGCCGGGATCCAGTCACGGGTGGGCCTTTCGACCTCACCACAATCGTGCCAATCGGCCACCCGCGTAGGATAGGGTTGTTCGCCAAACTCGACCTACCTAAGTACCCACCGGATGGTAAACGGGCGATCGTACCTCGCCGCAGGTCGACTCCGGACCCGAGCCGCTTGGGCGGGCCGTTCCGTACTATCGGGATAACCGAGCGGTTATCGTCGACCTCGACGGTTCAGATTATTTACCGCGTTTTGCACCCACTACGAACCCTTATCGTGAAGCAGGATGGAGGTTCAATTAAAGAAAGACGAAGCGAAACGGGAAAACAGTTCACACAATGCACATTTATTTCGTGGCACACGGAGCACACCTATAGCACGTATTTACAGCCACAATTAGCGAATGCACATATAATCACATAGAACAAAAGAAATGCACAATAAAAAGAAGGAGTTAAACCGACTACACGACACACGGACCACTTATACAGTTTCTACCTACAAGACACGGCGCCACAACACGCATTCACACCTAAGCAAAAAAAGACCCCCTCAAAGGCAAGGGAGTCAGACTGGGCCCGTGGGCCTAATGCGCGTGGAACCTGGATGAGCGGCCAGGTCCACGAGACCGAAGGGTCCTACCCGCGCCCTCGTGGCGAGCCGCAAAATGTCGCTGCACGGCGGTGCCCCAGTTCTTTGGCACCTGCTTGGAGTAAAGTGGAACGGGCCCCTTGTCGCACTCTCTCAGCGCGGGGAAAGGGGAATTGTTGATGCTCTGGGGAGGAGTATGGCTGGCTTGCTCGAGTCCCGCGACGCGCGACTCAACGCGACCTCGTCGCCGACCTCCTCGTCCCGGACCCGAGCCTCCAAGTCCTCCTCACGCATCGCCCTCCGCAGCCGTTCGCCCCCGTAGCCGTCTGCCCCACTTCTGCTTCGAGCTCCGTCTCCCGACTCTGCCCCACCATACTGCCACGGCCGCCTTGCGCTCGTCTTTTTATCGGCTTCAGGAACCCACCATATGCAAATTCTCGGATCCAAACGACCTCAGGGGCGGAGCCACGCTCGCCGATTGGACGGAGAAAAAGGGGCGTGTATCATTCCTGATCCTCAAAATTTGCATATGCCGATTTTCGTCAGGCGCGTCTGGAGGCGGGCCAAGCCGCCCCGCGCTTCCGATTGGGTGGATCAGATGTGGGCGGTGTGAGTCCTGATCGCAATTCTCCTCCGAAAAACCGCCATCCGCACTCGCGGCTGCGTGTATCGCTGAAGACAGCCCGACGCTCGTGGCCCACAGGTGGTGCGGGAATGCCGTAGAGAGAGAAGGTGTGAGGGTTTCTTCGGCGGTGTCGATGGCCATGGAGCTGCTTGGAATGGCGGTGATGTGAGGTTTGGGTAGCGAGTGGTGAAGGTAGGTTTGGTGCTGGTCGTTGTTGTTGTTGTAGTGGTTGGTTCAAAACAAGGTACAGAAGAATACAACTCAAAGGATCGCAGCCCGAATGAATCACATTAATTCCCTCTATACAACGGGTTTGGGCTAACTACACATGTACTTAAGAATATATCTCACCTACGGGACCTTTATATGTGTAATGCGAATTTCCACAGCCGTAACAATATATATTCATGTACTGTATATTCAAATATATATATATATAATATATCATGTATGTTCATGTATATTCAAATATATATTATATTATCTTTCTCTTCTTCTTCTTTCTTCTTTCGGCTGCTCCCGTTAGGGTCGCCACAGCGGATCAACCGTCTCCATTTCGCTCTATCCTCCACATCTTCCTTGACACTGCAACCACCCGCATGTCACCCTCACAGCATCCATGAACCTCTTCTTTTGCCTTCCTCTTCTCCTCCTGCCTGGCGGCTCCATCTTCAGCATCTTCTCCCGATATTCTGCCTTCCCTCCTGTGCACATGTCCAAACCATCTCAATCTCGCCTCTCTCACTTTGTCTCCAAACCGTCCTACCTGCGCTGTCCCTCTAATATATCATTCCTTATCCTGTCCACCTCGTCACTCCCAACGAGATCGCAGCATCTTTAACTCGCACCTCCAGCTCCGCTTCCTGTCTTTTTGTTAGTGCCACCGCCTCCAAACATACAACATAGCTGGTCTCACTACCGTCTTATATACTTCCCCTTAACTCTTGCAGCTACCCTTCTGTCACAAATCACTCCTGCAACTCTTCTCACCACTCCATCCTGCCTGCACTCTCTTTTCACTTCTCTCCACACTCTCCGTACTTGGACAGTTGATCCCAAGTATTTAAACCCATCCACCTTCCCTTCGGTATGGCATATATATATAATATATAATATATATATATATATATATAATATATATATATTATATATATATATGTGAACAGGGATGAGTGGGGGAAACGATTGAACAAGCAGGATAAAGAGAAAAGCCTTCATCTGGAAGTAGTAACTTTTCTCAAAGCTTTAGTCAAATAACTGCTTTCTGACACTGAAAGGAGTGGAACAGAGTCTAAATAATGGTGGTTCCGGTAGGCAAGGCCCAAGTACAGCAATCAGAAAAGAGCACAAACAGCCCCTCAAGGTCCGACAGAGTTTGGAGGTACAGACAGTTACACAGATCAAGGGAGTGAATCATTACATCGCACATTCTCAGCGTTGATGAAGAACAACATTGCATTCTGACTTTCTGATTGGCGCAGCTCACAGGACCTCGGCAGCTTTTACAATGCCTCTACACAAAAGCCATGCGTTATATTCATTAAATTGGTTAACTAAAGAAATATCTAAAGTTATGTATAATCATGTACTAATTGATATACTTAAGTCTTCCTGGAACTTGTGCAACATTTCCAAGTTGTTCCATAGTTTTAATCAAAATGACAAATCAATATCGCAAATCGATATCAACAGAGGGCAGATGAATGTTTTACAGAAAGAAAATGTAACAGAACACATGGATAATGATGTTTTCAATGGAATCCTTTGTAATTGTAATTGGTGTGAAT
Source organism: Eptatretus atami (assembly GCA_035128595.1). NCBI lineage: Eukaryota > Metazoa > Chordata > Myxini > Myxiniformes > Myxinidae > Eptatretus > Eptatretus atami. The sequence continues at coordinate 72,832,123 of CM068964.1, forward strand.
GAATGTCTTTATTCATTCACACCAATTACAAATGCTTCGAGAGGAAATCAACTTCGACACTACAAATCTGCTTATTATTGGCAAGCTCCTTCTCAACCTTATTTCTTGTTCATTGTTCTTTGTAGTTTCTTCCTCATCTGCCATTTTCTGGTTAATCTTTCATAATCTTAAAACTCAATTCCTGATGTTCATTCCTTCCTCATCAATCTGGTATGTCTCCTCCAGGCTCTGGGAAGGGATCATCCAGATGTGGCTAAACAGCTGAACAACCTGGCCTTGCTCTGCCAGAACCAAGGAAAGTATGAGGAAGTGGAGAAGTATTACCAACGTGCACTTCATATCTATCAAGCCAGACTGGGTCCTGATGACCCAAACGTTGCCAAAACTAAAAACAATCTGGTAACTTCATACTAAACATGGCTGTTTAGTGTTTCTGTAATTTTGACATTGAGCATGACAGTTTCTGCCTAGTTACCCCAAGTGCGCAAAGCGAAAAGTGCGGTTAAGCAATCAGTCGTGTACGTATGCTCGTATGTACATACGTATGTGTCTGCATTTTGTTGAGTGTACATCGAAAACCGTTCAACAGAGGACATTGAAACTTTACCACATGTTACACGACCAATTGATATCACACATATTGAGTGTACATAGAAAACCGTTCAACGGAGGCAGGAATAAGTAATTTACTTTTACGAGACAAAGATTAAGTTACCACACGAGATTCAACCTCCAATCTTGCATTATGACCATTTTAATATGCAAAGATTTTGAAAATAAACATTATCTTCCGTGACCTAATGTGACCTAGCATTACCCTAAAAGGCGTTGTGCTTTACAGGCATCATGCTATCTCAAGCAAGGAAAACACAAGTCTGCAGAAGTCTTATACAAGGACATTCTAACTTTGGCTCATGAAAGGGAGTTTGGTGCCATAACAGGTGAGTCATCTCTATTTATTCTGATTTCATCACTTTTTTCTCTAATATACTCTCCACCATAAAGGACCGAACATATATAATTAATAATGTAATTGCTGAAGGACTGTTCCAGGGTTCATTCCAAGTGCCTTTTTGGCACGAGGGATGTGGAGAACACTTGGTTGAAAATTTCCACATAACATAAATGCCTCATGCAGTACTGCAATCGGTCAGCACGTGCAACTCATAGCACCCTTATGTTTTTAGAGGTGACACGAGGGATTCTGAGAAAATTTGAAACAGACTTTCTGAGACACCAGTGTGTAAATAATCCAAAAAAACATACCGATTACATTCTTTAACAATCCAATAATACAATGCCATTTCTGTCAGAAAATGAGGGGCACAACATCATTGGACACCTTGAAGCAGGGTCTTCCATTACCCATGTTGCAAAGGTGTTTAATGTGAGGAGAGGAACTGTTTATGACCTTAGAAGATGTTATGAAGCCACTGGGTCAATGAGATATGCCAAGAAATGCACGTCCCAGGATAATGAGTCCCACTCAGGACCGATACATCCACAAGATCCATCAAAATGCTCAGAGAAATAGTTTTCAAAATGCCCAGAGTAATGTAAACACACACCCTAAACCTCGATGCAGTGACTGCTGCTGGAGATGGACATTCTTGGTGTGGAGATTGTTACTTGATCCTCATTGAATGCCAATGTGAAAACATTTGCCACAACGCGGCAATATGTGATGAGGTCACAATGAAATGGACATGCAATTATTCAACACTTATCTCCATCAGATGTTTGCTCCTCATCTGTGTCCCATGATGTCACATACTGTTAATAAATCACATCAACAACAATCACGTGTTCGGTCTTTATGGCAGAGAGGATATAAATTATTCTAATTTTGTTTTAATTTGTTTACCTTATATTTTATAATGACCGTTGTATTCTGTTTTGATCAGCAGTCAGTAATGGTGAATGTATTATTCTTTTCTAGTTGTTGGTGACCACAGACTTGCCTTGTGTATTTTGGTGGCACTTTCTTTTGGCTTAATTATGAAAACTACAACAAATGGTTCTTTTTGCCACACTGTTTCATTGTATTCAATGAGAATGGTGTTTACCTCCGCCACCGAAGGTGGACAGAGGTTATGTATGTACCGCTGTTTGTCTCTCTGTCAGCAGGATATCTCAAAACGTTGTGGATGGATTCGGACGAAACTTGGTGGACAGGTTGGGTGTATGACAAGGAGGAATTGATTCGATTTTGCTGAAGATCCAGATCTGGAACCGGCATATACAAGAATGTTTTAAAGTGATTCTTCACCATTGAGAGATACGACCAAAAACGATATATAGTATGATATCTCAAATAGTTGTGGATGAGTTATGACAAAACTAGGTGGATGAGTTGGTCGATGACAAAAACAAGCTGATTAGATTTTGGTTCAGGTCCGAATCCAGATCCAGCCTATGAGTGGGAAACAAAATGTAAACTGTTCAGCCTGGTGGAGGTATGCACTCTCCCGAGGGCCGTTCCAGTTTTAAACGAGAAGGGCACTCAGTAGAGCGCATACCTGGGCCACACAATGCCTGATCCAGGATAACATATCGCGTCCAATACATTTTTGAAATATCATGCTATATATCATATCTCATCTCCGAATGGTGAAGAATCACTTTAAAATTAAATAATTCTCGTTTCCGGATCGGGATTGGGATCTTCACCAAAATCGAATCGATTATTCCTTGTCACACACCCAACAAATCCACCAAGTTTCATCCGAATCCGTCGACAACTTTTTCAGATATCCTGCACACAAACAGACAGACAGAAAGGGGTAAAAACAGAACCTCCTTCTCCTTCGGTGGTGGAGGTAAACATATGCCTGTTGACTTTTCCAAAAAATAGACATTATCTCTCCTTCTTTCTAGGAGAGAATAAACCAATATGGATGCTTGCTGAGGAGAGAGAAGAGCAAGGAAAGGTACAGCGGATCGGTGCAATATAGGAGATGAATCGTGCACTCTTTGATAAAAGCATCAAACTTGGGACACATAATCGGTCGGCCATTACAAATAAAATTAGATAGAGTGTCATCCCAGTTTTTGCCGAGGATGGCTATGGCGGCCATCTTTCAAAATGGCTACCGCCTAACACGAAAATAGCATATAACTCAGCAACCAAGAGGCCGAGGATCCTAACTCTGGTGTCTATACACAGGTTTTTGGGGTCATGGAATTCAAAGAAAGCAATGCCGAGTATCTGTAGCCACTTATTTTACCACTTTTTAAAGATAAATACCCTTTTATAGGTTATGGAGACAAGTTTGAAGGTCTTCATATTGCTTTTTTTTTACATCTATATGATGCCATAAATTTAAGTACTAAACTACTACACCGCTAAAATACAATACTATAGTACTACAATAACATCAGTCAAAACAATGCCAAGTGTGGATAACTAGGAGTTTTAATTAAGACTTGTAATTGTACATACCGAAGTGCCGTGAGACAGATAAGCTCACAGTCAAACATGACATGAACTAATAATGACAAGAACCACCACATTCACACAAAGCTGTGCATGGCAGAGTTGCCTGTGTGCATTTGCAGTTTGTTCGACAGCCTTTGGTACAACGGAATCTTTTATAAGTTTCAGTTGAGATTTCAAGCACATGGTCATGTGACACAGAAAGGCCAAGATCAAACAACTTATCAACTGGTCCTCGTTTCCGTGTTTTGCTGTGCAGGACACCTAATACGTATACTGGAAGAGGGGGCTGACGGCCTTTATCGTGTCCTATTACTTGAACTTGTTTCCTACTGTGAGCCAGACTGTTAAAGACTACCAGCTGACAAATGCTCATCAAAGCTTGAGTCTGAGTTTCAAGTGTCTGTTCAGAAATATTTGGCCCGCACAGCAGCATGGCCATAAGAGTCCTCAAAGACTGTGGGACAGATTCTGCTTGACAGTTTTCAGAAAAAAAGTTTTGTCAAATTGAGCTGATGTTTCCATCATTTATTTGCGTGCAATCTTTGCAGCTCGGGGTAAACATGAAAGCATCGTCCTCCGCATCACTTGCATAAGCCTTCCGTAGGGCATTTCCAACATCCTCATTGCATATCAAGAGAACCTCGTGACCCTCCTCGAAGGCCTTTAGCTCAGGAAAAGAAGCTACGATACGCTCTTTTAGTCTTGTAGAATGTACAGATGGTGATGTTATGCCAAGTTGTGTAAGCCGTTCTCTATACAGGTGAACGAGGTCCGTAATCTTGAACATAGGGGCAGTGTTTTGCTCTTCACTGTCCACAAGGGTGTCTTCGAGGAAAGCAATAAGCTCTACAAATGCTCGTGCACGATGGCCTTGTATCATTTGACCTTCATTGTCTCCATCTTCTTGGAAAGTTTCTGCTTTTCTTGTCGCATTGTGAAGGCCAACCAAGCAATTGGTGTGATATTTTCCTTCACTTGCAACAAGGTCACCTGATGACACGTTTGCTAAGAGTTTCACATCTAGGAGATTGGTTGCACACCTATTGACTCTTTCACCCAACTGTTTAGTCATTGCGTCATGCAATGGTTCGGACTGACTTGCAGGTTTTTCACAGAATAAACACACAGGACTTTCTGCGGTGCTACGTCAGGATGTCGTCCACTGCTTGCTTGCTTTTCGCAGCGCTTCATACTTGACCCCTCATCCAAACATTTCCTTTTGACAGCTCGTTCGAGCCTCGTTTTGCTGTACCTGAGTTTACATATTGAGTGAAATTTTCTGTGTTCTGCCGCAATGTTGCTTCCACACCACTATCGTTATCAGACCTTGTGAGGAAAACAGTGTTGATCAAGCGACCAGAAGAGTGGAGGCAATTAGATCATCCGCAAGGCTTGTGTAACCTGCCCCAATGTCAGTGTGCTTTGAATTGGCTGGGCAACAGAGCTTTTCATCGGTGTTCTCCTGACAAATGAAACATTTCAACCCGTCAGCTTGTATGATGACAGGAGCAGGCTGCGTCCTTGGGTCAACAAGCTTTACTGTCGATGCCATCATATTACCTGGAAAGAAGGTAAACGTGAGTTTGCTCATTTTTACAAATTTATGGCATCATTATAATATGGGGAAAGCACGATGCAAAGACGGCCTCTGACCGCATTCAGGGATATATTTGATATCCATATTACAATTGTGGCAGGTACTAAAGTAGTACATGCAGTGGTCTGAAGAAATAGAATAGAACAAGAAATATAAAAGAGCAAGATCAGCAGCTTGAAAAATGATGAATGACTTAGAACCAAACACAGACTATGATGACTCGGTGCTCACTTATGAAAGATATGCAAACTATGGGACTGGTTTACATTTCGAGTTGACTTAAGATAAATGGTGTTCCCAATGATATGAACATATTCAAGCAAACGTCGTCTCAAATTCCCTCTAGCGATGAATAAACTAAATCTCATCACTAGGAACACACAACAGGGATCACAGTTCTAACCCATCACTTAAGCAAACACTTCACAACACATGGCTGACTAAGCATACTTTCCATTAACAAGGATCCATCCATCCATCAGGACCACACTCTGTGCAGAGCATTGGTACTGCCTAAACAGTCTCCTTGGCTATTGGGCACAATCCTGGACAGGTCGCCACTCCGACAGTATACCAGCAAGCTGCTACTCATTTTGCCAACCTCGGAAGGATGGCAGGCTGAGTCAACCCCCTGGTGAAGTAATTCAGCGGGAAACGAGGCTTGAACTCAGGACCCTTGGATCCCAAGCTGCCACCCTAACGAACCACTGAGCCAACACCAGGCTACATAACCTATAAAAGGGTATTTATCTTTAAAAAGTGGTACAATAAGTGGCTACACATACTCAACATTGCCTTCTTTGAATTCCATGACCCCAAAAACGTATACAGTATATAGACACCAGAATTAGGATCCTCGGCCTCTTGGTTGCCAAGTTATATGCTATTTTAGTGTTCGGCGGTGGCCATTTCGAAAGATGGCCGCCATACCCGTCATCGGTAAAACCTGGGATGGCACTCTATCTAATTTTATTTGTGATGGCCGACTGATTGTGTGTACCAAGTTTGATGCTTTTATCAAAAAGTGTACGATTCGTCCCATTATCCGCCGGTCTATAAGAGTAGTGGTTCACTGAATGTCTCATTTCATTCCCGAAAATCTGAAGCCGAATTGCTCTCGAACATGCGTGTTCTTCCACAGAGCCACGGCTGGAGCCGGATTCAGACAGGGGCTTACAACAAATGCATCTTCAACAGGTAATAAAACAAAGACGTCGGGCTTGTGTGAGCTCATCTGATCTTTTCTGATGTCTTGATATTCATTCTCAGTGATGTCAACGAGATGCTCATATCACATACGATGGAATGTTGGGTTTCTGTGAAATATCCTGTTCGTCCGCATTGGCAGTCAAAACAGACAATGGATTTTATCAACGATAAATAAATATATAAATAAAAAGGATATTTACCGCCATGGAAAAAGAGGTGACGATGTTTCAATTGTTCGCACGTTGTCAAAGCAACGCAGCACATGGCTGTGAGTTGGCATCGGTTATTGCAGGGGCATGGAAGTGCTGCTGATGCACATTGTCCCTTGTAGTGCCGAGCAGGAATTTGTAATTTGCTCATGGTGCCGGCGATAGCTCGCCTCGCCTACTCTTCCCGAAGGACACTATTGGATCTTTAACATTCACAAACTAATTCTAGCAGACGGTATGCCCGTTTAAAGTCTTTCCAATGGACAAGACACATATTGATGAATCGTCCTGCATGCGAAAAACACCAAGGTGACAGTGTACACCTGGGCAGAGATTCAAACCCAAGTCTTTACTCATTTCAAGACCTCATTTTTGACATTTTGTATACAATAGTAGCGAATGGCTCAAAAGATCTCCATCAATGATTTTTTTCTTTCTTTCTCATCTCCACTGGTGTTGGATAATTGTTTACTCAATGATGAAGCATGAATAGCACATTGAAATACCTCTTAAAATATACTTTTTCCTTTTCTTGAATCCTTCCCAGTGCAACCTTGACTACAACCTTGCGGAACTTGGGAGCACTATATCGCCGTCAAGGAAAACTCGAGGCCGCTGAGCTGCTTGATGAGTGTGCCATGTGGGCACGCAAACAGGTGCATCGCCTAACCGAAAACGTTTGAAACGACAACTCTGCTCAGTTACATTCTAGTCATCCAGTGCACAACGAAAATCACATTATGACTACTCCACACCTGAATGTATTACTATATCTCCCACAATTACAATTCCTACCTTTCATCATCAAGTGACATGTTTTACTCCTCATCAATTTGCAGCACGATCCCAATTCCAGACAAAGCTGTGGGAACACTGGAGATTTCTTTCTGGATTAATTGTGCTGCCTCAATTGGCTGTTTCTAATGAATTTTCAATCTGTCACTCTCACCGCCTGTTGCTACCATGAATCCACATACAAGTAGTGTGAAAATCTGTATTATGATTGACCTTTACTTAACCCCTACCAAAGAGGCTCCTGGCTCAATCACGAGCTCATTCTGAGATTAACTGAAAACACACGCCGCAATTACTTATACTAGCGGATATAGTCATCGAGGATGGGCAATGGGATTGATGGAATGGCATTTGATAGGATGGGAGGGTGATGGAAGAACAACGAGAATCCATGACCTCATCCACCAGAGCAAACGCTTTGAGAATAGTTTGCTTTTGACTGGGACGAACTGAATGAAAGTTTGATGTAAGTTTACAGGTCGTAAGCAGAATTGTAAGGCATTATTAAGTATCCGTACAAAACAATGAGAGAGGAAATAGCAATTGTGACAGACATCGTCGTATTTATAAAGGGATCATTTATAAATACATTAGTGGATCATTACTAATACATTACATTAGTACAAATACATTACTACTACAAATACAAATATTACTAATAATACTAATACAAATTACTAATACAAATAATACTAATACAAATAATACTAATACATTACTAATACAAATACATTACATTAGTGGATCATTACTAAGTGCGAGACAAATTTGCAATGTTCCTGGTATGTAAAAAAAATCTACTTTTAAAATAATCTTGTAATTTAATTTGTGAGGGCAAAGATGTATGAGGATGATGATGTGAAGAGCACGTATCAAAACTTCTCAAACATAAAATAACATGGTTAGAGTGCATCAGTGAGAGGAAAGAGTACACTGTGGTGTTTGTGGTAGTTTAAAAAAAATAAAAAAAGCATCTAAGACCAAGAGAATGTCTGAAAATATCAGTGGAAGGCGAATACCATGGAATTTGACATCAGTTACACAATCGGAAAATGTATTTTAGATTAATATTCTCGATAAACACTGAGAAGGTGATCAAAGAATCATACCATAAATTTTACATTCCATATCATTCGTACTTATGAGGATAATCACAACAAGGCCGCAAGCCACGGATAACTCCGTGACTCGACATTGCTGAGCAACTACGGATGCCCTCTGATGAGGCTAAGCCTGGCAGGGTTCCCGCTCCAAGTCTCGCGTTACCTTACCAGTGACCGAGCCCCACCCAGATGGGGAACCGTGCTTTACACTTCATCGTTGCTCCCAACTGCATTCAATAATGACTCTGGGTTGTGCGGGGTGTAGCGAGAGATAATATTTCTACATGGCAGGTGGTACTTATCGCTCCCGGGACCGTGCAGTAAGGTGCTAGGTTGGCTAAACGAATGGAGTGAATTGCAGTGCTAACATGGCTCTGAATGTGATGGTGGTATTGGTGTGGTTGTGTTGTCGGTGTGGTTTGCACTGTGGGAACATGCAGGGAGGGATAAGATGAGAAAGAGGATTTCAAGGGAATGAGGACAGAGGTGGGGGGTATTGGAATGGATTAAATTAAAAGATGGGTTTACAGGGTTGGAGAGGTCTGAGAGGGGAAAGGGTAAGGGATTGATAATGGGGGAATCTCAAGAAGGTGGGAAATCACAATGGGGATGAAACATGTTAATACTCACAATGCATTTCCCCTGTTCCTCATATGAGGGGAAGGTTCCTGACTAAGCACAATTATGAAAGAGATATCTAAGGGTTCCTTTATGTGTTAAATGTTACACCCTGGGTCCTTTTTCCAGAAGCAACTTTCTATGCTGCCCTGATTATGCCCTAATAATGCCAAAACCGGTCGGTAACTGCATTCCCATTCACTAGTGATAGCTTCTGACATTAGATATTACATTTAGCATCGTAATTTGCACTGTGAGAAGCTCTTTTGGAGCCGCAAACGTAAACGAGCATCGTGATGGTGATGTCATGGTGTTCAGCTTAGGTCGGAAAACAGCTTTACACTTCATCGTTGCTCTGAACTGCATTCAATAATGAGTCTGGGTTGTGCGGGGTGTAGCGAGAGATAATATTTCTGCATGGCAGGTGGCACTTATCACTCCCGGGACTGTGCAGTAAGGGCTGTATGGGATGCAGTTTCGGCGTTCTCACCACTCACAGTTTGGAGTCACACAATGACACACATATAGATATATATATAGTTCGATTGAGTTAGTTAGAGAGAGTGAGTTGGAGCGAGTGAGTTAGTTGGAGAGATAGAGATAGAGATAGAGATAGAGATAGAGATAGAGATATATATATATATAAATATATATATATATATATATATATATATATATATATATCATTTAGCATCGTAATATGCACGATGAGAAGCGAGAGCTGCAGACGTAACCAATCATCGTGACGGTGATGTCATGGAGTTCAGCTTAGGTCAGAGAACAACTTCGGTCCTCTCTCCTCTCTCTCTCCCTCTCCCTCCTCTCTCTCCCTCCCTCTGTCTCTTTCTCTCCTTGACAGGATCCAGCAGTGTGCTGTCCATCTGGAAGGGCATGTCTTGGCATCATTATCGGAACCTCTTTTCCTCTGGTGTTCTGCAGCTATGTTGTTGTTGTTGTTCCTTCCACAGATGTTATCAGGGAAGGTGCTTTGAAGGTTTCTCCTCCCTTGTTCCTTCTGAGCACACCTTTAGCCATTCCACACATTTTGCAGCTTCTTCACATCCTTCACACCCACATCTATCCCTAGGGCCAATACAGTTTCATACTCTTCCAGCTGCTGCTCCATTCTGGAACTCCTCACCTGTCCTACTTTACCTCATCCTATAATCCTCCCCAATTCAAAAGGAATGTTAAAAATTTTTATCTGTGTCTCTGTCTGTCTGTCTGACCCGAACTCACTCTCTCCAACTCTCTCTGTCTCTGTCTCTCACTCTCTAACTCTCCAACTAACTCACTCTAACTACCTAACTAACTCTCTCGAACACCTGTGTCGCCCACCTCCAGTGGCCTTTGTCCGTGTGAAGTGCGAGGTCTGTAAAAAAGAAAGAGTAAAGGAAAATATAAGGAAAGCGCCAACAGAACATCATCGTGTCACATCCGGAGCCTCACCCAAAATTAAGGTAAATAATCTTGCGTAGAGTAAGTGAAGCTGATAAGCAAGTTTCAAAACAGTGACAGAAGTGAAAGTTGAAGCTTGTAGAGGGAGTTATTAAACCATCTTATATTATATGAATATTAATTAAATATGGAAGCAGCTCTTACTCATGGTCAGTCCCTGTAGTTAGACGGCAGAGGAAACAATCTATCTAATTAAAATGAATGAAAATATTTATGGGATTCAAAGTATCCATAATAATCCATGGAAGATGTTTCAGAGCAGGAAATAAATAAAGTTTAAATGTCTCTCTCTGTATTTTCAGAGAATAATTGGTATACATATATATAATATATATATATATATATATATATATATATATATATATATATTGTTTGAGGATTCAGCGGTGGCGGGATTCCGACGAGCGCGTCAGTCGCCGTCCGTACCCAGTTTGGGTTTTCGCACCCAACCACCGCCGTCTCCGGGGTTATAACGCCGGCAGGTTCGGCACAGTTCTCGGGTTACGCGTTCGAATCACGGACCAAAATACACCTGTACCTTGCCAGCTGGGGGAATAGACCCCGGTTACAGACTGGTTTTGTCAGAGACCGAGCGGAGTCTACTAGTCTGTAACCATTTTCCTTTTTTATATCCAAATCGAGCGGATCGTTCCTCAACCGGCACAAACCAATTCAAAGCGGCAACTTCATACAAATCAGCCAGATTTATTGGGGACATCGGAGAACACGACACAAGCAAAACATTCACGACAATGTTTTAATTAATCTATAACCCGTTCTTAACTAGGGAGAATACGGGTTTCGAGGGGTCCCTAATGAGATAAGCCTTAAACGACATGCAGACAAGACACGGACAGCATGCAGACAAGACAGAGTACTTGGTGATGTTTCATGGACGAGAGGAAAGTGTCAAAAGCACGAATGTGGCTCGTGACAAGCGGATGTCCACGGATTCGAGCCCCAAGCTCGAGCATGCCGCGTGGCAAGATGGCGGCGCTGTACTCTTTCGTCGCACGCGCCTCCGCGCGTTCTCTCGCGCGTTCAGACCCCGCGAGTCGACTGCACCAGAGCGAAAGATCCACGGTGGTATGCTCAGCTGGCTTTTCACAAGGTCCAGCATACAAGTCCAGGCCTGGCCTGTTCACCAGGCTCCTTCACGAAGCAGATCGCAGACAGACACAGCCGATCACGACTCCCACAGTCGTTTCATCCAGCCGAGGGCAAACAGACCTCATGCAGTCTTTCCCTGCCTTTCCTTCGGCTCTGGCTCGCTTCTCCAGGCCACAGAAGGCAGACCCGGCGCGCCCAGGTCCAGTTTCTCTCCCGGCAGAATGACCACTCGCTTTCCTTTTTCTGCTCGCCTCGAAGCCCCAGCACGCCT